>JAOQMS010000002.1:13868743-13900742 GCA_027563885.1 Erythroxylum longipes
AAATTTCTGATGATTGTATTGCTATGATTGAAAATGTTTATGGAATAAAGTGGGCTCTATTTGATGATTGATCTCTGTATCCTATGTTTGTGGTTTCAAAAAAAAATTATACTAAGTTTTGACTGATTAAGTGCTCTAGCATGCTACCCTCGCGGGGCATGGTCCCAGATATCACTTAGGATGTCGGGCATGTGTCACGCGGGAGTGGGGTGTTACACCAAATATTCCAACACACCATAACAACCAGCTCTTATCCTTCTCATCCCTTCCTCTAAACATTAAAGCTGTTAACTTGTAATAAAGATGAACCTGAAAATTTAAACAAGTTGACGTTCAATGTTGACCAACACCCCCTTACCAAATTGCAAAATATGAGGTTGTGTAGACTTTGCACATTAACATAGAATTTTTGTTATCTTGGTACAAATCAACATCCATATATTTCATTCCTAGATTATTCGTCATTAGGAGGATGTTTACATAAGCACATCAGATAAAATTTTATATTAAAAAGGTATTTGTATATTATATAATGTTGAACCAAGGGAGGTTTCAATTAATGTTATGATAATAAAAAAATCCTACCAACGATTTTGTTATCTTGACGAGAAGCTATAAAAACAAGACAAAATTATGCATAACTTATTAATATACTTTTTGAAGTTGATAAAAGAACAGATGAAGTCTGTAAGTTACAAAATAAAAATCAAGTCATGAATAAAAGAAGAATAAAGAACATCGGGTCTTTTGTATTTTAATATCATTTTTAATCTTACTTAATTAGTTTGTTAATCTTAAAGGCTAACCACGTATAAGCATTTCATATCACTTTGTTGCATAAGTTTAATTATTCATCAAGAGCTGTTACGAATTTTATTTTTAAAAGAAAATCCTCTTGATCTTTCAAATACTTTTTAAAAAATATTTTAGGAATTGTTTAAATCATAATTGCATTAAACAAATTATGTTTGAGGATTTAAAGTTATTAAATTATGTTTTTTTGGGGGATCAATTAAACTATATGTATCAGTAATCGACCAATATATATTAAAGTTGTTAAATAAAATATTCTGAAAATTTGTAGTTTTATTGGTTAACCAATAAGCCCACTAATTAACCAATGTCTGTTTTTCACCTTAGAAGAAGATTGTATAATTCTCTTTACAAGTAAAGACCATATAAAGGTTATTCTTCATCTTGAAAGAAGAATTATAATGAAAATCCAAGAAGATCCTTAGGAGTGGGCATAGGCAAGGATTGTTTTCTGAATCATTATAAATCAGTTTATATGTCTCTTCCCTTACCCATTTACTTTATTAATTAAAATACTTGTTAAAATTCATTATTTTACTTTATACTTTCATCCTTTATGAATTGTAATCTTTTTCATATTAAGTTAGTAACTTTTATATAAAATTTATGAACACCCCATTTATCCCTTCTTGGATGCCATTAGGGATTGATAAATGGTACCAAAGTGGTTCTACAAGGCTAGTATTTCAAACAAAATCCTACAAAAAAGATCATAATAGCATATTTAGAAGCATCTTCTTCATCTTCCCCCTTTTTTTTGATGAAAATGACTATCTTTATTTAAAAAACAAGGATGAAAATTATGTAATAGCTAGAGATGTTAATTTGTGGGAAAATTGTCTCAAGTAGTTCATTCATTCCAATTAAAATTATTGATGATAGAAAAGTTCCCAAACTAAAATAGGAATGAGATCCTCAAAACAAAAGATTAATCTCCTCGAAGCAAAGTTGTTCACATTGTATATTGTACATTTGGAAGAAACAAATTCAACGGAGTCTCTATGTGTGAAATGATTTATAAAATTTGACATACTTTAGAAGTTACATATAAGGGAACAAATAAAGTAAAGTTAGCATACTAACAAAATGGTATGAATTATTTTAAATGAAGCATGATGAAAGTATTTCTAATATATATTTGTTGATATTATCAATGCTTTCAAAGGTCTTAGAAAGATTTATACTAATGTCGAAACAGTAAGAAAGTTACATAGATCACTTCTAAAGATATGAGAAGTTAAAGTGATAGCCATACAAAAAGTTAAAGACCTGGCAACACTACCATTAAATGAGTTTATTAGATTTCTTCTTACATGTGAAATAAGGCTATAAGAGAGTCAATAAAAAATATCGCATCTAAAGAAAAAGAATTTAACGCTCAAAGCTTGAGTGAAGCAAAAGGGATATCAACTAGTAAAAGCGATGAAGAAGACATTATTTTAATAGCTAGAAAATTTAAGAAATTCTTGAAAAAGAACTCATCGAAAAGAATGGACTTCAAAGATGATAAGATAAATTGAAAATGTAAATAAAATAATATTACTTCCTTTAAGTGTAAGAAACCTAGATACATGAAGTTTCAATATCCTCTCCTCAAAGAAATGACAAATATGAGAGATATTACTAGAAAGAGATGGGGGATAAAGATACAAAGAAGGAACTTAAAGCATTTAATTGGGACGACACCAGTGATTTCAAAAGCGAGTATATGTGGTCAATGGCCAAATATGATAATAAGATATTCTCTAACTTTAAATCTTGTAATATTGATAGTGATATTGATTTAACATATAATGAATTAGTTGAGAGCCTTAAAATAATGAGCATGAAAAAGAAAAAGCTATCTTTTAAGCTTAAAAAGGCTCAAAAGAGTCTAGATACATGCACGAATAAGAATGAAAAGATAAATAGTGAATTTTATAGTATCAATGCATCTAAAAGTATGGTCATTATTGATAATCATGACTTAGATGCATTAAAATATGAGAGAGAAGCATTGAAAAAGGAGGTTGATACCTTTAAGGACTTATTGTCCAAGTTTAAAAAAGAAACAAGAAACTTGAAAACATATTAGGAGATCAAAAGAATTCAAATAATAGGCATGAAATTAGATATAGCTATGGGAGTGTCTCCAACGTTAAAACTACTTATATCAAAGGAAAGCATTTACATAGTGAAGGACCATTGCCTTTAATGAAAATGAGCATGAAACATCCACATCTAAACATACATATAAAACACATACATACGGCACATCCACTAGGGCTCATTCTAAGAGGAAATCTCATGCTTTCATGTATACCTCACAGTCTATAAATAAAACTCAACACTCTAAAGAAAAGAATAGGCACAATTTCTATACAAAATCACATAGAGCATGCAATCTTACCCATAATTTAGCCTTTATATTGAGCATAATATCATGACATATGCCTACACTCCTCATAAGCTTCAATACTATGAAAGAAATGTGCCTAATGCATACAATTATATTAGTTCTTTTCATTTCCTAAAAAGAACATTCCATCAATATATTCAAAATAGAAGTCCTTACCACTCATATATACCCATAAAGACCAACGAATGTACGCGTGCACCAAAACTATAAAGTTCACGATCATATCACCAACTCATTACTTATATAACATGTTATATTACTTTTGTGATAGATATTAAAATATTGACAAATTTTTTTCACAAGGTTAATTAGTAAAACCTAGAGGATGTGGTTGAAAAGAAGAAGGATACTAAAAACTAATAAACCAAGCCCATTTGGGTACCTAAAACACATTAATTAGGTTATTTTGTAGGTTTCTAAGAAAAGGAGGAATAAATGGTACATGGACAGTGGATGCTCAAGACATATGGCCTATAATGCATCTAAATTTGACATATGACCTGCGATGCATCTCAATTTTCAACTCTTAATGGAAAAGATAGAGGATTCATCACATTTGAAGATAATGTCAAGGGTAAAATAATTGGCACTGGCAAAGTTGGTAAGGAAGATCGTACTATTATTGATAATGTACATACATATATATATATATTCCTTCTCTTTTCCCAAAAATTATAATGTTATTATTAACCATTATAGATATAACACATAATCTCCCCTCAAAGCCTACTTTATAGCCTTTTTCATATAGTTAGCTTACACTTAATAACATTATAATTTTTGGTTCCTTCTCTTTTAATATGTAAAATTGATTTTGATGCTTTTTTTAACCAAAATATGAAGTGCCTAATGTCTATTAGTAAAGATGTACAGATTTGGCGTAAGAGGCTTGAACATGTAAGCATAGAACTCATTTCCAACCCTAACTTTAAGCAATTTGACAACAGACCCAAATTTGAGAAAGACTAGATTTATGGAGCTTGCTAAAAGGGAAAACAAACTAAGATCTCATTTAAGAGCAAAAGACGACAAATTCTATTAGACTTTTGTAATTACATCACGCGAATTTACTTGGACTGACTATAATTGTTAGTCTATGGAGTTAGTCTATGGAGTAAATTTTATGCTTTTGTCATAGTTGATAATTTTAGTAGATTTAACAAATTCTGAATGCTTTTGGGAATTTGTCAAATATGTAAAAAGGGTTCAAAATGAAAAGGAATTATCTATTGCATCTATTAGGAGTGACCATAGTAGGGAGTTTAAGAATAAAAGGTTTGAAACCTTTCATAAAAACAGTGTCTTTCATAACTTTTATACTCTAAATACACCTTAACAAAATGGAGTTATTGAGAGAAAATAAGGACTTTGCAATATTATGATCTTCCTAAATATTTTTAGGTAGAAATCGTGGCTACATCATGTCATATTTCAAATAGAGTCTACATAAGATCGACTTTAAATAAAACTCCTCATGAGCTTTTTCATAGGAAGAAACCAAAAATTAGTTACTTCAAAATTTTTGGGAATAAATGCTTAATTTTGAATACTAAAGATAACTTCAAAAAAAATTGATTTAAAAGCAGATGAAGGAATTTTTCTTAGTTATTCCTTAACCAACAAAGTATATAGGGTGTTTAATAGGAAGAGTCTATAAATATTTTCTTTGATGAATTTAACCCTATGGTATCTAGAAAAGTTCTTAAAGATGATGAAGTAGGTATACTCATGGAACTAGGGAAATTAGCCTTTGAAGAAAACAAAAGTGATTACCAACACATCTCGTATGATCATATTGATAAACAAAGCAAGGGAGACAAGAAAGATAAAGAGCTCTCAAGAGATTGGAAATTCAAGAAGAACCATCCTGTTGATTAAATTCTAGGTGATGTTTAATAAGGGGTAATTACTAGATCTCATCTTAGAGGCTTATCTCATCGTATTTATATTTCTCAAATTGAGCTTAAGATAATAGAAGAAGCTCTAAGTGATTAAAGTTGGGTTCTTCCTATGAATAAGGAGTTGAAGCGATTTGAGAGGAGTAAGGCATAGACTATAGTAGATTTAGAGATCATCAAATCATAGGTACCAAGTGGGTTTTTAAGAACAAATGAAATAAAATAGGTACCATTGTTAGAAATAAAGCTAGATTGATGGCAAAATGATATAATCAAGAGAAGGGCATAAACTTTGAAGAAACTTTTGCTCTAGTGGCTAGGTTAGAAGCTATTAGCTTCTTGCTTATACTTGCATCTTACATGAATTTAAATTATTTTAAATAGATGTTTAACGTGCTTTTTAAAATGGTTTTATCAAAGAAGAAATTTACACTGATCAACATCCAAGTTTTGAAAAATATGATTCACCTAACCATAACTTTCAAAGGTTTTACATAGTTTGTAATAAGCTCCTAGAGCTTGGTATGATAGGCTAAATTTATTTCTTTTAGAAAATAGTTTCTCCAAAGGCAATGTTGAATTGCACTCTTTACTAAAATGCACAAGCATGATATTATAATTGTTTAAATTTATGTTGATGATATTAGTTTTTATGCCACCAATGAGAGTACGTGTAAAAAATGTTTCAAGTGTATAAGTAGGGAATATAAGGTGATCATGATGGAAGAGCTTAACTTCTTTCTTGAATTCCAAATTATAATCAAGCAAAGTACATTAAATAAATATTCAAAGCTTCAGAATAGATCAAGTAAAACCATTATGGTCACTTATAAGCATTATAATAAAATTGAACAAAGATTAAGAGGTTGACAATGTTCTACCAAGGTATGATTGGTTGTTTGCTTTATATTACTACAAGTAGGCTCGATATAGTGTTTATTGTATGCTTGTATGTTAGATTCCAATCAATTTTTATCGTATCTTTTAGCCATTAAATGCATTCTCTTATATTTGTTTTATACCATTTTGTTAGGACTTTGGCATCATAAGCATATTTTCTTTGATTTTTTAACTATCTAGATGTAGATTATAACGATAGTTTTTTGAATAGAAAGAGTACATCTAGCACTTATCAGCTACAAAAACTGAATCCGTGGTAGCCAGTAAGTCTTGTGCACAAATCCTATGGCCTACATAACAACATAGAGACTATGAAATGGTCCTTACTAAGATACCTATTAAGTGTGATAATACTAGTGCCATTTTTCTTATAAAACCCCCCCATTCAACAATCTAGAATCAAGCATGTATAAATTAAATATAATTTTATTAGATATTACGTACAAAATGGAATTTAGAGTTCGTGGATCACATCATTAATTGGCTAACATTTTTACTAAACTTATGAGGATAGAATTTGTATAATTAGAATAGAATTAAGGATGATTGATGGAAACTAATAGATGACTCTTTTAGTATTTATGATAGTTCTTTATTGATATTTCCATAATTTATTATTTGGTTTAATGTTTTGATTTGAGTTTTAAGGTTATTTTTCAAGTTATTAGAAGATAATGGTCAACGACACCTCTATATAGTCGACCATAAAAAATTACCCTTTTGCTTTTCAGTGAGTTTGTTAGATGTTTAGTTGCTTATTAGATTGACCACATAGTCATATTGGTCTCCCAATGTTCTTATGTGGTCAACTAATGTCCCTAAAATGCGAATGTTGTTTTTTTTCAGTGAGTCTATCAAAAAAGTGATTGCTTAATTTGGTTGACCAATCTTTAGTGGTTGACTAATAGAGCCAATCCTCAAAAATTAAATTTTCCAATGTGTTTGCAATAGGTTTGGTTGATAATATTAGTTAACTTCTAAGAACTGATCTACTAATATCTTAACTTTAAAGCATCATAACATTCCTTTATTTTTTTTCTCCTACTTCCTCATTTTTCTCCTCTCCTCTTTGAACCAAAACCAACATCGAAAATCAACAATCGAGATTCCCTCTCCTAACACTCCTCATCCTTACTCTTAATTAACGTGAATCTTCCTGAAGAAGGTTTATTGCTTAGTCCTTTTACATGCTCCATCATTCTCCGATGTACCTCATTCTTCTCCGGTAAGCTTCAGGTGACTTCCTCAACTCTAGTGAGCTCTTCTACACCTAAAAAGCCAAGCTTCATTGATATTGATCACCAATTCATCTAATCCTATTTAGGGTAAACCCTAATTCCATTAGTTTTCAGATTTCTCAAATTTTCTCCTTTCTTTTAATTGGTGTTTCATTTAGCTTATAATAATATTTTCAATAGTGTTTATGCATTTAACTTCATGAATTAGCCTTCAAATTGAATCAATTTAAAATATGGAGGGTTCATAATTGGGAAATTTTCAATTTTTACTTAATTTTAGTTAATTTTTATTAAATTGAGTAAAATTGCAAATTGAATAAAGGTTTACCAACTCTCAATTACATTATATGGTGCTTAAATATAACCAATTTGATATTTTGGGATTTTTCCCTAATGATTTTTGAAAATTTTGAAATAACTTGATTATGTGCATTTTTAAAAATTAATGATTACTACTTCAATTAGGAATTGATTTGAGATATTCATACATTTAATTTCATTTTAATATTTTCAATCTCTAATCAAATTGAGTAATATCAACAATATTTTTTTAGGAATTGGGATATTTTTAAATTTGCATATGATCCTAGGCCACATTCATCAAATTAAGCCTATTATTTCTTTTAATTTTAATTTAACACTGTGCTTTACACCTTTTGTAAATAAGCTCAATGTATTTTATCATATTTTGCATTTCTTAATCTTGATTACTATTTTTTTCGCATATATCATGGTGTATCTTGCATTATTTTTTGAGATTGCTCACTTTTTGTTGTGATGGTTAAAATTTTGAAGCTAGTGGTATTAAACTTATGGAAGTGTTTTTCTTTTGTAGGTGGGTGTATACATTAATGCCCACACTCTTTTTAAATTTTCTTTAGTTACCTCTTTAACCTATTGTCATGTTCCTTTCCTCTACCCTCATAGCAAGAACTAGAGAGAACCTTAATTTTGTGCCTAGGATACTTACTCAAGGTAAAGCTAATCACATACCTTCCAAGATTTAGAGGAATAAAAAGAGATACTCAACCCCTCTACCTCTTATGCCTCCTCCTACAAGTGGGGATCATTATTTTGATACTGATTCTACTCAGTTTCATGATTATACTTTTCGAGAGTTATATGAAAACTATGTTATCTCTCCCAATAGTTTAGAGCAATTCAAAGCATATAATCTTATCTAATTCTTCATTGAAGTGAATCGCTTCTTACAAAAATCTATCGTATTAGCCTCACAAATGTTAGGTTGTTTTATACTAATCTTTGTCTTAAAGTGATTTAAGATGACATCCATATCTTCTCCAAAATCTATAGTGTCAATATTAATCTCACTTAGAATCTCTAAACGAGATATTACGCATCCTCGTCCCTAAAAATCTTGTTTGTTATACGTGCTAAATACAATATTTAACCTTGTTATATGCCTTATAGAGCCAAAGTCATTTTTGAATTAAGAGACCACACAGAGGTCATTAGAAAATCTGATGATGTTCGTAGCCTCAACGTTATTCCTCATTTTTATTATATCTTTATTATGTATAATTTTGTTTTTGTTAATGGTCCCTTCATTTTTCTAGGTCACGATGATCTTTCGTTCCTCTTCATCCTCATATTATTATAGTGAATTCATCTCGATATTTTCCTTTTGCTCAATGTGGTATATTTCCATTAAACCAAGAAAAAGAAACAAAACAATCTCTATACACTACTACTTAGCCTCATCTTCCACCATTTTCACATTCTTTCCGTTGGCAATGAGATTAATTTTGATTTCTTTTTTATTGCATTACTTTTAACCGTATGAGTTACTAATTGGTTAATGTTCAAATGACTCGGTCACACTAACGACAGCAACTCCAACCTCAGTAGATGTCACCAGTACATGAAGCTCCTGATTGATTATTTCTATGTGTGTCAATTATAAATTATCGCAAGTGCACCGCGTAACTGTAGCTACTATCAGAAAATACGAGTTAATCCCACGAGGATAGTGATTAATAGTCGTTACTGTTATTCTATTATCTAGTCTATGAACTAATTGTGATTTTTAATTAAAAAAATAAAACTAGAGGAAGTAAAATAAATAGGAAGCAAGATTGAATCACAGAAGCATTAAAAAAATTACCAATATCAAATGGTTAGTATCTAGGTTTCGAATCCCTTTAAACACTTAATAGATTGATCTTTTATTAAGTAATTTCTTTGTTTATTTATTAGACCATGAAGACTCCTATGGTATGTAGGCAAGTCAATGGGCCGGCTAGCAGAGCCACGAGCGGACAAAACGACATTGTTTTGGGAAAAATGGGTCCGTGGCCTGCCCGTGACCCTACCAATCCGGGCTAAAAATGGGCTGAGCCGGGCCATAATTGTCATGCCTAATGGTATGCTAATAGCTGACGTTGAGTTTATTAATAACTAATCCTAAGGTCTTTAATCGAATCACTTAGATTAAAGTTTATAAGATTACTTTATCGATCTGGGAATCCCTCTATTAGGTTTGACTTTAATTCGAAAGATTTATGTCATCTTATCTTTATGGTTGCAGTCGGTTCCTTCCAATTACGATAGATCTATTCATAAACAGGATTTCTCAATCTCTATGTATGAAATCAGATAATGATCTAATATTCTGGATCTATTAGAACATAAATAAAAACACCTAATCGAATCACGATATATCAATCAAACCAATTGCATTAGTAAAGGAATCAAGTCATATTAAAGTATCAACATATGACTCATCTAACCTAATACTAACAAGACGTTTAGTTACATATGATCTAACATGAAATCAAACATAAATAGAAAAAAAACAAATTAAAAATAATAGGTTCATAATTATAAATCTCCCTAGTTGTCTTCCATCGAGTATTCTTACGATGTAGAAGTTTGATTTTGCATTCTGATGGATCTTTCATTGAATTCTTCATGCTTTCCCGCTTATTTGGATTAAAATCATCCCTTAAGTTGCCTTTGAGAGTTTCAGAATGCCTCTGTCCATCACCTCCTTCAATTTGCCTCTGAAAACATCTTTTATATTAAATTCTAGGGTTTTGGCCAATGCACCGTCTGATGCATGGCACGGTCGTGCAAATTTGCAATTTCAGAGATTTTAGTTATGCATGGTCTAATACACGATATGGCTTGAAAGACCTGCACGGGTTAATTCACGATCATACATCCCTTCTGTGCTTCGAATCTTCTTTTTATGCTACTTTTTCTTTTGAATTCTTCTCCTTTAAGTTCATGAAGGCAATTATACTTTGTAAACACACTTGGAGTGAATTAAGTACTAAATATACAACAAGAGTATAAAATATCAAGTAAAAATACATCAAATATGGGGTACAAATATGATTAATTATGCATCTATCAAACATCTTCATACTTAAGCTTTTGCTTGTCCTCAAACAAACGATAATTAAAAATATCAATCTTACATATCAATCCCTCATTAATTCGATATGTCCATTCATACTATATATCATCATATCTTGTTGAATCAAATTAGCATACAAGTATAATCAAATTATCCTAAAATCAACTTTTTAATATTAATAGTAATCACATCATAATCTCATTGAAGTCAAAAGCATTAATCTTTACACCCTCACTTAGATGTTACTCAATGCACTCAAATGTTTAGGGCGAAAAGTATCAGAACTCTCAATCACTGCATAGTCGAATTCTTACCATATGCTTGCAATAAAATCACATCTCCACCACTTATGTATAAACTAGAAACAAAAATCCAAAGGTCTTTATACAGGTTGTATTGGGGTTTAAGAAAGTATGATTAGGGTAATAAAAAGGGTTAAATTGACGAAATTTACTACACAATATATTTCAAAACTTGTTTACAAGTACATTTGGGTCCTTTCATTGTAACTTTATTGGTACCATAAACTTATTCACGATTTTGAACTTTTTTAATCAACCATAATATATTAATCATTGAGTACCATAATTCAATACATATTAGACCTTTCAAGAATTCCAAGTTTAACAAGTAAATAATGTAAATAACCTTTAATGTTCAAAACAATAGCAAGGTCTTCAAAGAAAAACAAGATAAGCATTAATATGTGAGTTTAATCAATGAAAAAGATTAAGGCTCAACTTGGATATTCCTAAAAGATAATTTTGTGGGTGTGGTAATTATCAAAGAAATAGGTTAAAACAAGTTGTTGAATCTAAGTGCCTTTATCATATTAATGCTTCTAATTTAAAGTTCCAGAATTGTTCTATTGCACATAATAGAACACATGAAAGAATAATAAGAGCATAAAAATTTTAAAATTTTTGCTCATAGGCTCAAAAACTCACAAAAAATGGGTATTATGTGTGTAAATAATATGCAGTATCATTCAAATTGAACATTTCAGTGATTATTAAAAACATGACTTACAAAATCAATTTCATTTTAACTCTCATCTTTTTACATACCAATTCAAATTAATATTCAACAATAAAACATGGTATTAATATATAGATTTCAACCAATTCAAGATATCAATTCATAAAATTGAATAATCAAGATTATAATAAGCTTAAAGAATTTGTTAAAGATTCATTAAACCCTTCCCTACACTAAAAGTTATACATTATCCTCAATGTACAAAATATATATAATAAGGGAAAAGTTTAGTGGTACTTTCTTGAATATGGTGATTTTGATCTTGATATTTGATCCATCCAATGTAAAACTACATCCTTGCAAAATATAAATGAGAAAGGGATAAAAAATGGAAATAACATAACATAAAATAACATGCAATAAAATCCTATACTAACACACGAAATATAATCAAAACAAAATTAAACCTATCCTAATTCATGGATTCCCTCCTATGTGGTGCTTATTTAATGTCGTTAGCTCGACATACCCTTTATGCTGAGCTTCATCTTGGATTAATGATAGGTGGCTTGCTTCCACTCGTTTCGCCTCATAGGGGTATTGTAGCCTGTAAGTAGGCCAGTTGTTATAAGATAATAACATGGACATAATTTATTAAATTAGTAAAACCAATTAACTACAGTAATGTCCTTTTTTATAACAAACTGTTAATAAAATAAGGGATAACAAAACTCTCTGAATCATCCACTAACTCGAACAATTTGTCTTGGAGGAAGTGGGAACCCTTCGTACTTAAGGTCACTAACAACGCCTAATCAGTAGTTTCCTTACCGAGTTCCTCTACTAGTTCTTCCTCAGCCACCTTTATCCATTCTTTTCCTTATTCTTTTTAGACAGAGGTTTTTGACTTATCTTCTTCAATTATCTCATACCATCCTCTACTTCCTCATCTTGGATGAAGACTTCTTCTTCTTTTGGAAGCTCTTTTTGGAATGTCATTCCATTCATGAACCCAACCCTTATCTTTTCTTAACTCTCGAATTCACATCAGTTAGCTTTTATTTCCTAAGGAGTTCCATCAATTTATTTGTAAAACTTCTTTCCTTTTTCTCTTCTTTTATTATGAGCTATTTTTTGCTATTAAGGGTGATTTCCATTTCATATTCGGTAGGGTCTACTTCAGTAGTGCTAGGCAAACTCCCTTACATCTCATCAGATATTATCTCCGCCATCTGGTCCATCCGATTCACTAAAGTTTGTATATAAGCCTTTGTTTCCCGATGCCTCATAATAGATTCTTTAATGAAATCAACCATCATATCCTCCAGAGTTGGCTTGTTAATTTGAGGTGTTTGGTGTTGTAAGTATTCAATTGAAGTGCAATTGTTCCATATATAGGCATAAAAGTTGCTCCACTCTGAATTGTAGCTATTCTCGTAAGGTGCACCTTGAGGTTGATTGTTCATGCTAGGCCGCTCTCATATATAGGTGGGTGCTCGACATTCATGATTGTAATATTTACTCCCACAAATGTCGCAAAATGACATGGATGTTTGTTGAGCCTCCAAAAATACGTGATGAAACCTCTTATTCCCATATGGTGATGTTATAGATTGCAAAGACGTATCATAGCTCCTATAAGAGTACTGATCGCCCCATCGTTCAATTGTGAATTGTGGTGATGACAATATATCTTAAATCCTACAAATAAACGACAAACTTAAGATCAAGTAAAGAAGTTTAAAAGATAATTAAATGAATAAGCCACAAATAAAATAAGATAAAATAAAATACAATAAAAATAAAATAGAATAGAATATAAAAAATAATGACTAAAGTAATATCATTCAGTTGTTCCTAATATCAAAGTCCCAGAAAATAGTGCGAAAAACTTAATTGACTATTTCTATGTGCGTTAATTATGAATTATCGCAAGTGCACGGTGTAGTTATAGCTAGTACTAACAAATACGAGTCGATCCCACAAGGACAGTGATTACTAATAGTTATCGTTATTATATTTTCTTGTCTATAAATTGATTGTGAGTTTTAATTAAACTAAAATAAAACTAAAACAAGTAAAATAAATGGGCAACAAAATCATAGAATTAAGGAAGCAATAAGAAAATTACTGATATCAAAAGGTTAGTATCTAAGTTTCGAATCTCCTTAAGACTTTAATAGATTGATATTTTATTAAGTAATTGATTTATTGATTTATTAACTATCGAGACTCCTAAGGTATGCTAATAGCTGACCTTGAGTCTATTAACAACTAATCCTAAAGTTTTCAACCGAATTTACTCAGGTTAAAGTTTATAGGATTGCTTTACTAATTTGTGAATCCTTCTATTAGGTTTGATCCTAATCCGAAATATTTATATCATCATATCTTTAGGATTGCAATCAACTCCTTCCAATTATAGTAGATTTATTCATAAACAAGATTTCTCAATCTCTATGTATCAAATCAGGTTATGATCTAATATTCTAGATCTATTAGAACGTAAATAAAGCATGTCATTGAATCACAATATATCAATCAAACCAATTGCATTAATAAAAGAATCAAATCATATTAAAGTATCAACATAAGGTTCATCTAACCTAAACACTAACAAGATGTTCAGTTACACATGATCAAACACAAAATCAAACATAAATAGAAAGAAAATTGATATTGTATTTCGATGGATCTTTCCTTGAATTCTTTGTGTTTTCCTGCTTCTTTATATCAAAATTGCCCCTTAAGTCACCTCTGAGCATTTTAGAATGCCTTTACCTATCTCCTCCTTCAATTTGCCTCTAAAAATGTCTTTTATATTAAATTCTAGGGTTTTGGTCGATGCACGGTTTGATGCATGACCGTGCATCAAACCCTGTATAAACAAAATCTTTGAAAATTATGAATTTACATAGCCTTAGAGACATGCATGTGTTCTTTGTTTTATGCTGTGTTTTCTTCTGAATTCTTCTCCTTTAAGTTTGAGCGAATTAAGTACCAAATATACAATAAAAAGTATAAAATATCAAGTAAAAATACTTTAAATATAGGGTATAAATATGATCAATTACGCATCTATCAGGTCTCCCATATGATAATGGTCTTGATAAGCCTCTACTGAGTCACTTTTTTGAGCTACCTATAGACGATGAAGCTATTACCTTACAGCCCCATTATAAGTCTCCACCTAATGCTTGTCTGGCCATTATTGACTATCAGCTCATCATGTTGCAAGGTGAACATGAATATTTTAGATACATCCTGATGTATCAAATTAATATTTTTATATCCTGATCGAGTCTTGCTTCCTCATCCAACTAATTGATTTTTGATGTTTTTAAAAAGGGGAAGAATAATTTTGTGACATTAGATATAGGAATAGTGTGGTTGTTGTACACATGATTTTTTTATGTGTGCATATTTTTTTCTTATTATTAGATTTCACTTACTTAAAATTAAAATTCTCCTTTTCTTAATATTGCTTTATGTCTTATATGAATTAAGGGGAAGCTGTTTGTGTGCTTAATCTTATTATTACTTTTCAATATTATAAATATTTTGTTCTTATAAAAAACGAAGATTGTTGAACCAAGAGAGGTCCTCATCAATATTTTAATGATAATAAAATATGATCTTACTAATAAGCTTGTTATTTTGATAAGAAGCTTTACAAGAACAAGATGAAATCATGACATAACTTTAAGAAGACACTTTATGAAGTTAATAAAAGAAAAGATGAAGTCAAGGTAAGACAAAGTCATGAACAAAAGAAGAACAAGGCATGTCAAGGTCTTTTTGTATTTTAATAGCATTTGTGATTTCACCTTGTTAATTTGGTAATCTTAAAAGCTCACCATGTATACATATCACTTTATTGCTTGAGTTTTTTATTCAAGAGGTGTAAGCTTTTGTTTTTAAGAGAAAAGTCTTTTTGATCTTTTAAGCACTCTTTAAAAAATATTTAGGGAAGTGTTTACATCATAATTGTATTAAATATAATGATTTTGAGGGTTTAAAGTTGTTAAAATCATTCTTTTAGGAGGATTGATTAACTTATATTTGTTAGGAGTTGACTAATATAGATTGAAGTTGTTAAATTTGATGTTTTGAAACTTTCTAGTAATATTAGTTTATGTATTAGTCGATCAATGTGTTATATTAGTAGAACAATATACCTACTAATCAACCGATGTATTAATAACTTGTGAATTTGTATATTCAATGCACATTAGTTAACCAATATGCTATATTGATTGACCAATGCTTTATTAATTAATTGCTGTAAATGTTAGTCTTAGCTCAAGTGGCTAGAAGGGTCCCAAAATCCTATAAATACACATTTTGTCATTAGTTTCATCATTAAGAAATATTTGAGTGCTTTTTACAAATATTTCTAAGCGTTTTTAATTATTTGAGCATTCATTGTCTCATTTTGATTGACTGAGCCTTTTTAATATTATCAAAGTGATAAAGTAAGCTACTTTTGATTTGTAAGCTTTTATTAAGTTTCTTGTTTATTATATTTAAGAGTGTTATAAGCGACATTGAGGCTGCTCTTCACGTTAGAAGAAGATTGAATGAGGATTACTCTTTACTAAGTGAAGATTATATTTATTTTTTACTTTAAAAAAGAATTATAGTGAAAATACAAAATTCAAGAGGAGTGTTGAGCGTGGATATAGGCAAAAATTGTTTGCCAAACTACCATAAATAAATTTACATTTTTGTTCTCTTATGGATTTACTTTATTACTTAAGAGGTCTGTTAAATTTAGGAACTAACAATAACAACAACAAAAATAACACCCAATAAGAATCTCACTGAAATATGATATCTAGGAAGGTCTAATAGTACGTAGCCTTACCCTTACTTGGTAGAGAGACCGTTTTCAATAGACAAACATGTAATGCAAAATAATGATAATACACTGGGAGGAAGTGGGTTCCCACAGGCAGGGTTCTTCACTCGGGATGGCATGAGGACCTTAGCAAGGAAGTTAGATATGAAAAAAGAGTCGGAGGAAGTCACTGATGTTTCTCTTTATGGTCCCTTAAAGAAGGGTAGTCTATTGATTGATTCTAAGAAAAAGCATATTATAGTTGACAAAGGAGAGGATTCGGCCCATGTGAAGATTGTTGTTGGTTCTTCACTGTTGATCAAGGGTGGGCAGATAGTAAAAATTTGCTGGACCCAATGTAAAAAGATGGGATAGTTAATCCTGCTGATGGCAAGAACTTCATGTCTTGTGAGAACCCAATTGTGCAATTAGGGGTTGGGAGTTTTAAGATGGTTTATTGTTCTTAGATGTCTCTTGTCAAGTCCCCTGCAGGTTATAGATTGGGAAAATGTAATGTTATGCACGAACCTTCGAACTATGAGATGTTGGTCAAACATAGTGATTCTTTGGGTTGTGAGGAATCATGTATGCAGTTGCATGTCGGGACATTCGAAGTTGTTACAAATAACTTTCATACAAACGATGAAACTACTAGTGTTGTCGCGGGTGTGCATATTGGTGTTGGGGATGTAGTTACTGGTGATAAAGACAATGGTAATCAAGTAATTGGTGTGAGAAATGAACAAGTTGTCACATATATTTCCCAGGGAATGATAATTCAGGACAATTCCAGTACAGAAAATGGGGAGAATCTAGACAATAGCAAGAATAAGTTCGCTTCCAAATATTTGGAGCATTGTCGGGTTGAGTGGGCCAACATGCTAACTCCAGCTGTAACTGTTGGGCAAACTAAGAATCAAGAGATAGGGGATATAGAACAAACAGAGGATTATGATACCCCATTAGCTGTAGCCAACATCCCAGACATCCCTGGAGATTTTTGCGTGCAACCTAAATCTACAAAAAGGAAATCTGCTAGGAAGAGAAATCAAAATCCCAAATACTAGAAATGGTGAATGAACTGTCCCATGAAGATAAAATTTTAGTGTTGCCTATAATTGTTTCATGTTGTTGTCTATTATACAGATAATCATACTATCTCCTTTAGGGAGTTTTTGTTCTTAAATCATATTGCAATATAATGGTAGGCTAAAGCCTTGAACTCGTTATAAAGTTGATTTAGTTTTAACTATAATAATATTCTTTTTTAAATTTTCAAAAAAATAATGATAATACAAAATATAAATAAAAATGTATAATTAAAAGTATAAAACTATCTAATGCAATACATACTACAGTATATATATAACATGGTAAATATTAACAATAAAAGATAAAATAAGTAAATAAAGATATAGACAAGAAAAGACAAGTACAAGAATAAATTAAACTCGTTATTATAAGATAATAATTAGGCTAAGTAAGAAATTGTTTCGGCTACATAATTAGGAGGTAAGTACTACGTAGTAAAAAAATTAAGGCTAACTATAAAATGAAAAGCTCGAAGAAAATTTTTTTAAGACCTAAAAAAAGAAAATGAACTCTCTATGAGAGATTTTTTATTTGGTACGCTAAAGTTTTCTGTTGTGGGTCATGTCCTGTATAAGTTTCAGTAGAGTCATATCATTTTTTATCACTTACTTCTAGTTCTTCTTAGGCCTTCTTTTTTTTTTTCTTCCTTAGAATCTCTAATTACTACTTTCTTGTATCTTTTAATCATGTGATTACATTCTATAAACGCTAAGTCAAAATTTGCCATTAAACTTATATTAAATTATCTTGTGATGGATAAACTAGGCACACTAATTGAATTTGAGAGAATAAAAGTTATTAGTTTGAATGAAACGAAAATATTGAAAGTCGAAGGGAAAAATCAAGAGAACACTACAACAGTTGATAAAGCCAAGCACCACAATTGTTATAAAACTCTCAAGGGTGTATCTAGCCACACAGGCATAAAGACCATCACAAAACAAATGAATCAATTTCAAATTTGTGATATAAAACTTTTATTTCTGAATCACACAAAAAATTACACCTTATAACCCCTATTTATTGTAGAAAAAAACTTCGAATACTATTAAGAAACAATTTAGATAATATAGAATCATACTAAAGATCTTAAAGAAAACTCCTAGTACTATTAGGAAACAACTTAGACAATAGACAATACAGAATCAAAATAAAGATCTGAAAGAATAAGGAAGTTAATTTCAGAAGACTTGGCGTCTAAATAAACAACTAATTTTACGTGTCCTTTGTATGCTCCTAAAATTTCAGACCCAACAAACAAGGCTTCACTTGGTTTCAGATCCAAAACTTGCAATCACACATGTATAACTGAATATTGAATTATTTGTAAAACACTGAAGCCCATTACCACCTTGCATGAAATAATCATGTAAATTTAAATATAATAGCTTGGAGATAAAGTCCATTTGTGCTCAAATCTTCGTTGTTCAAGTAAGGAGACAGATCACCAACATTGAATGTCATAAAAACTCTATAATCTCCTGGAAGATCAATCTTGTATGCACTCTCTACAGTTCATTCAAATACGTTGAATGGTCCATCAGCATAGGGTATAAACTTATTATTCCTTTTTCTTGGAAATCTTTCCTTACGAAGATGAATCCAAATCAGATCACCAGGCTAAAAGATCGATTGCTTGTGAAAACGATTAGCACGAGCCTTATAACTCTCGTTAATCTTTTCTATCTTTGAGCGAATCTACTCATGAAGCTTCTTTATTGTCTTTACCTTGGCCTTTGCATCTATACTCATCAAGTCTTTCTTTCAAATAGGAAGTAAATTCATGGGGATGCAAGGATTCACGCCATAAACAACTTCAAAAGGAGATACTCCAGTAGCACATATTGGAGATCTATTATAGGCAAACTCAGCATAGGCAAGTTTTAAATCCCAATCTTTGGCAGTTTTACTCTCCAATCCACTAAGCAAGGCACCAAGAGTGTGATTTGTAACTTCGGTTTGGTCGTCGTTTGTAGATGGTGAGCAGTGCTAAATAACAGCTTTGTTCTAATTAATTTCCATAGGGTTCGCCAAAAATGACTCAAAAACTTCGAATCTCAATCAGAAACAATGCTTTTGGTACCCCATAAAGATGAATAATCTCTTTAAAGTACAAATTAGTAATATGAGGAGCATCATCAGTCTTATGACATGCAACAAAATGAGCCATCTTTGAGAAACAATTTATAACCACCATAATTGCATCCATATCATGCTGTGTGTGAGGTAATTCAACAATGAGATCCATAATAATATCCTCCCATGGTAGTTATGGAACAGGAAGAGGTATGTAAAGTCCATAGTGAAAAGTACCCTTTGCTCTTTGGCAAATACCACACCGATTAACAATAGATTGCATATCACCAAGTATACGAGACTAGTAGAAGTGTTCTTGAATAATTTCATAAGTCTTTTAAATACCAAAATGGTTAACAAGACCACCACCATGAGCTTCATAAATCAATAAATCACGAAAAGAGTCCTTAGGAACACACAATTTATTTCCTTTGAAGAGAAAATCGTCTTGAATTACAAACTGGTCATGTGCACCCTTTTTGCAAAGTTCAAATAATTCGGCAAAGTCTTCATCCCCTACATAAGAATTCTTGATGATATCAAATCCAGTGAGCCTTGAATTAAGTATTGGAAGCATTGAATACCTCCTTGACAATGCATCAGCTATGACATTAGAGCGTCCATCCTTGTACTTCGACTTGTACTTCGATGAGAACGTAAAGGATTGCCGAAACCACTTAGCATGATGTGGATTAAGTTTTTATTGCCCATTAATATTCCCTAATGCTTCATGATCACTATGCAACACGAAAGGCTTAGGTCTCAAATAATGACTCTAATGACTAAGAGCCTGAACAATCGCATAGAACTCGTTGTTAAAAGTAGAGTAATTCATTTTAGATCCATTAAGCTTCTCACTAAAATAAGCAATAGGACGTTTTTGTTAAACAAATACAACCCTAATTTTGACTCCACTAGCATCACATTCTACATAAAATAGCTCCTTAAAATCATGAAGAGCTAATACAAGAGTGGAACACAACTTCCCTTTAATTAATTCAAACACCTTTTATACAGAATCACTCCATTTGATTTTCCCTTTCTTCATACATTCAGTAATTGGTGCCATAATTCTTCACAAATCTTCGATAAAAAAAGTCAATTCATGAAAGCTACGCACTTTATTAATAGATTTAGGAGTTGGACATGATTTAATAGCATCAATTTTTCAGTTATCAACAGAAATACCATCCTTAGACGCATTGTGTCTAAGGAATATGATGCTACCTATCATGAAAGTACACTTCTCAATCTTCCCACATAACTTCTCCTCTCTCAACACTTCAAAAAGCATTCTTAACACTTTATAAAGCATTCTTAAGTGCAGCATATGCTCCTTATTACTCTTACTATAAACTAGAATATCATCCAAGTATTCAACAATAAATTTTCCAAGGAAACGGTGCAATACCTTATTCATAAGTTGCATGAATATGCTCAGAGCATTAGTGAGACCAAAGGGCATTACTAACCATTCATACAAGCCATATTTAGTCTTGAATGCGATCTTCCACTCATCACCTTCTCTCATTCGAATCTGATGGCAACCACTCCTTAAGTCTATCTTTGAAAACACTTGAGCACCATAGAGTTCATATAACACATCATCTAGATGAGGTATGGGAAAGCGATATTTGATGGTAATATTGTTCACCGCACAACGATCAATACACATCTGTCATGAACCATCTTTCTTTGTCATAAGAAGATCTGGTACAGCACATGGTGACATACTTTCATGCACATATCCATGTCTCATAAGCTCATTTACTTATCGTTGAAGCTCCTTCGATTCTTCTGGATTACAGCTATATGTGGGCTTGTTAGGGAAAGGTGTGCCCAAAATAAAGTCTATTTGATTCTCAATCCCTCTAATGGGAGGCAAACCCGAAGGAAAATCATCAAGAAATACATCAGCATACTCATCTAGAAGAGGCTTGAGATCTAGTGGGTAAGAATCAACCGAATTTTCATGAACCTCTTCCCAATAATCAGGTTCTTCCTTTTAGATTGCTTCATGTTAAGTTCACATATTCTAGAAGGAGATAAAGGCACAAGTGCAATTCCTTTCCCATCCTTCTCAACAGTGTAGCACTTAGAGACACCATCACGTTGAGCTTTTCGATCATATTTACATGGACGTCTTAATAATATATGACACGCATCCATCAGAATCACATCAAAAAGTACCCGATCAAAGGAAACAAATACCCATTTTGTCATCGTCAAATCAATCGCTTTTTGAAGCCATCGAATTGTGTAAGGTCTTGGATGTTTGAGAGTAAACAAGTTTAGTTTATCCCCAAGCACCATGAAAGCTAAGCTACATTGGTACAAGAACCATTGTCGATGATAACGTTGCATAGCCTTCCTTACACCTTGCGTCTTGTTTGGAACAATTTTTCATGTTGGGACTCACTTGGAGAATGAGCAACCTTTAAAACACGTTGAATCATAAGACTAGGCCCTTCCTCATCGCCTTCAACCACATCCTCCACTCTTCCTTCATAATCTCCTCTAGTATCTAACTCCTTTGGCCCTCCTTAATGGACAAAGTATTTAACAAAGTATTAATTTCTTGCACTCTTGAATTGTCATGATTTTGTTTGTAGGACATTCATATTGAATATGCATGTACCCATGATATTTAAAACAACGCCTCTTATCCTTATCAAGTTCTTTCATGCTCAAAGTACCTTTTCCTTTCCAATCATGCTTCTTCTTGCTTGAATCAGCTTTAGAACTCGAAAGGATAGAAGTAGAAGGTGTCATAGGATTCTTCTGTTGTGGAAATGACCTCCAATCAGATTTCTGTTAACTTATTGCTCAACACGTAAAGCAAGTTTACACAAATCATTATAGTTATAATAAGGTTGTAATTCCACCTTATCATTGACTTTCAAACTCAATCCTTCCGAAAACTGAACCATCTTCTGATTTGGATCCTCCTTTACACGATTCAACATTTTAACTTCTCAAATTCATCAATATACTTATTAACAGAGCAAGTTTGTTTCAAAGTTGTTGCCTTTACATAATTCTCTTGCCTATAATTATCAGGAACATATTTAGCTTTGATCTCACTTTTTAAACGAGTCCAGGTCTTAACTCTTCTTCCTTCTTTTCTTAACGTCTCACGTTGCATATCATCATACCAAATTCCCTCTAAGTCGATTAGCTTAAGGATAACATAATTAAAACTTTCCTGGTTCGTAAAAGCTTTATACTCAAACATACAATCAACTCTACAAATCCAAGTCAAGGTAACTTCAGGATCATGCTTACCTTCAAAATCAAGGAGTTCAAGCTCCAAGTTGATCTTTGTATATGTAACCTCCACGTCTAGGACGTCTTGGTTGCTCCTCTTCTGATTCTTACTCCTCCTCTTCTTCTTCTTGCTCCTTATCAGATTCGTCATAAGTCCTTTTGGATCTTTCACGTGATCATTCTTGGGTTTTACCCTACATAAAACATTTCAACTTAGCATTTTGCATCTGTAAGTAGCCCAACTGATTGTTGATATCTTCAATATGATCATGAATCCCTTCAAACTTACGATTTAACAGTTGATCTATTGCCCCCCCAAAAGAGCAAAATTGTTGTCGTTGGTTTTGTTGTTGCTGAATCTAGTGTTTATAGCCATATTTGCACCAAACCTTGTAAAATTAAACTGGAACCTTTAAAGTTTAGGTGAGAGAGGCTCAATTATGGACCGTTAAAACTTAAGAAAACCTTAATAATTGAGCTCTAATACCAATCTGATGGATAAACTAAGCACACGAATTGAATTTGAGAGAATAAAAGCAAAAGTTATCAGTTTGGATTAATAGAAAATATTGAAAGTTAAAGAGAAAAACCAAGAGAACACCACAATAGTTGATAAAGCCAAGCACCACAATTGTTGATAAAGCTCTCAAGGGTGTCATCAGCCACACAAGCGTAAAGACTAACACGAAAGATCCAATTTTGAATTTGTGAAGAAAAAGATTAAACTTTTATTAGTAAATCACAAAAAATACACCTTATAACCCCTATTTATAGTAGAAAAATCTCCTAATACTATTAGAAAACAATCTAGATAATATAGAATCATACTAAAGATCTAAAAGAAAACTCCTAGGATTATTATGAATCAACCTAGATAATATGGAATCATACTAAAGATCTAAAAGAAAACTCCTAGTACTATTAGGAAACAACTTAGACAATACAAAATCAAACTAAAGATATGAAAGAATAAGGAAACTAATTTCGGAAGAATTAGCGTTCAAGTAAACGACTAATTTTATGTGTCCTTTGCATGCTCCTAAAATTTCAGGCTCAACGAACAAGGCTTCATTTTAGTTTTAGATCCAAAACTTGCAATCACACACATATAACCGAATATTGAATTATTTGTAAACTTTGAAGCCCAATGCCATCTTGCATGAAATTAACATGTAAATTTAAATATAATGGCTCGAAGACAAAGTCCACATATGCTACAACGTCATCTTCCTTACGTGGATGATCCACTCAATACTTTTAATTAAAAGCTTATTCCTATCACAAACTAGATGGTCAGTAATATCATAATCTTAATCCACAAATTAGTAATCAATCACAAGGAACCAAATGGATTCCATGTTTGTTTTTTAAAAAAAAAAAGGAAAGAAGAAAATGTATTAATAGAGAATGAAAGTAAAGCTTGTACGAGGGTCCCGAAGAAATGGATTCCATGTTAGAAAAAAGAAAACGGAGGAAAATACTGTACATGGGATAATGATTATTTCGGCGGGAATTTTCAAAATGCTGATTATGAAAATAATAAAAATATTTTAAAGTTCCAAATAGGAAATGTTTTTGCTTCCTTTGGCTCCTGACCAGAGACGTTGATGGACTACTCCCTACACAACAACTCCGGCAAATTCCCCAGATTCAAATCCCTCAACGTTCTCGTTCCCCCGCACATCCGTTACCTTAGCGCCGATGATGGAGGCGGACTATCTTCATTCGCATCGTCCGGTTCTCCGGCAATGAGTAACAAGTCCTCCGGAAGCACCGCCGGGCATAGGAATTCGTTGTTGTCGCCTCTGTCTGCTGTGGAGAATGTGACTTCGCCGGTGTTGACATACGGCACAGCTCTGGAAGAGGATGTCTTGGTTATGGATGAGCTGGCGTCTGCAGACAGTGGCCATGGCGGTGGAGGCGGAGGAGGAGTGAGGGTATTGAGATCTCTTCTGTCGAATTCCGGAGGGTCATCCTCTAGTTCGACGTCGTCGTCGTCTTCGTCGGCAAATAGCGCTTTCAAGACTGAGCTTTGCAGATCTTGGGAGGACTTTGGACGTTGCCGCTTCGGCTATAAGTGCCAGGTCCCTTTCTCTCTCTATTTGGTCATTTTCAACGAAAGGAAAAGAACAATTTGTGATCCAACCAGCAAATTCTTGTTACTTGCAGCACTATTATTATTGTCTCACTTGAAGTTGAATGTTTTGAAGAGTTTACGTAGATTCGGCTGTCATTAATGGTTATTTTTTCCGTTTTTCATTAGAAAGAATCGAAAAAGATAACAAGAAAAAATAAATTTTCTGAATCAAATGTACTTAATTAGAAGTGCGATTAGGATTAGCTACATGCTTGCTATTTATGTCGATCACGGTAGCTTATCTCTCAAATTCTTTATGATTAACGCGGTTAATCGTGTGGTCAAATTTCAGTCCACAACCACAGATTGGCAGTTGATGGCATAACTGACTATTTGCTGGCTATGACCTCCTTTTCTTTCTTGAACTCTGGAAGGGGTTGTAACTACAATGCACAATTTTCTGCTTTGACTGTCACAGTAAATGAGCTGTGGCCATCCTTTTTGGCTTCCAAGGTTGATTGACTTTGGTTCTTGGAATGCTGACATATTTAATTCCTCATTTGCAGTTTGCACACGGTAAAGAAGAGCTTCGTCCAACGCATTTCCCCATCAAGAAAAAACCTGAGGTGTAATCCCTGTCCTGCATCTGGAGAAACAGTAATGGATTCTATCTTTCCCCAGCATTGACAACTAAATGATAATTGTTGTTTATCTGTTTAAAGGCACACGGTTGCAAGTCTTCCCTGTATGGCTTAAAGTGTCAGTTTCATCAGATGATCGTGAAAGAGGCAGCTGCAACAAGAAGCCAAAAAGCATCCTCTGAATTCAGCAGCACCGGTCTTGCTTTCACCTGCAAATGTGAATCTTCTAGCAAGAGTGATACCCGAACCCGTATTACTCCACATTCAAACAGGACCCCAATTCTTTTCAAACCAGAACGAAACAAATCCTCCCTTCCCAATATCGAATCTGAGGACTTTGGGATGCTGTTGGCTGACATTACCGCCTTCAACAATTGGACACCATTCGATGATGGCATTGAGATCATCTTACCTTCTCAAATTGTCTTGTTTCCTTCAAGGGAAGATGTTGATGCCTATATTGATAATGTTCTTTATGGTCCTATCTTAAAGAAGCGGTTGCCTGTGTTTACTGAAATTTGCCCAGAGTAATATCCTGACTGCCTGAGGAAATTTATCTTAGAATCAAGGCAAAAAACCATATTCTTGTTGTGGTCCATTGTCATGTATGCCTTAATAGGGCTTACCTGCGTCACTGCTACTTTAGATTCGTATTAGCATATTACAGAAAATTGACCTTCATCTGTGTTGAGTAAACATGTATACAGCTACCAGTATTACTACTCGTAGCTTTTGGAGATGTGTAACTGTACAGACTTCCAAAGAAAATGACGCTGATATACTTGAATTGATCCTTAGGTCAGCCATGGTACGCTTCTCTGTACTCGTTTTATCTCTAGCTGGTCAATGTACGCCCTTATTGTGATACGTAGGGTTGTGATTCAATGATTCACTTATTGCTGTTTGGGCTGCGATTGAAGAAGCTATTTCGGCAAAGACAATCCACTATATATGCCGGTACGTTTACGAAGAAGAATATAAAGCTGGTCCATCTATTTCTAGGATCAAAAATTTTCTAAAAAGCATGAAGAAACTGAGCAAATTGAAGGAAGAAGAATTCTTTGGTTTCTTTTTCTTTCCAATTTGTTGCTTTGGGGAACTCGTAACCTAAAAGGTCTAAATCCTGCGTGGTATACATCGTTCCCAAGTTGAAGAACATACTGTTCTCGACAATAACAAGATGAATCACTCGATTCCCCTCTAGGCAATTTTCTACTGTTTCTGCTCGAAACTAGCTAGCAAGATCTGCATGCACTGTACGAAAGTGGAGGAGCCCATAAATCTCTATATATTAAGGAAACAAACAACTTAATGAACTTTACAATATGCTGTATACATACAGAGAGTAGATAGTAGAGTTGCCTTTCTGTACAATCTGCAAATTCTAAACGTGAAAAGGCTGTTGCATACTTGTATTTACAACAAACATATTGGATCTACTCTAAATTAACTTTATACGGTGGAACTATAAACAATCAAAAAATATGGCAAGGCCAAAATCCTAGGGAAAATGAGAGATTTTGCCCTTGTTGTATAGAACTTGAATAAGCATTCATAGCAGTCCAGGTAGTACATAGTCATATATGCTGACCTCCTCCTGATGACCATGAATCTGATCAAAATGGTTGCCATAGAAAGGATAAGGCTCAACGTCCAGTAGCCACGACTCATCAAATTCTTGAAATGCTACCGTATCAGCTTCCTGTAGATTCGCCGACAAATAATCTGACGTGGGGTCATCGAAGAATAGCTGCTGACTGATGTTGGCGCATGGATTGTTACAGATTTCGAATGAAGTAGAGTCAAGTGATGGTTCAAAAGACGTGTCCCCCGTGAAGCTACTTTCTTCAGGTTTTCCACGATCTTCCTCAATATTGTTCACTACGGCCAAAACTTTGTCATGGTCATCAGCAACCGGCTTCGGTCTAGTGTGAACTGCAGGTACTGAGTTTGATGATGATGATGATAAGAAAGTAGTATTGGTAGTTTCATTGTTACCAGTTAACTCTTGAACAAGCCTCTTGAAGCTTGAGCTGTCAGTGATGTAGACCTTGGGACGCATCACTTTTATCAAACTGTTGATCAGTTGTTTATTTTCATTCTTCGATATTTTCAGGGACGACGCTGCTCTTTTACTCACTTCCTTCCCCATCCTTGCACTGTTCGTTACTTTGGAATTGCCTGCCACTTCCACGTTTATCCCCTTGCTTATATAGGTCGAGGTTGATGCATTTGATAGAAACTAAGTCACCATACTTTTATATTGAAGATATGTGTGTGTGTTTGAAGATGGTATAGGAAAAGAACAAGTCACAGTTCTCCAAATAAAGATGTTGAAAATGATGTGCTGATTGATAATGCTATTATCTATTTTTAAAAGATGTCTATATATGCCAACCAATCTGTAACTTTCCAAGTTATTTTCTCTCGGTTTCAGAATGTGACTCATCATCGAAGGGAAGATGCTAATTCTTGTACTTAAGTTCGGGATTTTGACGTTGGTCAATTCCATCGTGTTGCTTTTAAGGTAATGTGTAAGCTAAGTGAATAGAGATATGACGATTAACCGTGTCTGAGGGAGGAGAACATTGAGGGCACGCAGCTTACTGTGCTAAAGATTGTGAGTCCATCATCTTCCCTATATTATAACAATAAAAAAGAGTTTTTTTTTTGGGTATATATGCTTTTAAGCACTTTATTTTCCATAATAACGGAAATTTTAAAATTTAAATAATAATTTAAATAATTAAAAAGGTCCATAATTCTTAAAAATCTTATTTCTACTACTTCAACTATCATATTTTTGCTAAATGTTCTTAATATAATAATTAAAAGGAAAAGAAATGTACGCCAAAAGCAAATTCTTACCTGCTAAGAAAAAACTTAATTTGATTCGAGGTTCATACCAATTGGTTTTTTTACTCTTCTTAATTATACGAATGAGATAACTCACGAATAGGAACTTTGGTGATTGGAAATGATCCTCTGAAAATGATATGAATGAGTCGGTATCAGAACAAATCTGCTATTTTGCATGTCCACATCCAATGTGAATCCACGTCAAGAACTTTGGCCTTTACATGTCTTTGATTGGAACCTCTGCAATAATGTATACTTGACGCTTCTCCAGGTCATTTACTATCCAAAGAATTATGTCATTGGACACGTCTCAGAAGAAAACTACATTTAGGAAATATTTTAATTAATTAACGGATTAATATATTTATAGTTTTATTAGGTTACCAAACTATTTGATGGTATACTTAGGACCTTAGAAGGCATGTTTTTCTCCGCATTACGAGTGACGACCGCATGGAAACCATTGTTTTAAACATGGAAATAAAATTTAAATATTTAAAAGATTCAATCTGTATTATATTATCATAAAATTAATTAAAAATTTAAAAAATTTAAAAAATTTGAAATATGATCAGAAGCAATTGTCTTTACCGTTGAAGAATTTAAAGTTTAATAAAAAATAGATTATTAAATGAAAATTAATCGATTTATTTTAGTCTATAAGAACTCATTAATTAATGAAAATTTATTGATTAATTAATAAATTAATCAGTTTTTGACAATAAAAGTTATTACAGTAAGCTTAACAAAAAAATTAAAAAATGAACCGAAAAGTTGAAGAATTCAAAGTTTTTATAGTTGAATTTTAAATTAACTAAAGATTGAATAAAATTAAAGAATTTGAAATATGATCAGAATAGATTGTTTTTACCGTCGAAGAATTTAAAGTTTAATAGAAAAAATAGATTGTTAAATAAAAATTAACCGATTCATTTTAGTCTATAAGAACTCATTAATTAATAAAAATTTACTTATTAATTGATAAATTGATCAAATTTTGACAATAAAAGTTATTATAGTAAACTTAACACAAAAAAATTAAAAACTGAACCGAAAAGTTGAACAATTTAAAATTTTTATGGTCCAATCAATCGAATCGGTTGAATTTTTTTATCATTGAAAAAGATTACATTTTCGTAACCTTTTCATTTAATTATGTAACATCATGATAAAATACGGCCCATCTTTTATTAGGAATTGTTAGTAGTTAGTATTTAAAGAAGTTCTGATACCTTTTCGCGTTTTGAAAAGTGATTTCCTTTTATTAAGAAATGTCTCCGGTTTTAAATGGTTCCTTTTCAATTGAAATTATAATTTTAGATGCCCATATTATTTATTAAAGTTACAAATATTATTTTATTTTAGTGAATATTATTTATCTCATGTTAAATATTTTCGGTGCTTATGTTATCTTTAATTGAAGTTCTGCAGGGTGATACGTATAACAGGATTTAGAAAGCGTTTAAAATATATAATGACTCTGAGACTCAATCCTGACTTACTAAAATTTTAATCCTTGGTTACGATATTGAGAGTGGAAAACCTATCACGAAACATCACCTCCAAGTTCAATATAAAAGGGTACCACTTACCAGTGATGAGTGAACACATATGATGTTGGTAAGACCAATTTCCGTATTGAATAGGCATTGCATTAGAGGTTATTCACTTTATGAACATCCGAATTCAACTATCGATCATATTAAATTTGACGTGACTTACCATCCTACTTTTTCTAAAACTGGCTAGACCGTAGGTCCAAACCCTTTAAAATTTTGGATTTATTTAGAAAATTACACGCATGGCGTTGGTTTGTGGTCCGAAATGCAAGCCCAACAGAAAATCTAAAAAGAGGAACGGACCCAATTTAGCTGGAAGTCATAATCTAATTAGATACCAAAATCCATCCTCAGGGCAAAGGGCAGGGGCGCCGCATCCCCCGGCCCCCAAGTGTTCGTTAAAACTCAAACTTATAAAACAACCTTCTCAAATGATGAGTTGAGGTAAAAGCTCAATTATCAACATAAAACTTGTATGCCAAGAAAAAGAGACACTTGTCACTTCATAGGAAGTAGCTTAATGAGTGTTTTTTCCCCCTCCTTGTGTGAGTAATCTGGATTTTTTTATTTAAGGATAACACTATATTATTGGACTTTCTTAAATTTTGTGTGTCCCCAAAATTTCTAGTTTTCAATCAAGACCTAATTTCTTTTGATTGACGTCAATTAGTTCCTTCAAATCTACATTAAATTCTTAATAATGAGGATTTTGGGTATTTCTTAGTAATCACTCAACATTAGAATGTATAATACGAATTAGGAGGATGGACATTGCCTAATTTAATCCAATGCTTAATTGGTTAGGAATAGAAAGAATAAAAATTGGAAAGAGTCAAACCTGAAGCCAATTAAATCCAACCCTAAGTGGATGAAAATAAAATCCAGGTAAATAGAGCAATATGAAGTAACAAAGGCGAAGTGGAGAGTGAGATTCAGAAAACAACATATAACACGTATGTCTTCCGTCTCTTTCTGCCCCTACTGACACTCCCATCAATCACGAAAACACTTTTTTTTTTTTTTGTTATCATTCCTTTTTTCTTTTACGACTCTAAAACATTCAGGCCGTGACACACTTCGCTCCTCTTCTTCCTGTTCTCTTTGTTCCCGTTTTTCTCTTTTCCCTGTTCAAGCCGCTGAATTTGTTTGGAAATCAAAATGTTGAATCTCAGTTCAAGTTTCTATCTTTTCGAGTTTCTGATTGTTACTGTAGCTCTCGCTTGCGTCGATGCTGCTCTTGCCTTCATTGCTTTTTTTCAGGTATTATCTTTTACTGCATTCTCTCTGTGTAACCTTTCACTTCTTCTTCTTCATCTCCAATCTCGGATTCTGATATTGGCTACCTTCTGGTTATGCCTGATTGCATGTACACACAATTGCGTTTGCCTTTTGTTCTTCAATGTACTTCAGGTGTCTTTTGAGGAGTTCCCTTCATGTTGACCAAAATTGAGGCTGAAAGTTTCGTTATTTTTTACTATTTTCTTTTGCGTGTTCTATCGTTTGGCAATCGGATTTCTTGGAAAAGGAAATGTTGAAAGGGTTTGTTTACTGGGGCTTCTTAGTTGTTTCGTTTTCTTTTGCGTCCTTACAATTTTTCAGTGGAATGTTTCCGCGAATATTCTTTGGACACCATTATGTGGTGAAATGTGCGAGAGGGAAATATGGTTGTTAAATGATTGTTTTGCATTGTGATAGATTGGTTAGACTTATTTCTATCTTGGTACTTCTGAATGCAAGAAATTTATGAATGTTGCAGAAAATTTAATTACAGAAACTACATATTGACTGTATCGTCTAAATATTTGTCGACTTAATCGAGACTGGTTCATTAAGTGAACAAAGTATTAAGGGACCTATTGACAAACTTTTTATTAGCACTTCGATGGCTTCTGTCAATCTATTTGGTTGAGCATATCCTTAACTTACTAGTCAACCTTGAGTGCATGTCGAAGAACCTTATATAGATGCACATTTAGTTAAA
>JAOQMS010000002.1:13914236-13937988 GCA_027563885.1 Erythroxylum longipes
TATACCATATTATACTCCAAAAATTTCTAATTCATAAATTCTAATCTATTTTCATGCTTGATAATTTAATAAAATAATTAAAATAAAATATAAAAATATAAAAATCCTAAAAGCGGGATCCAATACTATGCAAGGTCTTTGGTTGATAGGAGATCAACATCTGGTTATTGTACACTCCTAGGTGGTAATCTTGTAACATGGAGAAGTAAGGAGTAGAATGTAGTGGCAAGATCAAGTGCAGAATCTGAGTTTAGATCTATGGCATTGGGAATATGTGAATTGCTTTGGCTGAAGATAATTCTTGATGACTTGAGAATAAAATGGGAAGGACCTATGAACTGTGATAACAAATCAGCTATTAGCATTGCACATAATCCAGTACAACATGATCGTACAAAGCATAATGAAGTTGATTGGCACTTCATCAAGGAAAAACTGGACAGTGGCTTAATATGTACTCCATTTGTGTCAACCAAGGATCAGTTGGCAGATGTTCTTACAAAGGGACTGACAAGCACAGTGTTTCAAGATATTATTGGCAAGCTAGGAATGGAAAATATCCACTCACCAGCTTGAGGGGGAGTGTCGGATTATGTAGATTATTTAGAAGATTGTATAGCTATAGAAATAATATAAATGCCTGATTTCTAGGGATTAGAATAAGATACAAATTTCCATGTATCTTAGGAAATCTGATACTATATTTAGGATAGACAATTGTATATATATTGACTATAGCTGTAACCTACCGAATTCATGAGAATGAAATTATCTCTTCTCTGCTAATATTTTACAACTTCCATTAGGATTATATTTGATGGTGAACACCCATTTACAGCCAACCATTGTTTTTCCCTGTGGTAAATCTGTTACTATCCAAGTATGGTTCTTTTTGAGTGCATTTAGCTCATCATCTATAGCTTCTCTCTACTTAGGATCCTTCACTGCTTCCTGGAAATTTTCAGGTAATTTTTCAGTAGATAACTGAGTCACAAAAGCCTTAAAATGTGGTGATAACCTGTTATAACAAACAAAATTGCTGATTGGATGCTTTGTATAAGATCTTACTCCCTTCCTTAGAGCTATTTGCCATCTTAACTCGTCAGAATTTGCAGTAGGTTTTGATTCATGACCTTGCTCGGGAAGTGTGATGGATTTTTCTGGTTCTACCTCACATCGAGCCTACTGTTTGCCTTTCCTCCTTAAGTAAAATCGTGGTTGCACCTCAAGATTTTTGTCTTCCTATTTGTGCACCCTAATTTCAGTATTCTTCTCTGATAGACATAGGAGGCTTCTGGGAGATGGAAATGCAGTAATATTGTATTAAAGCAGCTGTCCAATTCAAGATGGACTAAATCTCCAAATTACAATCACAATAATAACAAATCTGTCTTCAACATAAATCTATAGACACATATATATAAGCCAACTGGTAACTGTTATTCTAAGTAATCGCTAAAAAAAAGGAAGACATGTTCCATTATGAAAACCACGCTGCCACATAATCAGATGTGCTTCTAGAAAACTGGGTCTTGAAGACCAAGCAAGTAACTGAATTGGTCCATCATTTCACTTGATTTCTCACGTGGATACTTGTTTTCCCTTTGAGCATAGACCTTCAAAGGAGGTGGAGATGCATCATTCTCTTTATCACATTCATTGTTTTCTGTGCAATTCTAGTTAGGTTTGTGACTGGAACCGGCTATATTAGTAGCTTCAATGGGAATGGTGGTGTCAGGATGTGGTATCTTAGGTATGATGTTATCAAAATTGTGTGTTTCAAAGATGGTTTCATAAGAATCAGGTTTGGTTTGATCAGGACTAGGCAAACACAGAGGTGTTTTTAGAAGAACTAGAGTCCTTTATAGTTCTGGTTGAGTCATGGCTAGGTTCAGAAGGCAGAATTTCTTGGTGTAGTGTGTCCGGTGAGCCATCACTTCCCAAAAAGGACCATTCACTCTCTCCTCTCTCCCCCTAAATGGGTATTTTTGGATAATAGGCTTGTGTTTCAAAGGTCACATCCAAAGTAACAAAATAACGCTTTAGAGTAGGAGAGGAACACTTGTAACCTTTTTTAGTAGAAGAATAACCCAAGAAAATACACTTATGGGCCCTAGATCCAAGTTTGCCACAATGTTAATTAGGCACAAAGGCAACACAACCAAAAATCGGAACCGAGGGATAAATCTCAAGCAATTTTTGTAAAGGTGTATAAAACCCCAAAACTTTGATGGCATTCTATTTATTAAATAAGCAGAAGTGAGAATAGCATCCCCCCAAAAATGATTTGGAACCTTTTTTGTGAGCATGATAGATCTAGCAACCTCAAGTAAATGTCTATTTTTTCTTTTTGAAATACCATTCTGTTGTGGTGTATTAGTGCATGAGGTCGATGTATAATACCATTGCTGGTTAAAAATTGACCAAAGGATTGACTTAGATATTCTTTACCATTATCACCTCGTAAATTGGTTTAGTATAGAGGAATAAAATTCATTAAATACCTGAAAAACTTTTGCTTTTTCTTTCAAAAGATATGCCCAAGTCAATCTTGTATGATCATCAATAAAGGTTACAAACCATTTAACATTGTTTTTGGTTCTGACCTTTGATGGCACCCAGACATCACTGTGGATGATGGAAAAAGACTTAGTGGGTTCATAGGCTCGGAGTGTATAAGAATTTCTAGTGTGTTTAAAGAGTTGACAAAATTCACACTGAAAAGAAATTTTCTTTTTATTGAAAAAAGTTGAATATAACTGCTTCATGTAAGATAAACTAGGGTGGCCTAACCTATAGTGTAAAGTGCAATTTCTTCATTAGAAGATAAAATAGCATGAGCTTTATTCCTTGTTGAGTTGCAAATGTAATATAATCCATCAAACTCCCTAGCTCTGCCAATCCTCTTCCCTGATTCCAAATCCTAGAAAACACAACCATCAACACCAAAATTAGTTGTGCAATTATGTTCTTTAGTAATCCTTTTGACAGATATCATATTACAATCCAAGCTAGGCACATAAAGAACACCACTTAAGATCAATTTATCAGCAATTATAACAGTCCCAATCCCCTGAAATTTTAGAACCTGTCCATTAGCTACCTTGACAGTCCTATGAATAGGACAAGGCTGTACATCAATAATCCAAAGACCACAATTGGGGTTTTGAACCCCTAAAGCAGTAGCAGTATTACCTATTTGGACCATGTTACTTGTGGCTACATCCTTTTTAGCCTTCAAATCATACTTACTACGAATTTTCCTTAGCAATTCAACTTCTTCTTTGCTCACTGGTATGTTATCTCCCTCGGTCTTGTCACCACCAATAGCTATGTAGCTTTTGTTCTTAGCCTTTGATCAGTTTTTCTAATTTGGAGGTTTCCCATGAATCTTCCAGCGTGTTTTTTTGGTATGGCCACCTTTTTGACAATGATCACACCAAGGCTTACCCTATTTTCTCTTAAGTTCTGGCCCATTTGTTCCTTTGACAGAAGATTCAGAGGGATTTTTATTGCTTGGAGTGCTTTGCATCAGCAGCTTTCTACTCTCTTCACATTTCACCAAATTGATTGCCTCCATAATGGTTGGTAGTGGTCGGGTTGGCTTGATTCTTCTACGAACCTCCTCGTAAGTAGAGTTTAGTCCCAAAAGAAATTCATACACTTGTTCTCTATCCCTTATTTTCTTGTAGCACGCCATATCTTCGCTGCAGGCCCATTGGTGTGGGTCATAGAGGTCCAGTTGTTGCCACAATTTTACCAATGTGGTGTAATAACCAGTGACTGCTTTCTCACCTTGCTTAGTTTCCCTCAGAATTCTTTTGATCTGAAACAGAGTAGCGGTATTTTCTACAATGGTATACTTCATTTTGGCATTCTCCCATATCTCTTTTGTAGAGGTTGTAAGGACAAATTGCTCACCAACTTCGAGAGTCATGGAATTAACCAACCAGCTCATTACCTGGTTGTTTTTGGTCATCCATGCCTCATATTTTGAGTCAGACGTAGCTGGTGGCTCGGCTGTAAGATATTTCTCTTTCCCTCTCCCTCTTACGAACATAAGCATGTTGTGGGACCACTGTAAACAGTTGTTCCCATTCAGCCGATGGTTGGTTACCATTGACAACTGCGTGTTAATGTTCTAAGAAGAGGAAGAGTTTCCTGTGCCAATAATGGTGTTCGGCGTTTCTAGGATCGATCCTAGTGGACCCTTGCCTAACAGGCTAGTGGCAAAATTTTCCCCTGACTCGACATGCTGTGCTCCTATCATCCCGAATGAAACCATCCTCCTTTGCATTCAAAGCGCTGATACCATGAACGAATTGGAGGACAATTTTTGTATGTTATTTCTCATAAATGACAGAAATATATATAGGGAAGATAAGCAATTGTCCTGCTATTCAATCCCTTGATTATTGCCTATAAAGAAGTAAATAAGATCCCATGAAAATAGGGACCAGAAATGGAAAAGATAAAACGATATTTTAGGAAATAAACAATTGAGCAAATAAGGAAACAAATAAAGTAATAAAACTGAAAATATTCTTCCAACAGGGTTGAAGATTTATTCCTTCTTTTCCAAGGCTTATTATATGAGGTATAAGACTAGCAGACTTAAGATGCCTGTTGAGGCCGCGAGAAAATAAATAATTGAGAGAACTGATTCTGAAGCACGTGTTTTCACTCTATTTAGAAATTGTTGGAACTAGTAAAAGAAAGGTGAAAAGCGATTCTTTAGAACAGAACTTATGTGTTATGTGCAATTTATGGTCCTATATCTACATAGATGATTCATTTATGGTTATGCAATGAGAGCTATTTAAGGTTGAGGTTAACAACGTAGATTGATCTAAGGCTTGATCTCAGGGTCAAACTTTCTTGACATTCTCATACCTCCCTTCGAGTTGGAGCATAGATTTTATGTGTGGTCCAAGTTATTACTGGAAGCTCTATTGAAATAGCCTAAACCCCTTTAATTCTTTTCGATCTATTTAGAGTTGGAACTTATCACCATGAGACTCTTCCCTCTTAGAAGAATTTGATTGAAACACATGCCCCTACTTTTGAAGTTGGTTCTAGGTTTGACTCCACTACATAAAAAACAACAACCTCATAAGACTTTTCTCACTTGGGTTACATCAATTTATGCTACTGTAGTTGAGGTCTCTAATATCTACAATTGAAGTTGATCTCTAAATCAGCACCATCGCTCCAACTCATAAAGGAAAAATATTCAAAGGTGAATATAAACAAAATTCTTAAGAAAAAAATGGAACAAAATCTTCAAGAAAAAGCAAACAAAAAATTATCATGAGACAAGAAATCTTTGGACTGGGGAAAAAAAGGATTGTCTACATTACCATGGTGGTATTCTTCACCATGATACTGTTTGCTATGATAGTATCACTCTATGAATAGTCGGGTGAATAGTACAAATGTGTTTTGTTCACATGTACAACAATGCTCTTCTTTTTCTTTTGTCATCTTGTTGTTTTGTTTCATAAAATTTGTGGCCTTGATGCCATGTTTTAACTGGAAAAGAGAGGTGAAAACATTTATTTTGAAGAGATTGATATCAAGGTTTAATCTTAAGGTCAAACCTTCAAAAATTAACAGAGAAATGAGGTTTATTGAAGTCTTCCCAATTCATTGTTTCTTACTTCAATTATTAAGAAACCATTTTTGTTGTCACTACATATTCTGATGTGCTTACAAAGTGGTTTTCTGTTATAGGAAACTTTAAATACCTATTTTGAGTTTCCATGTACATGAATACTAGGATAAAGATATGATTGGTTATCCGTAATTGAGATATGAACTAAAAATTGTGGGTGTAATTTTGATATATATGCTTCAGGAAAGACTGATATTGCTTTTTTGTCATGAGGCCTAAATTCTGTTAGAAGCCAAAAGTGATTGTGTAGTTTGCATGAGTTTGCTTTTATTTTTTGCATGTGATTTTTCAACTCTAATGGGCGTTTATTTACCTGAAAAGAGTGGGTTTTATATTTTCAAATGTTTCTTCTTTGGATGATGATGTAATTTTTATTTTTCAGGTCTTCTCCTATTTCTTAAATTGAGGGGAGTGACTTATGAAAATGCTTCATCTGAGATGTGGAAGGTAATTAATCTGGTAATCTTTTTATGTACTTATTATTTGTTTCTTTCATGATTTTGGCTTTGGTGTTTGCTTTGTCTCTTCACAGAAGACTACCCAGTAATAAATTTCATTTCTACTACTGCAACTGCTATCATTTATGGAACATACTGTAACTTATTCCTGTGTTAATTAAAATGCTCATTTAATTTATTGAGCACTGAGAATCTTTAACACTTATTATGATGTGCAGATTTCTGGTCTTGCAGTCATATCTGTCATATGTTTCACCTCGAGTTCGTTGTTAGCTCTTCTTACTGAGGTTCCTGTAAGTAGTCAATGGCTATTATTAGTGTTAGAATTCTGTAAAGTTCTCTTATAACCCATTTTTTGGCACAGTTATTTTATTGTTGGAATCTGAAGAAATTACACGAAACAAAGACAACGTTTCTTCTAGTTGTATACTACTTTCTAGGTACTTTCTCTAACTTCAACGTAAGCTATGTTGATTACGCATTTTTCATAAAAGAGTGCTGACAATTGTGATGTTCATGATATCTACTTGAAAGCATGCTTTCTGCATTGGAAACTTGAGCCTTCATTCTTCTCACCCTAGAGGATTATTACTATTATCTTCAGCCTATAACTTGTTGCCAGGATTCAAGTAATTGAAATGAAAATATCATTGATTACAATGCTATTACTTTTTGAAAATTAGGTATTGGTACTTGGTTTTTGTTCCGCTCAGAAATATTTACAATATAGTTGATGGGCATAATCCAACTACTTTAGTGTTTGAGTGCAGTGGTCTCTTAACATTGGCTTCATTGCCTTTATGACCAAAATTTCCTAAGTTCAACTTAAGCTACTTACTGTTTTGTAATTAAAATCAAGTTTCACTTTCAGTGTAAGGTATAGTTGGACGTGTGTTATGTTCATATTTAAGCACAGCAGGCTACTTTCCAGTGGACATGTTAATAGATCAACTTGTTGTGGAACCTCAACAATGACTTTAAGAATTGAGTTCAATTTTTTCTTCATTGGCCCCATTTATTTGTTTTCATTGTTTAAAAAAAAAGCAAATGAAAACTTTGTGAACTTCTTCTGTAGGGCCTCTTTATTTTCATATCCATATGAATATTATAATATGATCTACTCAGTTATACATACCACTTCCATCATTGAAGCTCCATTCTTAAAATGGCACATTCAGAGTTCATGTGATATAAAGATAATGGCATACAAAGTCATTGTACAGAATAAGAAATTCTTTTATCATAATTTGCTGATGCAGTTCTCTCATCAGAGTGTTCTAAGTGGTGGTTTTAAGGAAATTGAGGGCTATCATTTGCCTAAAAATTTGGATGTAATTGCTAATGTGATGCATATTTTTAGATTTGGCAAAGTGACCAAACGTGAAAAGGGGTTAAAGGAAGCAATGCTTCTTGCACTGAATGTTTTAAGCCTTCTGGGCATCAGGTTTTCAATGGATGGGCAACAGATAAATAAAGAAATGAGAATCTTGTCAAAAGTAAGATTCCAGGAAGGGAATTTGAAGTTAGTTTTAGCTTTGAGCAATTTATTTTACCTTTTTCAATGAGTTAATGGCTGCTTCTTGGACTATTTTTCTTTGGATAAATATTTCCATGGAAATTCTGTAATATAGTAATGAAAATGATTATTATATTTGAATTTCATTTGGAATAAGTGGTCCGCTGCACTTCTTGTTTATTGGAATATTTGGGATGGATAGATTAGCAATTGCTGGTAGGCCTCTGTCAGTGTGTTGGTAACTGGAGTTTACTGATGGCAGCACTGCTCATCCACTTTTGTTTTGAGAATGTATTGCTCTATTTTTCTCCCTTGTCTTCAAGGGAAGAATTGTTGATGTCAATGGTTGACACTTAAAAGGGAAATCATGAACTTGGAAGTGGAGCGATCATTTCCACTGAAGGTTGGTGGACTGAGATTGTTAGCAATCAACTTGGTGGACTGGCCCATGCTGAACAAGCTGTTGAATATATAGGTCTTTGTGTTGTGAGTTTCCTAGCAGTTGATACAGTGTTTAAACTAGCACAGAATATGTTCCTGAATTGGAAGGCGTCCTTGAGAACTTAAATTTTTTCAACAAAGATTCTTTACTTTAATGGAAGAAAATTTAGAATAACGTAGGATTTTGTCTCCAGCTGGCAAGTATTTATATTCCTGGTAATGACTGATATTTTAATCTAACGTGACATCTGTCATTTCCATGTTAACATGTTTTTCAGGTTCATCAGTGCCCTCAGCTTTTGTGTTGTGGATCATGCGAGAATTGCCTGCCCAAATGGCACTTTGTAGAAGTGTTCAGTCACATGAAACAACTTTCATCAGTCATGTGGGTGAAGGAACGCAACAACATTCTGGACACTGGGTTACTTCAACAAGTTCAAAGAATCAGGTTTTCACATTTAAGAATTGGCATGGTGTAGGATACTATCATTTGATCTCTTTCAAAGATTGACTTTGAAATAGTGTTCGTACGTCTGTATTTAGATTTCTAAGTTGTTACCAAAACTAGTGTCATTGACAAATTCCAGTGATGGTAACTAGAATTTTGACTCATAATGCCAGGATTAAGCCCCTAGTTCAGTGCATATGCTATATGGATTATTCTATGCAGTAACCATTGTGATGATCAACTCATCCCACTTGGAGCATCTCAAAATGTAGCTGCCCTATTAACTACATATTATTACTCATATGTGTGATATGCAAAATGCATTCTTAGGGAAGAAATATATAAGGAGAGCGGTAAGGACCTGTAGTTATCTTATATTTACGTGGTAATTATCTTATTTAGGCAGTAGTTATCTTATTTAAGAAGTCTATTATTTTTGAAAGTCCATTTTTAGTAGAAGAATAAGTTATCAAGTTCTTATTTTATTTTAGTTCCTAGACACTATATATTCAATCTCAAGTCTAATTAAAAGGCGTTAGGATCAATAAGAGATCAGTCAAAATTTTTGTGAAAAAATAATTGACAAAAAGTTTATCATATATGAGTTTTCTAAGCTCCAACCATGGGGACTAGGAAGGGGAAGAACTCATACAAGGAAAAAGAGGATTTTCCTTTGAGTCGTTTTGTGTTTAGATCCTATGAAAAAACACAGATGAATTTGGTATTAGAGCGAGACATCATGGATGACTTTGTAGACTAGTCAAGCCGAATGGATGTGTTCGTGAGAAATATCGAGCAGAGGCTGTTTATGGTGGACGACTGCCAGTTGTCTAGCGAAAAGTTCTTTTACTTGTAGCTGGAGGAGATTCCTTAAGAGTTGAACGGGCGTCGTAAGAATAATGAGGTTGGGAGTAACAGTTGCACCTATAGGGACCAAAAGGAGGAAAGAAGTATTGGGAAATTAAGAGGGATTATTGTTTTTAGGTATTCTAAAGTAAAATTTCTTCATATGATGGTAATGATGATCTGTTGATTTGTATCTGTGAGCAGTTCTTTAAAACCAACTGAAGAGGAGATGGTGAGACTGGCAGCATTCCATCTTAATAGGGAGGCACAACTGTGGTTTTACAAGGTGAAGTAAGAGGAGAGAGTATGGATTGGGGGACATTCATGGATCAATGCCATGGTTCGGTCTTTGTATGAGCCTCAACCCCCTAGACAAATTCGCGATTATTAGGAGTTCCAATCTTTGCTATCCTGAACCACAGGGTTCACTATAAAGCAGCAGATCAACCTATTCACTACTAGTCTTGTGGAAGGGCTGCGATTGAAAGTAGAATTGCAACAATTGAGCAGCTTAGAAGCTGCTTTGAATTTGGCACAAACTTATGAAAAGAAGTAGAGAAGCAACTAGGTTGTCTTAGGGAGAAATCATAAATAGAGGAGCAACTAGGCTGTCTTAGGGAGAAATCATAGTGACAACACCTGGGCAGCATCTAGCATCGGGAGCATAAATACACATTTTTTTAAGAAGTTAACCGAGACAAAGATGGAGGAATGAAGGGAAAATGGGCTTTTCTTCAATTTTGATGAAGCATTATTTTGTGGACATAGACGCAAGAAGTTGTTTTGGAGGTAGAATCTGAAGAAGAGGATGAGGGCGGAGGCTCCTTGGGAGTTTTGTGAAGATTTTGAGAAGACCTATCCTGAGTTCGAGCTTGAGGACAAGCTCTTTGTTCAGAAGGGGAGTAATGATATGCAAAATGTATTCTTAGGGAAGAACTATACAAGGAGAGAAATTAGAAGTTATCTTATGTTTTTAGAGTAGTTATCTTGTGTTTCTGTAGTAATTATCTTATTTAGGTAGGTTATCTTATTTAAGAATATTATTTTCATAAGTCTTTGTTTAGTATAAAAATAAGTTAGCAGATTCCTATTCTATTTTATTTCTTAAACACCATGTATTCAGTCTATTAAAAGAGCATTAAAATGAATATGAAGGCAGTTTGAATTTTTCTAAAATAACAGTTGACAGAAAACTTGTTAAAAGCAAGTTTTTTAAGCAGCAACAGAGGGCCTAGGAAGGAGACGAATTTTAGTAAGGAAAAAGAAGATTTTCTTGTGAGTTGTCCTGTAACTAGATCCAACACAGAAACACATATCTGTATGTCACCCTGATGTAACATCTCCATGGATCTCTCTCCAGACATGTATGGTGCATGAGAATTTGAAATACAGGTGACATGGGACCAATTCGAAAGCTTTGATCCCCTATATACTGATTGACTCTTTTGGTATTAGTTTCCAATTAGCATGATTGTTCTATTCCTCAATCTGATTAGTGGGCACCTAAAAGACCTTAGGATGAGAGTTTTGCAGGATTTGAGTTGTCCCAAGTTGGAACCTTCTAATAGCCATATTAAGGATGCCAACAGCGTTTTCTCTCTTAATACAGTTTTGTTCTTTGATTGGTCAATATAATTTTCATGCCAGTTGGTCCCCGAAGGCATTTTGGTTGCAGAAATGATATTTTACTCTCTCTACAGTTCTGCAGTTAAATGACATTGGATACAACATAATAATCCTTTTGGTTCAATTTGCAGGTGTTGAAAGCAAGTCCAATATGAGGAGCATTGGCACAAAGAACAAATATTTCTACTGCTGTACAGATTAAAGAGAAGAGCAAAATTGGTGGACGTTTAGGTTGTGGTGTTTGGAACAGGTGGAAGCTGGAATGTGATCCCAGAAAGCTGCTGGCTCGCCATAACTGCCAACAATTGAATTGCTTACTGACTGTTGTGGATGCGTAGTTTGGCGTTGAGCTTGTAAATAGTTTTCATGGGTACTAGAGATATCCGTGTCTAATTCTTTCCTGTCTGTATCAGGTAACAAATGATAAGACCGTGACCTGAAACTTGGAGAATTTTCTTTTGTTCACAAAAAAGATCAATACGCAATGGTTTCATTTTTTACTGTTCATATGCTGTGGTACATCATATTCATTCCAAGTCGCCAAAAACAGTCCAACTGATTGTCACATATCTGGACATTGAAGTTATTAGGATCTGTGGTTAGCTAAATGGTTTAAGGTTTGACGGATCTGAACATTTACTACCGACTTGTTCATTTTTAAACAGTTTGATAGGTACTAAGGTTCAACTGTTGATATATATATATATATATATGTTTTTTGAAAAGTTAAAAATGTATTAATGAACAAATAAGGATAATGTCTCCTGTTCAATACAAGCTACACAGAGCAACTTTCACGACACCGAACCAATTGGTAACATGTTTACGACGAAGACTGTGGTTATCCTGGATTGTACATCTTTTGTAAGCGTGAGAGTAAAGATAAATAACGCCAACTTTTTCAAGGCAATAAAAGAGCAACGTTGCTGTCAAACCGCGTAAAAGAGTGAAAGCCACGAACTTTCTTTGTTTTGTAGTCCTTTCTTACCTACCAACCCAACTGAACATCCGTGATTCCAATATCGTTGGACTGTTCTGGGGTTCTGCTTCTGCTTTGGTCTCAATAATTTTCACAATTCTCCTCTCCTTTCAGATATTCTGAACTAAAACGCCTACCAAGATTAATTTTTACTGATTACTAAGGGAAACAACCATAACGCTTCGATTATCTTCCTTCTTCTTCTTCCTCCTAACCGAAGGTCCAAAACTTCGTTGCTGTTATTGATGTCAGATTACTTACCTCCAGAAGTGTTGGTTGAGATCTTTTTAAGGCTTCCTGTTGAATCACTTCTTCGCTTCATTTGTGTCTGCAAGTCATGGTACTGTCTTATAACTGATCCTACTTTCGTTTCTCTGTATACCCAATTCGCTGCCACCAACAACCACAAGAAAGCCAATCGATTTATTATCAGGCGCTACTCTAAAGTTCAAGGGAAAGAGACTTTCACCTTGAACTTTGATGATGATGGCTCACTGGTAGCAACTCACCAGCTTAATTGGCCTTTTAAGAGCAGTCTGGATTATTTTCAGATTGTCGGTTCCTGTAACGGGTTGCTTTGCTTGACTGATTATCACTCGAAACAAAGGGGTTGTCCCCAATCCATAATTCTATGGAATCCTTTGGTGAGAAAGTTTGCCAATGTTCCGCTTAAGCACAACATTGATTCTCGCTGTTTCGATGCGGTTCTTGGGTTTGGATTTGATTCGAAAAGTATTAATTACAAGGTTGTGAAAGTTGTATATTTTGTTGCTGATTATCCGTCTCAAGTGGTTTGGAGAGAGGTTGAGATCTTTGACCTGCGTTTGGGTGCTTGGAGGAATAGTAAAGCCACGTTGACCCCTTATCCTGATTTTGTTATAGACAGAAGCTCACAGCAGGCATTTCTGAATGAAGCTATCCATTGGGTCGGTTGTATTTTGCCAGATAAGGAGATGGGCGGTCAGCAAAAACTGGTTGTGGCTACATTTGATGTATCCAATGAAGTATTTGGACAATTGGAGTTACCGGAAGAGACGGCCAACTTAGGCTACAGAAACCAAATGAGCCTTTCTGTACTTGGGGGATCACTTTCTTTGATTTGGTACAAGAATGTGTGGCCGGAGCAGCACTCCTCAATTTGTTATATTTGGGTGATGAAAGAGTATGGTGTTTTAGAGTCTTGGCTTAAACAATACAAAATTCATTTAACGTGTGGAGTCTCTAAGGCATTAGGCCTTAGGGGAAATGGTGAAATTCTACTGGTGATGAGCCATGGGTTGCTGGTTTCGTATGATCCTGAGAGTAACAGAATTAGTCCATTAGATATTTGTGGTGATCCCTACTCATTTTTCTTGGATTCTTATGTTGATAGTCTGTTTTTATGGAAGGGACTGAATAAAGTCAGGCCAGAGTTCTTGTTGTAGACGTCCACAGTAGATCATTGGTATTTGTTGCATGACATGTTAAACAAAAACCAATAAGGATGCAGGAATCTTCGAAGAGTAGGTAAGGTAGATGCTGTAATTGATTCTTATGGCCTTCATTAATCTGAAAATTTTGTTTCTTCTGTAGTATATAAGTTTCTTAAGCTTTATTTCCATGTGGGTAGCTTCACTTAGTTATCTATTTTAAAGGCTAGTTATAGTCTTCAGATAACAATAATTTTGGTCTGGGTGCGATATACGATCTCCTTATGCTTGCTAGTTATGGCTGAAGATTTTCCAGTCACCTATTTGATGCACTATGAAGAATGCTTGATAAAGAAAAGGACTGAATGAACAGTTGCAATTGCATATTCCTAATACGTATCATTGCCTCTTGATATCATCTCCAATAAATTTACAGATGAAGATGCATTTGCAGAATTTCAAAAGATTGTTTGCTATTAGGTTAAGCAACTCATATGATATTGACATGTCCTAAAAAATCATTTGGTTGCATTTGTCGTTGTTGCGCTCATCTTGTTTGATAGCAATCGTGTCTTAACTTGTGGCGTTTGTCTGTTTCTTACCAGTGAATCTTGTTTTATAGTTCTTCATATCTTGTATTGCCTTCTAAGGTTTGGTTAAAAATTAGTTGGGGAACATAAGTTTCTGTTGGTTCAAGTTGTCGTTAATTTGGGGCAGATTCAGAGGCTTCCTGATTGAATTGTTCAGAGACAATGCTTTTGTTTCCTCTTCCCTCAGCCCTTGGTCTTATGCTGGTTTGGTTTGATGTCCAGTGACTGGAAGCCTTATTTTCTTCTCAGATTCGCCTTAAGTTTGCTTCTATCTGTCCAGATTGTGTAAAGAGCTTCAGGCTTTTGGTACGCAGAGATGGTGGATACATCTAGTTCAGCCATTATTTTCTCTTCTTTGATCCGAGCTTCAACTTTATTAAGGATGGTTTTGTTTCTAATACTTATGTGTTGACGGCTGCTCGTAAAAGTCATTTCTAATAACTAACAAACATGGCATCGCATGAAGTTTGGTCTTTCTAATATGGAGCTTGTGGATTGTATGGCCTAATAAATTGTCATTTATGGCATCTTTGGTTATAAAGTATGGTGGCTTGAACATTTCAAGTACATGGCTTTACAATCATACATGTTTACAAGCAGTACTATAGGTTTTCCTTTCCACAAAATCAAGATTGATGCTGAAATTGCTTTCTTTTTACTCCCAGCAGTACTGCTATTTTGGTGGTGTCTAACAATCAGCTGACCTATGTTTCTTCTGCATAAATTGTAGAAATTCTGGATATGTAATGGGAAACAGAGGATGCAAAGAGAAATTAGAGGAGAAGGGTTATTGAAGCAGCAGTACATATTCATGTGTTTTCATATGCATATGTAAATTATGAAAGATTATATGTATATGTGTGTATGTTTTCATTTGTATATATTATTTGTGTGGAGATATAGTAGCTCAAACAACTAGTACAAAATGTTATAGTACAATTTGAGCACAAATATCTTGCATTAAAACAAATAAAAAGTATTATTGTTATTTGTAAAAATCCATTTTTTGTTGTAAAATAAGGCAAAAATTGGTGTATTTTGCAATAATTAAAAAACTCAACAGAAATGCTTGATTTAACAGTAAAAATTTTGATTTTTTTAATCTTTTTTGTTTGATTTACTTTAATAACATTAAAATTTGGTTAAAATTTTTATAAATCAACCAATCAATTAATTATTATTTAATTTTTGTAAATTAATAAGTTTTTATAAATAAAAATAAATCAATTTGAACTTTTTTAATTAAACTTCAAAAATTTCAATTGTATTTTAAATTTTAAATTTTATTTAATTTTAAATCGGGTTTTATGATGGTCTAATATTAGTAAACCTTAAAATTTTATTTTATTAGTTTAATTTTTGGTTATTTATAACATTAGTACATTGAAATGAACGCAAAGATAAGTCCAGCAAATATATTTATGAATGATATGTTTAATTTACTTTAAATTAAAAAGCCAACAATACTAAATAAGTGTGTTTATGAAGTAAGGATAGAATCACTTTGCCGTTAAAATCCATCGTCATCTCTTGTCTGCACTGCGCATGCTCGCTTTGTTTGCACAAGTCAGGAGGAGAATAGAGTTACAACCTCCTTTCTTTTTGGGAAAAAAAAAAAAAAGAGTAAATACTGTATAATAAAAGGCTAAAGTACAGGAAGAATGAGTTGGCGGCAGCAGAGCATAACAGCAGCAGAGGCGGGTGGTGGTGGGGGTGCTCAATCACTAACGCTCGACGCCATCTCCGATTATTTCTCCCTTCCCCTCTCCGATGCCGCTAACTATCTAGGTCTAATTTAAGTGTTTCTCTCTTTCTTTCTTCTACCTCTTTTCCCTTTTAATACTAAAGCAAAGAATCTGTATGTGTTTTTTTTTTCCATAAAAAAAAAGAATCTGTATTTGTTTTCCGACTCTTTATTCAGGTGTATGTGTAAGCGTGCTTAAGAAAATCTGCAGGGAAAATGGGCTCGAGAGATGGCCTTATAGGAAGGTAAAACAAATTCATCAAATTTATTTATTACAAGTTTTGGATTTGGTGATTTGCTCATTTAGGGATATCTCAAAGTGCAGGTTTTAGCTGGGAAAAGCATTGAAGACATCCTTAAATCACTAGATGCTACTTCTGCACTTGGGTATGGTTTTAACTTTGTTCCTAACCCACATCTCTTCTTTTCTTGTAAGATCCTTAATTAGGGTTCTTTTGTTATTCAAAGACAAGGTGACACCATGTCTCCTCAGAAAGTACAGCAGCAGCAGCAAGGTGTGACTCCAAGTTTAACGATCATCAAGGGAATGGATGAGTTTAAGTATGGGTTTCCACCAAACGGCTTATCAGTCGCTTCAAACAGATGGTGGGGCACCACTGCCACTTCTGGTGATGCAGATGAAACTCATATCCATCAAGACGACAAACAACAATCTGAAAATAAGATGAATGATACATCTGAAAATGGTTGGAAAGAGACTGAAACGGGCGCTGCTCTTTTAACGGCCGCAAGGAAAAGATCTGCCAAGGAAGGACGGGAAGCGCTTAAGCTCGGAGTACGTCGCTCAAGTTACGGAGGCAGCAAACACAAACCACTGCTTCTTCGAATATTTGGATCATCATTGCCCCACATATGAATGACTTAATCATACATTACTAACGCTCAACTCAATGTTTAGTCTATCTGCTTCTCTTTTGTTTTTTGTTTATTTGTTGTGTTTTTGCCTAGTTTTAACATTGCGCATACGGTACTAGTTTCATCTTATATTTTGGTCATTATAGATTTGAACAGGTTTGGTCCGAGTTCAATATTCACCCCAGATTTTGGATAGTATGTTGCCCAAACTAAGCTTGTTTCCACGTCTCTATTTCAGGAAAATCAGTTCCTAGATGTGGGAATGATGATCGATATTTATTTTGATGACAAATCTTTTCATACAAAATGCTACAGAATTATTTTTACATCATTACATCGGTGATAACATTGTTAACTTATATGTGCCGTACCCGACAATTCAAGTCGAAGCTTCACTTAAAATCTTGGAAATAGGACGATCAGGTGCAAAATCTTCAACTCTCTTAGCTGTACAAGTGCTGCAGGCCTTGGAGCTCCATGCTCCAATTCAGACTCTTCAATAATTTCCCTTCACCATACATTTGCAACCTGCAAACAAAAACATTGCTAGTTTCTCAAAATCTGAAACCGCATCCCATCCGTCTACTGCCAAAATCTATATGAAATCATGGAAGAGAGAGGGAGGGAGATAGGAATCCAGCATAACTGAGCTTTGGAAGTGCTCCCATGCAAATTTCATCTTCATGATAGCCGGATTTGGACCTGAAGTCCTGAACACCAGAGTAACCTTCGCATGAATGCCAAGTATTGGGTTAAGCATAAACTTAGTTACTTGACTAGATGGCAAAATATTACACAATGAAGTAGTAGTATGTATGCTTATAAGTTAACTACATGACAAGACAAACATAAAGAGGTTTAGTTTCAACTAGAAGTATGGGCCTTTCATTCAGTATCACCAACCCTAGGCAGCTCAACTTTTCACGGGTGACAATTCTGTCGCCTGCAAGGATTCGAATATATAAACCTTCAAGTTAAGTAGACACGTTCAAATGCGCAACTATACTTTACTAACCTGCTCTAAAAGAGCCATGCTATTCCGCCGCTGAGTACTTATAAGCCATTTGTGGAAACGATAATCTAACAAATCGTTGCCCCTCTCTCCACGTAGCCTAGTCACTGTTGTTCGCAATCAGCTGAAGTTCCAAAAGCTTCCAACTTCGGAAACTGGAGAAAGTTTCCATCATATATTTGTACAAATCAATATTTTCCTAACATTAAAATGGAATAAGATTTCAACTTGGACTGCAAGGAAAAGAGAAAAAAGAGCTTCTCATTCAGGTAAGGATCATATCGCCTCAGCACCACTTAAGAATCAACAAATGAGAACAGCAAAACTACAAGAAGGTGAATGATAAAGAAAATAAATTAAAATGTAATATCACAGATGTTAAGAAAAAGGGAAAGACAGAGAAGATGATTGTACCTTGATTGCCTCATCAGCCAGTTTCAATCAGCTCAAGTGAATCTTGATTTATCTTGCCACAAGTTCTACTGCTACTTAGGTAGTTGTAGGTAATATACATGAGGAAGTCCAGAAACAGGCTTTTTTCAGAAGTTGGTCTTGAGGGCTTCGTGTTATTTTGCATAATAAGGCGGTAAGCTCTATCCATTATCTTATATGAGACATCATTGAAGTCAAAGGAAATTTCTGTCAACTTCTGGCCCCATATGAGCGTCCTCTCAGGCATCCCTTGCTTGCAAAAGTGAGACAATAAGATGTTAGTCGTGACAACATTTGGAACAAAAGCCATCTTCATCAATTTTGCAGTTAAGATCATAGCACGGTCCAGAATATCTGTACAAACAGCATTCAGCATGGTGTTGTATGTTACTGTGTTTGGAACAAGACCCGCTGCAATCAGCTCATCCAGCACAAAGACAGCTCGACTTATTTTTCTATTGCGACATAATCCATGAATTCGAGTGTTATAGGTGGTCATATCAGGGTCCCATCCACTAGCATACATTATATTCACCAACTCATCTGCACTAGCCATGTCAAATGCTTTACAATATCCACCAATCAAAGTATTGTAAGTGACAATATCTGGAGTCAAACCAACGGTATACATATCTGTCAGTGCATTAACCGCAGCCTTCATTCTTCCCTCTTTACAAAGTCCATCAATGATGATATTCATAGTAAAAATATCGGGAAGAAGCCCCTTTTGCCTCATCTGCTTCTCCAATTTCAATGCTTCACAAAGATTCCCACATTTGCAAAATCCATGAATCAAAGAATTGTAGACAAAATTGTTGGGTATATAGCCTTTTCTTGACATTTCTAAGAATACATCATATGCGTCCTCCACCAGACCTGCTTTACAGAGGCCATTGATAAAGGCTGAGAAGGCAACACTATCAGGACTTATTCTCCTTTCTTTCATTTCATTCCACAGATTATAAGCCCCATTTGTGTCCCCAATCCTAAAATACTCGTCCAATAGTACAGTAAATGCTGCTTTATTGATGGGAAAGACTTTCTCCATCATCCTATGTAGAAGTTCCCTCGCATCTTGCAGTCTCCCTTTCTTGGACAAGCCTATAAGTAGAGAGGTGAAAGTTGTAGATGAGGGGATTAATCCAAATTTAACCATTATATTGTACACTTTATGAGCATTCTCTTCCAGTCCTACCCGACCATAAGCTACAATTATGGAATTAAATGCAATTACACTCGGGGGTGTTCCTTTCTCAAGCATATCTTCCAACAATTTAGTAGCTTCATCCAACCTACCTGCCCAACACAAACCAGCAACAGAAATGTCGTGCCGTGAAGAACTTGGAAGGATATTTGACGCTGACAAATCCCTCAACAACCTATCACCATCCTCTTCCTTTCCATATCTGTAAAGCCCTGCAACCAAAATGTTAAATGTTGTGCCATCAGGTGCTATACCCCTATTCCTCATTTCCTCATAAAGCATATTAGCTTGACTAATGTCTCTTGCCTTAACATAACCATCCATTAAAGTGTTATACATGGCAACATTTGGGGAAAAACCTGCCTGTTGGATTCCATCAAATACGCTCCTAGCTTCCACGACATTTCCCTTATCACAATACGCATTTACAACTGCACTAAACGTAGATTCAATTGGGTGAAAACCATTTTGAATCATCAAATGCACGTAATTGAGTGCAGCTGAAGTTTGGCCCATCGTGCAATGTGCATGGACCAAAATATTATAGGAATATATATCTGGCTCACATTTATACTTCCACATCACATGGAACAAACTCTCTCCAACTTCGGCATATCCTTTTCTGCAAAAACCAAGAATCAATACATTAAAATTTCTAGTAGACGGGTGAGGTCCTCCACAAATCATACCCCTTAGCAACTTCCAAATACTACCATAGTCACCAACTCTGAGCAACGACTTAAAAAGAATAGACATTGCTGATGGACTAGGCACCAATCCCACCTCCCTTATCCTACTTAAAATATTTAATGCCTCATAACACATATCCACATTCAAGAAACTTCGCATCAGGGTATCAAGGACAGAGAAATCTGACTCGTATTTATAATGATTCTCCCACATAAAATCGACCAAATCTCTGCTCCTACTAGGCTCAACGCTCCCAATAACCCAGGAAACCACATCCTGAGCAAGAAACCTAACGTTCCGTGCAGCCAACAAATGTGCAACAATCGACCCATATTGAATAGCAGAATCAGAATCAAACTGAAAAGCGAGCTTGAAGAATGCAAAAGAAGTTTCACGATATATCAACAGTGTCATAATCTTCACAATTAAAAAGGGACAAAATTTCATGGCAAAGCGCTTTAAGGCACAACCTTGCTGCCGTTTGATCAACTGGGACAACCCAACAACGATCCTACGTTGCTCGTAGGAAGTTAAAGAGGTGGGATTAGAATGAGAGCAAGGAAACGGAGAAAACTGATGCAAATAAGAAGAGCTTGTGGAATAAGAAGAAAGTGAAGAGCTGACGGATGTAAGTCGGAATCGAAGAACAGGGTTCAAGGAGGGTTTAAAAGAGATAGGCCGATAAGTGAAGTGGGTTGGTGTCAGAAGAGCTAGCCACCGTCGCATCAGAAGCTCCTAAAATCATTCAGTGAAAAGCAAGAAATTAAGATATGAAACAAAAAATGATGTTCCAGTTCTTTTTTTTTTCTTTCTATTAAAGAGAACAAAAAAGGATTAAGTGAAGCGAAGCGAAAATAAGCTAACCCGAAAGATGAGCAATCTGTTGGACCGTTGATGTTAGAATGAGCCGCAAAAAGAGTTTTGAATAGGCAGAGGACGAAGAGGAGGGAATTGGCAACCCCTAGACAAGCAACACTTTTCTTGTAGCACGACTTGCCGTTTGGGATTGTGACTGTAAGGCTGGGATATGACCCATTTATCCGCTTTGTTGCTTAAATAGGACAAATAATTATCTTATTGAATACTACCAGTCTATTTTGAAAAAGGACAAAAATAAATTTTAACTTTAATATTTATAATAACATATAATTTGAATTCTAATATTTCCGAGTTTTTAAAGTAAATTTTAACACTTTCAAAATATTTAAAACAAACTCTTAATAGATATAAGATTTAACGAAATTAATTTTTTGGTGATTAAATATTATGTCAATAATGATAAAATATTGTTTATTATTTTTTATATTAAAAAATAAATTTTATCGTCACTATTTGATCTAGCTCGTGTTCGGCCTGACTTAATTTATTATTTTTTAAAAAAATTTAAAAAGATGTCATTTTATCATTCCCGAGCCCAATTGTCAAGCCTAACTATCACGAGACAAAGTGGGAGTTATTAGCTAAAATTTTAAACATTTATTCACATTTATTTTTTATTAATCCATGTTTAGATTAATTGTAATATTAAAATTACAAATTTCTAATTAACGGACCAACATCTAACCTTTAAGTACGCCTTACCCACTCACCTATCAGAAATCAAAAAGTAAAAAAAAAATTCTTTGAATTAAATGACGAGTAGGAGTGGCAAAATCTGCCTGCCCCTGTCAAGCTTGGTTAAACCGGGCCTCGGGTTGAAGAATTAAGGCCTGAGCAGCCTTAGATCGGATCCTAAGCCTTGGGATCAGGTCAGCGAGCTTGAGCCCAATTCAAGGCCCAACAGGGTCAATCAACGAAACAATGTCGTTTTACTTTAATCAAAACAGAGTTACATTATAAGCAAAACAATGGCCTTTTGAAATTAATTAAAAACAAAATGACTTTAATCAAAACAGAGTTACATTATAAGCAAAACAACGGCCTTTTGAAATTAATTAAAAGCAAAATGACGTCATTTTGTTTTTAATTAATTTCCAGTCCAGAATCTCCGCTCCAGACATTACACTTCTTGTTGTTCTTGACATCGTTTTACTTTTAATTAATTTCCAATCCAGAGTCTCCACTTTAGACATCGCACTTCTTGTTCTTGCCTTCTTCTTCTTCATTTCTTCTTCTATTTTGTTCTTCACTCACTGTCATCGCGTATTTTGTTCTCTGTCTCTCCTAGTAAGTGTACCCTCTCCCAGCTCCCTACAACGTCGCACATCTCATCGTCTATCTCCATCGCACGTCTACTGCGCTAACAGTTTGTTGGGAAAATCGGGTAATTTTTCCCTCTAAGGTAAACAACTAGTGAAGTGAACCGATTCGATAATACCCAGAAAAGATCACAATGATATCCTAGACAGTATTACCATTCCACGTAAAATCCCAAGAAAGAGCAGAGGGGTCACAAATGATCCCACTTAAAACCCGACCTCCTAGATAGAAATTACGTGCACGGTGTATTTATCACAACCTAACCCGTGTACACACACGAATAATAAATATACCCAAATAAATTGAACACAACACTACAAAATATACCCTACAAATAATATTGAATACTATACTACAACTTGAAAAGAAACAAGACAATAAATGCCGAATAATAAAAGTGATAAAGAAAGAACACACCCGAAAATTTGATAACGAAGTTCGGCCAAATATGCCTACGTCTCCGGAGCATCGTTTAAATGGCTCGCTTTTATTTAATGTGAGAGAAGAGATACAAATTTGGGATGTTTACAATAAGAGGGGAGAGCTCCCTTTTATAACCATCAAACTACTTTCCATTTTCATAATCTATCAAAGTGGGATTGAGGGGGTGTGGTTTCTTTTATAAATACCAACCTCCACCTTAAACACATAAACTCACGATGTGGAATAGATGAAAAGGTGCCAAATAGTAACAAATCTCCACCTTGACACAATTTCTTATCCCACTAAATATGAATCTTCTCAATCAAACAAATAATAAAAGCAGTCTTCCCGGTGCTTCCAAATTTGCGCCTTCAGGCGCTAACTCAAGTGTGCAGGATATTAACCAAGTCTAAATAATGTTCAAACTTGGCTATTGTGACCACCTTGGTCAGCACATCTGCAGGATTCTCTGTAGTCTGAATCTTTTGGAGAAGTATCTCCTCTTTTTTCGAGAATTTCCTGCAAAAAATGATAGCGAACGTCAATGTGCTTTGTCTGTGCATGAAAGACTTGATTCTTTGCTAAATAAATAGCACTCTGACTGTCAGAATATACCTCAAGTTGTTTCTGACCAACTCCCAAGTCTTTAAGCAACCTATAAAGCCAAATTGCCTCCTTCACAGCTTCTGTAATCATTATATACTCTGCCTCTGTTGTAGACAAAGCCACCGTTGACTGTAAAGTAGACTTCCAACTAACTGGCGTCTTCGCTAAAGTGAACAAATAGCCAGTTGTAGATTGTCACTTATTTAAGTCACCTGCATAATCAGAATCACAATATCCAACTACGCGTTGACCAAGTATTTCATCCCGCTCAAATGCTAAACTAACATTTAAGGTATCTTGAATATACTGTAGAATCCATTTCACAGCTTTCCAATGACCCTTTCCTGGATCATGCATGTACCTGCTGACAACCCTAATAGCCTGTGAAATATCTGGTCTCGTACACACCATTGCATACATCAAGTTACCAATTGCATTAGCATACGGGACTTTCACCATGTATTCTCGCTCTTTATCTGTTGTTGGAGATAATTGGCTACTGAGTTTCAAATGAGGAGCAAGTGGGGTACTTACAGGTTTTGTATCTTCATGCATACCAAAACGTTGTAATACCTTTTT
>JAOQMS010000002.1:13976864-13998390 GCA_027563885.1 Erythroxylum longipes
TAAATGTGTTTTGAATGAGCATTTGCATGTAAGTGAAAATGTGATTCTCAACTTAATGTTGAATGTCGGACTAAGGTTGAGTTCATGTAAATGTGATTGATGCATTTCATTTCATGAATGCATGAAATATAATGGCAGTTATGACTAGAGTAGCCACCGATCAGAGCTTAAAGCTCAACGAGTGAAAAAGAGCCTCGAGATCAAAAGTGATATAGAACCTCACGCTCAACGTTTAATGAGCCCTATATGGGACAGTTTAGGCACTCGGTCACAATAAAATAATAAATGAAAAGTGGGTCTCATACACACTGCATATGTATAATATGATTGATTAAATTATATTGATTGTGAAATGTGAAATGTTATGAATGTGATTTATGTGTTTTGTGACTGGATGAGCCATAGATGATGGTCACTCATTAAGTTCGCAAAACTCACTCAAAATTTGCAAATATTTTCCAAAGCTCAAAAGAATACCCCGTTCAGCAAACGGGAGTATACCTATTGCATGCAAGTGAGAGATAGAGGTCAGGATCAGTTCGCGTCTGCATTGTATTTCTTTATTTGATACTGAATTGTATATTCCGCAAATTTTTGTATCATTTGTAATTGAATATTGCAGTATGTAATAACTTTTGGAATTGGAAATGTTGTGTATTTGTAATGGGCCCAAATGGCTATTGAAATTCTTATATTTATATTGCTATGATTGAAAATGTTTATAAATTAAAAGTGAGCCCGATTTGGTTATTGATTTCTGTATACTGTGTTGTGGTCTAAAAAAAATTATACTGAATTATGAATGATTGAATGCTCTAGCATGTCACTCTCGCAGGGCACAGACTCGAACATCACACAGGATGTCAGGTACGGGTTCTGAAAGGGTGGGGTGTTACGTTTGATATAGCCCGATCTTATACTAAAGACATTATTGCAAATGTCATCGACATTGGGCTCATTCCCCTCAGACAATGACGTCTGCAATAACTCCTTCATCTTGTCCTACAATTTAAAGTACAAAATTGAGTTAAATAAAAAATTATTACTTAATATTACATAGAAAAATAAATTGTAATATTAATTTATTTGTACTTACATAATTACTTTGTGCCTCTTTAGACGTCCAGCCTTGACCTTCCTTGTAATGTGTTAGATTGTACAGTGTGGTTCTATCACACTCTTATCCTTGAAGTTGTGTTTGGCTCTATAATCAAATAGAATTTATTGTATTAAGAAATAGAATAATAAATTGAAAACATTACACTTATAAATTCTTGTCGGACGACGACAAATGATCTGGAGCTGGTGTTATAAGGAGTCTTCATTTTTGCTCTGTTCACCTTAGCTTTCTCACACTTTTCCTAAATTAAGAGAAGTAGTCATGAAATGTATAAACAAAATTAATTGAAGGAAATATGAAGAGAAAAAAAACAAACCTGAACCTTCGCTGAGGCCCAATAATCACACATTTCACTCCAATTTTCTAGAGTCACCTATTCCAGAACATGTCTCCTTGCCTCTTCGTCGAAAGCGAAAGACTGGTAATAGTTATGAAGTCTATATTGATGATCGTTCACCCTTTGTTTCAACAGTGAACTAACACTGCTTGAAACCTCAGGCGTGTCGATATCAACGATATTGAGCTTCATCTGTGAAAAACACTAATAAGTTAAGTTATCATTATTTTTAAGTAAAATCATAATTTATATAATCAAATAAATTGAAATATAGCCGAAACTTTGTCCAATTGTATGGGACTAAAATCACTAGTCATATGCTATATGAATCACTTATATTACCGAAAGGATTAAATCCATCTGAGGTCAATCCAAGTCGAACATTACGACAATCTTGTCCAAACCATGGAAACTTTCTATCAAGATCTTTCCATGCCATTGAGTCTACTGGATGATTATAATATTATCATTAATGCGTTTCTCTTTATGCCACCTCATATTTATGACTGTTTTTGTTGACATAAAAAGTCTTTGTAATTGTAATTTAATAAGAAAGTATCAAAGGATTTTATTCGGTATCTTTTTCCCTCTCCCATCATCCACTCTCCACCTTGATGTACCAAAAATATGACACTCCTGAAGTTCTTTTGTTTCCTTCCAAAAAAGAACACAATCATACTTACAAGTATGAATTTTAATATATCCCAATCTAAGGTCCCTTAACAGTTTCTACATCATAGTAAGATTTCGGCAACTTGTGTTCAATAGGTAATGCATCGTTCAGTAAGTCAATTAACCTATCAAAGGACTTGTTACTCCATTTATTATAAACCTTTAAATGCTAAAACTTCACAACAAATGATAGTTGTGAGAAATTAGAGCACCCCAGATATAATTGTTCTTAAGCAACTTTCAATAACTTCCCAAAATTATCTTCTGTAGTACTACTAATTATGTTAGGCATTCATGTTTCATTCATAGTCTCCATATAATTCTGAAAATCGTCTAACATCTTGTCAATCCCATCATCACCATCAACATTCACATCACAATCATCAACATCATTATTGTAACTATCATCATAATATGTACCGCCACTTCTACTACAACTTGCTTCTTTATGTTCACCATGATAAAGCCATGGAGTATAAAATTTGTCTATGCCTTGAATCAGCAAGTGATTATACACCACATTTTGACTTTGGAAGTCCACATTTAAGTAATCGATGCATGGACAATGAATACTACATTCATCACCCATTTGAACTTTTACAAATTGCACGAAACTCTTAACTCCTTCTACGTATTCAGTTGACCATTTTCAATGACACATCCAACTCTTATCCATTTATCTATAAAATAAAAGAAAATAACTAAGTTATTACATGCATTTTCAGTTTACTATTTTGTTAAAAAAACTATGTAATTAAGGTACGTGGTGTTGTTAAATCAACAACCAATAAATAAAACAATTAATTAATTATATGGTGCGTAGGGAAAATGTACCTAAAGATGGCACACAAATTATGTGGTTTTTAGCTTTAAGCAAAAAGAGGAACATAGAATCTGTAAAAGGGAGATGTAATTTTTTCAGATGAATAGATAAAGGATTTGGTGAATAACAAAATCTATTTTAAATAAATTGAAAACTAAGAATTAAAGGTTAAAGTTTGAGAACAGATAGTAAAAGATGGTATGCGCATAGATAACATTTAAGTCTAAAATAAATGAAGTAATCATGTTGTTTTATAAAGCAAATGAATTTAGTTGAGCATTAGTTTGCTCATACGTGAATGAGGTAATAAAAGAGTATATACATTTGAGTCTTAAGATTGCATATTCTTAGAGAACTATTTTCTATAGTAAAAATATACCAATTGGTGATTGTTCCCAAAGCAAAATGAGAATGATGAATAGAGGTGATAAGAACTTCCCAGACATAATAAAGCAATTATCTGAATTTAATAAAATCTAAATCCAAGTATTCAAAAAGCCCTTATGCAATATGCCATGGATCAATGGATCATAAGTAAACATTAATTATTGATAAAACGTAGGTCATTTAGATAGATCCCAGAATTTATTATTTCCATTATATTGTAATAAAAACAGAGGCCCATAGAAAACCCAAGTATTCAATCCTAAACCACACGTTGCCCTGTCACTTATATATTTTGATTTTCTATTCTTTTACAGACTGAAGAATAGACTTAATATGTCGTGAAAGAAGTAAAACATTAGATCCATTCCTAGTCTCAAAGTCAAACAACTAATTCATATACATATGTTGTACTTATTAACCGAAGCTGTCTACTGTTACATGCAAAAGTATTTCAAACATTAGCATACAATGCTATAATTCAACTCATAATTAAATAATTATATGAAATATGTTATGTAATTGAATTCTACATCATTCATAGCAAAACGATATAATTTATGAACTATTACGAATATGACTTTCTTTTCTATGCTTATCATCATCATCATCGTGTATGTTGAGAACATATTAAAAAAGAGAAAACATAGACAGGAGAAGGAAGGAACCAAATCATACCTCTAGAAAGAAAGTGATTATATATACTCCAAGTAGGGTTACAGAAAGATCTTCAATTTTTTCTTCTGAAAAAGAAAAGAAACAAGTGATGATAGAGAATAATAAAGAATTGTGTATATATACAAAGATAAAAGAAGGTTGGAGATGGGAAGCAGGAGCTACTGGTCTTTCAACACCATTTCAATTCATATAAAACAAGTTGGAGATATTAGATACAAATAAATGTGAAAAGAAGTTCACTTTCAGAGAGGAAGATCAAAACAAAACAATTATAATTCCATATGACTTTCATCGAACACCTTATAACCATAACATAACACCTACGAAACTTCAACCATTCATTGTGTCTGTTCCCTTTCTTCACCATCATTAACACCTTCAAAAACAAACCCAACAATTAACAATCTCAATCCATGTAAACAACTCAACAACTTATCCTATGTTTGATGATGAATATAACATTTAACAAACACAACACAAAAAACAAACCCACAACAAATCGAAGAAAGACTTACCAGGTTGAGTTCAACTCCAGGGATGCGATAAATGACAACCGAAGATAAGAAGAGAAACTTGCACAAACAAGGGACGAACACAATAGAAAATCACTAGGAGAGAGGAGGAAGAAACAACGGAGAGGCGGGCTCATGGGAACGGGCTTCGGGTATATTTTTGGTAAGGTGGGACGACTTTGTTTGTTGTTAAACAAATGATGACATCCCACCTAAATTATTTTTTTACCATTGCAACATTTGGTGATGAAACCACGATTCGTCGTCAAATGCCCAACATTTACCTACCATATTCGATAACCGTCGCTAATACATTTGGAAAATACAGAAAACGACATAGTTATATTATTATGATCCCGCACATTGGCGATGAATCTATATTTCATCTCAAAATGTTATACTTTTGCTACGAAAAATAGATAGCATCATAAAATGTACAATATTTTGCTACCAAACTGATAAATCGTCGCCAAAACTAAACCTTTTACCTTTCCCGACGGTCACAATTTTCATCACCTATTACTCAAATTTCGCTACCAATTATATACAACATTGTCAAAACCCAAGCATTTTCCTTACATTCTTAATTTTCTTAATTGATTAACATATACGAGTTTTTCCTATTACTAATTACAAAATGAAAAATTAATCTTCTCACTTATATATATGCAATTGTTCTTCATTTGCTTAATTTTAGGGAATGACTAATCTTTAAATATAATTTGTTAGAAATAGTTTTATAATTATATTACAATGTCTTGTAAAATTATTATTATTTATTTTTCTATATTGCAATAATTAAAATGTATAATTTTTTCAAACAAGTTTTTTGAAATTATAATAATGAAAGTGTATAATCTTTTGAAAATTGTAAGTCAATTTTAATTTATTTGAATGGTCAACACATTAATTTGCAAATAGTTTTCAATTGAATAATTTAATTTTTAATTCAAATTATGTTTTATTTGGAATAGGAAAATAAATTATTAAAAATTATTTATGAACCCGCGGGCTTTAGCGACAGACCATGTATTAGCAGCTACATCTGATGTTTGTCGACTAAATACAATAGATCGTAGCAAATTAATTAATACTACTTCCAAACAACTACAACAAGCAATAAACGACGTCGTTTACCTAAACAAGAAAAACAACGTCGTTTTATATTAGTTTTTCAAAGACAAAAACATAAACGCCTACTCCATTCTTGTTCAAGCCGTTAATACCAATCCAAAATCCTCTCTTTTGTTTAGGTTTTGTGTTGTGCTCATCACTGTCGAAGAATGATTATTCACGGAATCGGTAATATTCTTTTGTTCTATTTTTATCAACGAAGTTGTGCTAAGTTTAACTTATACCTTGAGGTGTTTATTATGAGTTATTAATTATGCATTTGATGTATGAGTTGTGTTTATAGTTGTGTTTTGAAGATGATTTACTATCTATCTTTGTTATTTCTTTATGTTTATCTTTCCAATGACCTTTAACACTTAATCTCATCAAAGCTTTGTACTATTTGATGAAATTGTTTCAAGAGTATTTTACTTTTATTTATTTCCATTAATAGTAATATAGAGAAATATAGATAATAATATATATTATCTATATTTCTGTACATCAAGAACATAGCCATGTCTATTCTGCTTTAAATTCTAAATTTTGCATATTATTCAAAGTACACAATAGATTTTTGAAATTTTAGTAAGGGTAACTTTCATATCATTAGGCACATTGAAGATGTATAAGTGCTAAACTGGACTAGTTTCCCTTATCATCGAAATTGGAGTTAAAGATATCATCATTTTATTCTAAATCGACATTTGCATAATACACTTCTTAACATTATTAATAAAGGAATGTCGACATGGAGACTAGTTCTGGATGGCTCTAATTCATTCCGTTGGGAGGAATGTGGCAAAATTGTCCCTACTGAAAAAATCAACAATACAGAAAAATCTCCACTTCATACACTAATCATCGTTTGCCTTCCATGGTCGATCTTCTGCTTCAAGGTGTTTAGTATCATCCGAACAACGTCACTTTCCTTATTATGTACATCTCATTTCCTTTTATGAAGCTATTATATATATTCACACTTGATGGTATATACTACATGTTGTTTTAAGCTTCCTTGAGTCTCAAAGATAACATGTATGCCCATAGAGGTGGGAGCGATGTCACAAAAATCTGTAAAGGACTAGAGAAATCTGTTGTTTTGGAAAATTCTTCAATTCCACATACTTTGTCTGCTCATTCACATATGCATGTCACTCCAATTTCGGTTCATTTAACGGTTTACTAATCTGACAATATCTAAGTTCTATACTGATTGTGTTTTAGGTATTAAATCTAGCGACTCATTCACTATATCCTCTACAAGTTTAGCTAGAGTGAAAAAGATGTTGTAAGAGGGTGTGAAAAGCCCTACACCTGAGGGAAGAACTGTTACTGTTTCAATTTGTGTCTTTGAACGTGCAAGGATCCTTCTCGGAAATCCAGATATCGAGGACTCATTTTCTTTTACCGACTCTCATGTCACTTGGAATCCAAATAAATAATTATATCATTATCATTTATCGATGCAATCAACTGAACTCATCTTTAAAGTTGATTTATTATTGTATCTGTACGAATTTGTCAAACAACCTCTCTACTAGTTAGGGGTCAAGCTACGTATTATTGAATGTGGACTGTTATTGTTCTGGTTCTATGACTGTATGAATTGTTAAACTTCTAATTCAAAGTTCGTACTACTCCATATATTATATTATTATATTGATCAAATTATTTAAATTTTTTATAACTAATGTTCGTAATATTAGTAAATATTAATGATTAATTAAGACTACTGTTTAACACTTAAAATTATGTTGTTTGTTTTTTTCAATAATACGTTATAAACATTCAAAACAAATCTCCAATAAAACATATCTTAACTATGATAGATTATAAAAATGTTAGTTTGACAATTTTGGAAAATGTCAATCATTTGGTGAAGATTTTCAGAAATCGTCGTTGAATGTGTAATCTTTAGTGACGATTTCCAGAAATCGTCACTGAATGTGTTACCTTTTGTGACGATTCACAAAGTTCGTCACCAAATATTGACCTTTTGGTCAGGCTTCAAAATATCGTCGCCAAATATTGACCCTTTGGTGACGATTTTCTAAATTAGTCACCAAATGTGTGACAAGCAATGGGTGACGATTTTTGAAAAGTGTTGCCATAAGCTTGTTTAGCGACGAAGATCTGAAATCCCCACCCATTGTGCAACGTTTTGTGACAATTTTCCTTAATCGTCACTAAATGTTCAGCATTTTGCGATGATTTCTATTATGCGTCGCGAAATATTTTCCCTTTTGTCATGCTTTTCGGTTTGGTCGCAAAATGCTTAGTTTTAATGAAGATTTGTTAAAATTGTCGCAATATGTTGACTTTTGGTGATGATTTTCTTAATGTCGCAAAATAAATCATCGCTAAATGTAGTGTTTGTTATAGTGATATCCCATTAGTCAAAAAAGTGACTACTCTTGAGAGAAAACAAACGTATATATTGACTTGGAAGACGACTAATCACAAGACTTAAGAATCACGTTGTTCTCATGGATCCAAATATGCTTCCGCAACAAATCTAAGTATTCTTATTGATTTAATATGATTATTTATATGATTGGTGATGGTTTTCACCGTAAGGAATTTTAAATTCTATCATACACATCAAGGGAGACACAATTAGAGTGAAGAGGTGGTCTGTCTAGCCCAAAGTCGTTGCCTGCAAGGGAGACATGCATGTCCGATAGTGAGAGGGATTGGTGGCTGGTGACTTAGCAAGGTTCCGTTGAAGGCCACAGACACTACTTAACCACTGGAAAATAGGAGTTGACAATGCCCGATTATGAACCCAGAGAATGAGAGCACAAGAGCTTTGATACCACACGAGAATAATCTGGAGAGAATTACATATAATCATTAATATGCATGTGAATAAATATAAGAGGGTTCTATATATAGAGTTACAAATTCAAAAATAAATCTATAATGTTTTGATATTATAGTTGATTAACGAAAGAAGTGTTCCTGTTCGAAAACACTTTTAAAATTATATGTACAATGCATTTTCATTCATAAATGTGTTTCATGTTTCTGAACAGAAAAATTAAGATCTCAGCAAACAATATTTCTCCAACTTGGGGGTTTTCAGTTTTGTTTAATCTGCAAGGACGGTTTGCTACTATTAACCTTGTGGACCAGGTTTTATAAGAGCAAGCGATTGTAGCGATTATTAAGCTTTAATCCTAGAGGGAGTGGCTGGTTAATGTTTGTCAGAATGGAAGCCAGTTGAACTTCAGATTGACGTTGTTTACCGGAATGAACTTATTACGTCATTCTATTTCTTTACTACAACTTTAGCTGTAGCTAGTTATGACATGTAGCATTAACGGATTGATCATTGTAAAATCCGTTACCCAATTAGTATTCCAATGTTATTCATTGTGAAAAGCTAATTCTTTATGGAATGAAATATGATATAATTAATTCCCTTCTTTCTTCTCTGATTGATATTCTTTTGTTACGTAATTGGTAACACCTCGTTGAATTAAAACTAAAATTAGACATTGTAGACAATATTTGAGAAATTATCCTGCCAAACAATTTTATGATAAAAAAAGAAGAAGCAAGTGTATGAATATCAATATTCCGATTCCTGAGAATATAATCGAAGCTTAAAAGATAATCCAAGCAGGTATGAGTCCGATGGAATCCAGTATTCTGTCAAATGTAAACATAGTTCATAAAATGCTTTATGAGAATGGGATGAATAAAGTCACGTGGATGTAACGACAAGGCCAGAAAGGCAATGGTCTATTAAGATACGGAGATCTTTAACCTTTTCTTTTCTTTTTTAACAAATTGAATCGAAAAAGCAAAAGTGTTAGGGGATAAAGAAAAAATAAAGCAAATGTCTTATCGTGCATCATCGTCGTTTAGTACTGACACGTTGACCCACCTTAAATTAATGTTTCGTTTCTTGGACAAGGCATCCTGCTAATCGATGAATGCTACAATTATTACCGTCACAAACTGTTGATGCAAGTTTACAATCATGTAATAATCTATAATGTTTCTTACAATTCGTTCGGGGTTATGATATAATCATTATAATGAGGTTGATAGTCCATTTTTTTAGTAAAGGTACTGACCTTTTAATATATATATATATATAGTACGAACAACGTGAAGCACGTAGAGATAAACCAAAAAGATGAAAACGTAAAAGAAAAGGAAAATGAATGGAAGAAAATGGTCAAACAAGGTAATGATTATAAAAGCAGCAAGCACCATCTCTTCATCATACACCATTGAGCATACTGTACTTCATCAACGACTCTGCCTACCATCGTTAGCAGCTTAACCACTGGTTAGTACTCTTGGCTCAAATTGTAGTTCTTCTACGAGTGAGATCAGATATCTCATTATCTTTTTCGCTGTACCTGCTATGCAGGTCTTGATATAAATCATCAGGTTTTGGAATGACTACTGCTCCGAGTAACAATCAACTACCCTCCACCGAAATCCTGCCGCTCGCGTAAGCTCATCATTAAATATGCTTGATCCTTTTTCTGCTAAAAGAATATTAATGACCACTTATTTTAATAGGATCCTAAAAACTTGTGTCTCTTTATACAAGTGTTCCAATTTTGTAATAAACTTTGTTAATTATAAGTTGAAGTATCTCTAATCTATTCCCTATGAATTATGATGAAAATACTATAATCTGCAAGTAACATTAATGTGGGAGAGACGTATATATATAATATTTACTACTCTTTTCGGTATATGTGTATCAGATTATCACTCGCAAATTATCCAGAGTGGAGTGGGAGCATGAGAAAAAATCTTGAAGCGAAGGGGGTTTGGGAGGCCGTAGAGCCAACAAGGATACCAAGAAATAGTGATGATTGGAGCGTTAAGAACAAACTTGTTCTGGCCACAATTCGAAGCTTTTGCGACCCCCTGATACTCTCAAAGTTTCACAGTATCAGTTCCGCGAAGATTGTGTGGGACTCTTTGGCGAAAATGTATGAACTGCGCTTGCTTGGACTTGATCGAGTGGATGCCCCACGGAACGTTATAATGGGACTCAATTTCGGTGATCTATCCACACTCTCACAACCCCCTTCCATAATAGCGGTTCACCGGTTAACTACGTGTAAGTAGGGTATGATTATATTCCGTGAATTGTCAACTCAAAAACATTTTTAAGTGAAAAAACAACGTGGTGTGGATCGGGATGCAGGGAGTTTTGAAATTGATCATCTCAAATATGGGCGCATGTACGCGGCGATCTACAGAGGTGATTGGCCAGGCTTGAAATCTGAGATTGCTTCACACCCCGAGGCCTTAAATGCCAAAGTCGCAGTATCTGGGCAATTGCTTATTCATATTGCTGCTGGAGCTGGAAAAGGCAAGATAACCCAAGAATTAGCCAACTTAATGAAAAAAAGTGACTTGGAAATACAAGATTCATGGGGTTATACAGCTCTTACTTACACTGCATATAATGGAATGACTAAAACTTGCGAATTCCTAATCTCGTTAAACAAAAATTTGGTTTGCATTCCCGACTTGCAAGGTATACTTCCAGTTATTGCCGCATGTTCAGGAGTCCACAGAGAAACCACTTCCTATCTTTATTCCCTCACCCCAACTGATCGTTTTTATCCAGAAAATGGGTATAACGGAACTACGTTACTCTGTAGCTGCATTTTTAGTGGAATACTTGGTATGAGCTGTATGTATTATCGTCTTACCCATAGTTTCAACAAGAATTTCATTATCTTATTCTTCTTTCCTATCATTCAAAAAGATGTTGGCTTGGATCTTCTTCGGCGCTGCCCATCTCTCACTCTGGCTTCCGATTCTAGAAATTTCATCCCGTTCTCCATTCTGGCGACGGCAGCCTCAAGATTTCATAGTTGTTCTCGACTTGTATTTTGGAAACGCTGGATTTACTCCTGTAAGCACTATTTATATACTCTTTATCACTATCTTTTTAATGTTTTTCATTTCTCACAAGTCTACTCTTTGTACATAACAGTGATACATGTAAAGGTCCCTGTTGCCCACAGTGAAACTCGTATCCAGATCTCGCAACACGCCCAAGCCAAGCCACACAACATGATAAATCCTGGTATATTTTTGTTTTCCATCACATAATACTTCCATCAGTTTACATTATTATTATTAGATTAGGAGATTATATTGTTATACCAATATGACATTCTTGTCTTACTTAGTTATTCATTCCATCCAAAATTACTCTTTAAGATAAGGCTAGTTAAATAATGTTATGGAAAACTTTTGTTAAACTAAATAATTCAAGTTGAGACTGCATGACATTTATATAAATATAACAAGAGATTGTAAATTAAGAAAATATATCTTCAATTATACAATTTTGCTGTTTCATTACCTAAATATTATGAGTCAATATTATCATCTCCCTTTTTTATTTTGTCGTTAGTAATATTTTCTCCATTTCAAGTTTCTACAATGGAGATAATATAATCAATGAGAAATTGAGGTTTTCTAAGTAAACAAGTTGACAATAGCAATTGTTTACTTTTTCAACTCTCAAATTGCTCTAACTTGTTGTTAGACCCCTAAATCTAAATTGTGGAACTATGCGGGCATTGATGAGCCTTAACTAATGTTTGGTAATCGAAATGATGGAACAAGGTAAAGACTTGAAAATAGGAAATTAGGAAAAATGGCATTGTCAATGAATTGGTATACATTGGTACACACTGGCAAAAATTTTCGATAAGATGCAAGATTCAAATGTGAGACCAAAAGATAGCTTGAGATGGACCTTGGATTGAAGGTTAGTTGGATCATATATATAAGGGAGACATGTGAGATCTCTAAGGACTTAATGTGTGTTCAAATAGACACACCATGACTAATAGAGTTGACACAGGTAAGCATTGGACCGAACTAATGTGCTATAAAAGGCTTTGAGCTTAGATAACTTATCATCAATGAGAGATCTTAATGATGTGGCTGATAAGGTCACAGTAAATATACATTAGCTTTAAAACATAAAGAATATGTGGGAGAATCATATAAAGATAGTAGAGCTCTTCATGAATATGAATGTATCATTTCTAGTTAAATATAATCTCTTGTCTTGTAGCTAAATCCTATTAGATAGAGACCTTTTTGGATGAGTGTGTCAACCAATTAGTTAGTGTGATGTAATCTCATAAGGATAGAGGCGATCTAGTTAGTTTAGTTCAATTAGGCTTCTGAATTGTAAACTCAGAGGTGCATGTAAATAGCTTATTTAAGCCTTGCTACTGAAGGGGAGAGATAGGTGGGCAGGAAACACATTGAGCAAGAGCATTCCTTTGTATACTTTTGTGGAAATAATAAAGGTTGGTTTTTACCGTAGCTCTTGTATGTTTATTGTTGCCTTTGATAGTTTAGTACGTTCGTAGTATTTTTGCAAGAGTGTGAGTTAAACATTACGAAGGTCATGATGCATTTGAAAATAAGGTTTTGTTAGGCTACTATCACGTTGAAAGGCTGAGTCTTGCTTAAATGGACCTAATCATGTAAAGGAGAGGGCGCGACTCGCGGTATAAGTTTAGTATCTAGAAAAACCTTTGTAACAAATAGTATTAAAGTCAAAATATCGATATAGCAAGAGGTACCAATTTGAAAAAACGTGTCAATAGAATGGAGGCACTTATAGAATCAATTCCTCGAGGGGAGGAAGATGTCACTTCCTACTCATCTCAGTTCTATGCCATGTTAGGCGTAATGGACCTTGGGAAGGAGCATCCAAACAAAAGCAAGTACAAACCCAACAGAGAGGGAATATAGTATGTTGAAGATGTGCTAATAACTAAGGAGTCTTCAAAGGAAACACATTTGGAGGAGTTTCCACAAATTATTTCAACGAGGAAGTCGAGTTTTTCTGATGAGGGTAGTTTTTTAGATCCCTAAGTCTAAATTATAGAATCGTACGAGCATTGGCGAACCTTGACCAATGTTTAGCACTCACAACAATAGAGCATAGTAAAGACTTACGAGTAAGGAAAATGAGCATTGTCATTGAATTGGAATACATTGGTGCACATACGCAAAAATCTTTGACAAGATGCAAGATTTGAATGTGAGACTAAAAGATAGCTTGAGATGGACCTTAGGTTAAAGGTTAGTTGGATCACATGCATAAGGGAGATATGTGAGAGCTCGAAGGAATTAATGTGTGCTCAAATAGACATATCATGACTAATGAACTTGACATGGCTACGCATTGGATTGAACCATTATGCTATAAAAGGATTTGGGCTTAGATGACTCGTCATCAATGAAGAAAGATCAATGGGAGATCTTAGATGATGTTGAGGGTAAGATCACAATAAATATACATCAACTCTAAAAGATAAAGAACATATGGGAGAATCATCTGAAGATAGTATAGTGCTTTATGGATATGGATGTATCATTCCTAATTAAATGTGTTTTCTTATCTTGGTAATTGTGATGTAACTAAATCCTATTAGATGAAGACTTATTTAGATGAGGGTTTCATCCAATTGGTTAATGTAATGTAATCTCATATGGATATAAGTGATCTAGTTAGTTTAGTTGAATTATGAAGTCAGAGGTGCATATAAATAGCTTGTTTGAACCTTGCTTCTGGAGAAGAGAGAGAGGTAGGAAGGAAAAACATTAAGAAAGAGCATTCATTTGTATACTTTAGGGAAGTAATAAAGGTTAGCTTTTACCATAGCTCTTGTGTATTTATTGTTGCCTTTAATAGTTTAGTGCTTTCATAGTATTCTTGCAATAGTGTGAGTTAAAGTTACAAAGGTCATGATGCATTCAAGAACAAGGTTTTGTTGGCCAACAATTACGTGAAAAGGCTTGAGTCTTGCTTAAACGGACCACAGTGAGATTATCATACAAAGGAGTGAGTGCAATTGCAGTATAAGTTTGGTATTTAGAAAAACCTTTGTAACAATTAGTACCAGAGCTAAAATATCAATATGGCAGGAGGCAACAATTTGACAAAACACGTCAAGAGAGTGGAGGCACTCCTAGGGCCAATTCCTCGAAAGGAGGAAGATCTCACTTCTTATTCATCTCAGTTCTATGCTATATTGCCTTGGGAAGGAGCATCTAAACAAAACCTAAGACAAACCCAACTGAGAGGGAATATAATACGTTAGAGATATGCTAATGACTAAGGAATCTTTAAGAGAACCACATTTGTAGGAGTGTCAACGAATTATTTCGACGAGGGTGTTGAGTTCTTCTAATGAATGTGGTTTGTTAGAACCCTAAGTATAAATTATGGAATTGTGCGGACATTGGCAGGCATTAGTGCACAATGGCGGAAATCTTTAACGAGATGGACCTTAGGTTGAAGGTTAAATTGATCACACATATGAGAAAGACATGTGAGAGTTTTAAGGACTTAACGTATGCTCAAATAGATAGACCATGACTTATGGATTTTACATAAATAAGCATTAGACCAAACCAGTGTGCTATGAAAGGCTTTGAGCTTAGATGACTCATCATCAATAGGTAAAGATCAATGGGAGATCTTGGATGATGTGGTAGATAAGATTATGGTAGATATACATCAATTCTAAAAGATTAAAAAAATATGGGAGGATCATCTGAACATAGTAAAGTTCTTCATGGATATAGATGTATCATTCATAATTAAATGTAATCTCTTATTTGTTAGTCATAATTTAGCTAAATCCTATTAGATAGAGACTTGTTTCAATGAGGGAGTCATTCAATTAGTTAGTTAAATTCTACTAGTGTGATGTAATCTGAAAAGGATAGAGGTGATTTAGTTAGTTTAGTTCAGTTCAATTAGGATTGTGAATTGTAAAGTCAGAGGTGCCTATAAATAGCTTATTTGAGCCTTCTTCCTCGAGGGGAGAGATAGGTGGGAAGGAAATACATTGAGAGAGAGCATTCCCTTGTATATTTTTTGGAAAGGAATAAAGGTTAATTTTTACTGTAGCTCTTATGTGTTTATTATTTCCTTTGATAGTTTAGTGCTTTCATAGTATTTATGTAAAAGTATGAGTTGAACATTGAGGGGGTCGTGAGGCATTTAAGGACAAAGTTTTGTTAGTTAACAATCATGTGAGAAGACTAAATCTTGCTTAAACGGACCTAAGTGAGATTATCATGCAAAGGAGTATACGAAACTTGTCATATAAGTTTAGTGTGTAGAAATTTTTTTGTAACACTTGTCTCCATGAACTCTAGATTTAGCAGTCATAACTATATATAGCAAATAATAAATTTAATGTAAATTCCTCAACTTATTACTATGCATGGCTATCTTATATGTGTTTTCAACTTTTGTTTCCCTTGTTTTAGATCAACTAAATTGATTAATGCAGTTGTAACTTAATTATAACAAATAGAATACACCAATTAGAATTTATGTTAACCAGCGTCAAACATGTATAATGTTGTTGCGTTTTTCTAAGAATTCTCCTTTAATAGAAATTTAAGTTCATAATACTTTATGCAGGTTTTCATAATATTGAAACGAAAAAAGTAAGCTCTATTGTTTATGTTTTAATAATTAATATTTATGTTAACCAACTTCAAACGTGTATAATATTGCGTTTTTCTAAGAATTCTCCTCTAATAGGAATTTAAGTTCATAATATCATTATAGTGAAACAAAAAAGGTAAGCTCTATTGTTTATTTTTTAATAATTAATAAAATATTAATTTTAATATATTGGATTCAATTCAATGATCCATTTTTTATTTATCAAAATTTTGAAATAATAACTACTAAAATACTTACTTTAAAGGAAAAAAAGGCATAATGATAATTTTGCCAAATCAAAAATTGTAGAAAAATTTAAAATAACAAAAAAGATAAAGAGGTAAAAAAAAAAAGATATTAAGTATGATGCTAATTATTGAGCTAAGAAGAATTCTAAAATTAAATTAACATAATATTTTGAAAGTTGCTTTAATAATATATAAATTTTGTTCACAGTTATATGATATTTTTTAATTAAATTTTCAGGGAATGGTATAAGATGGTGTATTTTGAAATTTCTAGGTAAGTTACTCTGGCTTCACAATTTTCTTCTTTGTATCTTGTTTTTGTAACATCTATTCTCAACATAATTTACAACTCATTTACCTTACAAAGCCTTAAGTTATTTTTGTTCTTAATGTGTTATATCCCTCCAGGATCTTTTGTTGGACTAGAGCAAATATATGAAATGAAGTTGATACACGCCTATGCTCTTGAGATTCTACGTTGCATGTGTAGCTATATATCAACCAAAGAACTCCGAGATCTCCCAACAGGAGTAGTAGAGGATGCCCTTGCTGAAGCTGTAAAGAATGGGATTGTTGAGTTTGTGGTTGAGTTGATTAAAGCATATCCACAGCGCATGTACTATACTGATATCTTTGGAAGACACGTGATAATGGCTGCCATTTCATATCGTCAGGAAAAGATTTATAGTCTTATTTACGGGCTTGATTCAGAAAATACTGGATGGACCGCCCAATACGATTACTTTGGGAACAATATGCTGCACTTGGCAGGAACTTTGGCACCTGAATCTCGACTTGCCAGCATCTCAGGCGCGGCTCTTCAGATGCAAAGAGAATTGCAATGGTTTAAGGTAAATAATACTATAGATTAACATTTTTCTAGCATTTATTTATTATCCGAGTTGTTTCTATCTTGATTGTTGTAGAAGAGAAACTTCATTTGTCTTATCTATCTCATTTTATTATTGTAGATGTTAGTTAAAATATATTAGTATATTACAAGTGTTTTTATAATTTTAATCAAAATTATTGCTTGTTTCAATATAAATGCAGGAGGTGGAGAGTTTAGTGCCACCATATCACAAAGACTTGTTTAATATGGAAGGTGAAAAACCACAGCAAATATTTGATAATAGCCATAAACGGTTAATGGCAGATGGTGAGAAATGGATGAAAGAGACTGCTACTTCCTCAACTGTGGTTGGTGCTCTCATCATTACCGTAATGTTCGCTGCTATTTTTACTGTACCTAGTGGAAGTCCCTTAGAAAGAAACAAACCAATCTCCTCATATCCAAAGCCGTATTTGGTCTTCATAATCTCAGATTCCATTTCTTTATTTGCTTCCTCTAATTCGGTGTTGATGTTTCTTGGAATCCTAACATCACGCTACTCACAAGAGGATTTCCTCATATCTTTGCCTACAAAGTTGATTATTGGCCTTTCCACGCTCTTTTTCTCTATTGCGTCCATGATGGTCTCCTTTTGTGCTACCCTTGTAATAGTTCTGAATGCAGAATGGCATATTGTCATCCCAATTGTCCTGCTTGCGAGTGTTCCTGTTACACTTTTCATTTTGTTGCAGTTTCCCCTCCTTGTTGAAATTTTCAAGTATACCTATGGACCAGGAATTTTTGATAAGAAGATGAAGCAATGGTATTGAATTCAATTTCCAACTTTTGTAACAAAATGGCTTCTTATGTGCCAATTTTCATAACGCTTCTTTTGTAGTGAACTATCTCCTTCTATGACATATGATTGTACAGTTATATATGAAGGTAGATTGAATATAGTACTAGTAGATACACTCATAATTTAATTTGTTTTCTAATCAAGTATAAGGATTAAATTATGCTTATCTTCAAAGCCTTTTGACCAAGCAAGCTCCATGTGCAAATGGCATGCCAAGTTCGTAGCAAATCGAAATGCCCGGCCACCCGTTCAATATCCTAAAATTCCATAAGTTGGCGCTGCATATGGATTACACGCTTCCCTGTTGTTTTCAGTTTCAGTTAGGAGAATGTTAACATTTAATTACATGAGCTTGATTTCTGAAATCTGAAAAAATAAAAATGGTCAATCTTTAATGTGCTAGCTGTTTAAATTTGCGTCAATCGCTCCATGCAAAGCACAAATCGGTAGGAGGATGGAGGGTCTACCCAACCTATGTCCTCCGGAATGGTTAGTGAAATTTTTTATGATCGTAAGACAAAGCCAACTTAACATTAACAAAGTTATTTAAAAATAGTCACTACATGAAAAACCATAAATTAGCAACAAAAACTTACCGACGGAACAAATACCGTAGATAATTAGAGACAGAAAATCAATATCCATAGGTAAAACTATCGTGAAAATTTTGATTTTGCGACGAACAAAATTTTCGTCAGTAAAGGTGGAGGAAAAATATTCCAGCAAATTTTTCGACGGAATATAGCAACGAAAACGTCATACCCGTCGGCAAATTAGGTGGGCATGCTTCCTGTAATAAACTGGCATCGGGGATTTACTGACAGATATATTTTTCGTCAGTAAATTTCCGACGGTATCCCCGATGGTATAACTGCGTCGTCGATAAATTTACGAGGAAATGATTGGTTCAATAATCAACATCGGCTTTTACCGACGGTAATGTATTCTGTCGGAGATTTTTCGATGGACTGGCCACTCCGTCGTTAGCTGCAGATTAGGCGATTTAAAAAATTGAAAAAGACGTCGTTTAGTTTAATACCAAACGACGTCTTTTCGGTTCGGGATTAAACTCAACCCGAACCTTCCCCCCTCATTTTCTCCTCTGTTCTTTCGCTATTTTTCTCCTGATATCACCATCGCACATTTGCAGCTTCTCCTCACTGTCACCGTCATTCCTCTCCTTCCTCTCCTCGCTCATTGTCGTCGTTCACCCACATCATCTTCTTCCTTCACATGCTTTAGTGATTTCTTCTGCGTATAGGTTGAGGTAAGTGGGTTTTGTTATTTACTGAGTTTTGTGTACTTGGTAGAATTTGGGTATTTGTTTGTAAAATTAAAATAAATAATGAGAGTAATCTGTTACCTTAAAGCATGATATAAACCAATACAAGAACTTGATTCAATAATACTGCCATCATCTACTTGAGAAGAATCAAACAAGTTTAGCAAAGCCATCGTTACATAATCATCCCCTTTACCATTTTTTGACTGTTAGTTTTTGTACAAAGAACTACAGTTAGCTTTAGATACCAGAATAAATGCCTTCGGTGGATAGAAAAGAGCAGCAGCAATGGTGATGATTATGTATGTTTAGTAGTTGTATCAAACAGCAGCATCAATGGTGTTGAAAGAATGACTATAAGTATCAAAACAAAGGCTAGGAGGAGTATTCTTTGTCTTCTTTGACATCACCCCCTCTAGATGACATTACGAGGTTCATCAATTAGGAAAATAAAGAATGGTATAACAATTGGAGCAAGAATAATATGCTCATAGAAAAGATCATAATCCTAAATATTGATAGGGTCTTTTGTATCAAATTTTTTTAGTTTTTTTAAGTATCCTAGGAGGGTCCCAACTATAGGAAGGCGCCTTTAAGTCATCCACACCCAGACTAATCCCTGCTCGCACCGGATCAGCCCATAACGGATAAAGTGCTGGCCAAATAGGTTTCTCCATTCCCAGGACTCGAACTCGAGACCTCCGGTTAAAGGATGAGAGTGCTGAACCACTCACACCAACCATGTTTGGTTTTTTAGTTTTTTTAAATTATATGTTTAGGTTCTCATTAATTGGAACATGAGTTTATGCATCATTCTTAGTTGAAATTGATTAAAAATTTAGTTCATAATATGAGTAAGTGAATAATCTACAAAATTTGACTTTGTGAATTCTAGAAAATTAAATTTGTTAATTAATTATGCTTTGATTTGACTTGAATGATCGTTTGAGAAACTTTGGCCTTTATGTAACATTTTTATTTCTTATATGGATATCTTCTTTAATTTTAAATTTCTAGAACTTGAATATCATTTTCTCAAGATTAGATGTAACATATGTATAAGCTTTAAACTGATAAAGACACCTAAGATTTGAGTTTGAGCTAAATTGCCTACCATTTAATACATTAATCTATTAGTAAATCCCCTTTAAGCTTAATTAAAAATTATATCATTTTTCTTTGTTACCTTTTCTTTAAAAAAACCTTGAGTCTAAAAGAAGAAAAAAATTATTTACTTATTAATTCATGATTAGTAGAACTTTTATTGATATTGTGATTTCTTTGGTAATGGGATGCAATAAGATTAATGTAGGGGAGAAGGTGAAATGTATAATGGAAACATAAAAAGGAAAATTTTATATTAATCCAAAAGGTGTAGAAAAATGTGAAAAAAGATGAAATAAAGTTTTAAAAATTGACTAGCATAGATTCTTGTATTTGAGAAGAATGAAGAAAGAATGGTGGTTGCAAGAATATAAGGAGATAGTAGAGTGAGGATTAATGTTTCTCTTAATTTATTTGTTATCGTTATACTATTTATAATTTTTCCTATTCCCTTCTTTAGTTAGCCTACTTAGCCATTTGGCCTTATTATAACTTGCAAATGAGGCATCACCTTCTGTACTTGCTGCTACGCCATCTACCATATATCATCCACTACCCCTATGCCGATAGAGATATAAGGGGAGCACAATGCGGATAAAGGAGGTAGCCGTCAACCTCGAGCTGAGGGACCTGATAGAACAACTTACATCACAATTGTCAATAATCTGTAAGTGACAATATAAGAAACACTATATGTTTATAATTAAGTTATAGGTTTAAATTTTAAAAATGGTATAAAATTATTGTTTTTATATTAGGTTGATTTCGTCTGGACCGTACTCAAGAAACATAACATCTAAATTCAAGAAGAAGATTGATCTTCAGGGTTACGTATGGAAGAATATCTCTCAGGCCACTGTTGCGGTCTAAACAGAACAATATATAAATTGAATTCTATCTAGACCAATTAGAGGCAAGTGCACCCCATCGACAAGTAATATAAAATGGTAAGAACCGGATATCGTACCCAATGAAATTTCAACATGCAAAACAATTAAATTAAACGATGAAAAATTACTCGGACGATCAAGAATTGATTGATTTGAAAATAAAATAAAATAAAGTAA
>JAOQMS010000002.1:14000353-14020980 GCA_027563885.1 Erythroxylum longipes
AATCCAATATCAATCTTAACCTTAACCGAAAAGAAAAACTTACTCACACATATTCATCAATGTAACATAAATCATGGCCATAATATATGTTGCATTAATTAAATCCACACAATTAAAATAAATACAGAATTAAAAAACAAATTAAAAACACCCCCTTTTTCTGCAGCTGAATTTTCTCTACTGCCGACGTCTTCTACCGCTGCTGTATTTTCTCTCCTCCCTCCTTGCCACTGTAGCTGATGTGACGAATTAAGTGGAAGGTATTTGGTCCACCCTACTGTTCACGTAATCTTTCTATTCACGCCCAGCTTCTTCTTCTTCAAGCAGCTCTCTCTTTTATTTCTATCTTCATGTTTCTGCTGGTTGCACGTTACTCACGCTATCCCTATTCACGCCCTCCAGTGGCTGCTTTCTTCATTTTTCTTTTCTCTCCATGTTACTCACGTTGTCTTCATTTTAAAGCCACCAGTTGCTTCAACGTGTGTCCTTCTTCTATTGCCTTTCCACCAGCTACTTCAATCTTTCTCTCCACCAGCTGCTTCAATTTGTTATCCAAAGCCACCAGCTACAACGTGTAAGGAGTGTTGAGTGGTATGTAACGTGAGTGGAGAGGAGTGAGGGCTGTGTTCTCCAAAGCCACCAGCTTGATTTTGTGTCTCCCAACATTGTAGCTAGGTGTCTTCTTTCTTTTCCAACTAGCTGCCACGTTATTTTTTTCTCAACCCAACCAGCTGCTTCTTTTGCTTCAACGTGTGTGAGCTCAGTCTTCTTTTGGTGTAACGTTCTTCTCTTCAATTCACCAGCTCAACGTGTCTTCTTCTTTGTGGTGTAACGTTCGTGAAGAGTTGGTGAGTGCTGGAGCAAAAATCCTCTCCTAGCTCAACGTGTCTCTTGTTCAGCTAACGTGTGTGAGTTTTTACTGCATGTTTGATGGGTGGTCTCTCTACTTCAACGTCTCCTTACTGCAGCTCACGTATAACACTGCCAACATTACCATGCACTCATGCTGTTTCGTCCACCAGCTGCAACATGTGAGTGGTTGTCGTGAGTGATTGTGTTTTTCTTTTTGTGGTGTAACGTGAGTGATGTTTGTTCAGTTCATGAGTGATGTTCCATGGGTGCTGTATGTTCAGTGGGTGATGGGGTAGAGCTCTCTCGTTACTCCTCCCAGCTGTCGACGTGTATGTTCTCCACCAGCTCAACTTCTTCTATCCACCAGTTGTCTTCAACGTTTTTTTGCTCTCTCCTCTTCACGCTCTCCAGCTACTTGGTATCACGCCACCTGCTGCCTACATGTGTGTGGAGAGTGGAAGATGTGTCCAAATGGGATGGGGGTGGCTTGATTTTGGTGTAGTCAAATGGAGGCCTTTTTTGTTGTGTTGTGCGTGAGTGGTGGAAGGATGGAGGCTGCTGCATGTGTTTGTGGAAAATGGAGGCTTTATTTTTTTAAACTTCAACGAAGGTTGCTTGCATGAATAAAATAGAGGCTGATTTGTCTTGTAATGGAGGCTGATTTTGGTTGTGAGTGGCGTGAATAAAGGCTTGTGTTTGAGTAGGGGATGCTTTTGGAGTGGAGAATGAGATGTTTAAAGGTCAATTTTGACAGTGCATAAAACATAAATGGTGACAATTTAGGAGCTCAAATTTTATCAATATCTTAATCTTTGAGTTAGGTACAATATGAGACTTGAATCACGGGATTTTGCTATCTGAGTCAAAAGTTATGATCGAAACATCGTTGAAAGGTCATTCTAGCGATCCAAAATATGACTCGACTTTTGGGAATTTATTTCTCCTGAATTCCAACTCAGAAAAATATACAATTAGTTCCAAAAAATTCGTCAATGAGTCAAAAATTTAAGTATGAAATTTCAGAATTTTTGGATAAACCAATCTCGAGATAAAAATCCTGTAAAGACTAAAGGTCAAATCTGCTAGAAACCCAAAAATAGTGCAATTCGAGTCTATTTGTTTCATTTATGCATTTTACGTCAACGAACCTCAAATAATACTAAAACATGATAAACCAGCTATAGATGAACATAAAATGAATGTAAATGACTATGAATTAAGTTCTAAACAGCCACTCAAAATGTCCATTAACAGCAATAAAAGAATTTTACTATTAGGAGTTTGAGATTAAAAAAATATTTTTTTTAATTATTTTTTTACGTTAATTAGATAAATATTATTACATTATAAGTATTTATCGAATTTTTTCCTTTTTGTTTCAGAAAGAATTTTTTTGAGATTCTGAATTTGATGCGGTCATTTATAAAGTATGGGAGAGACGAGCACGTACATGTTATCGGGAGTGCGATACATAAGGCTGGTGTACGACTGCCTTATATTTTTGAACAAATATGGAGTTATTGGCAGCAGTATTGGACATCACCTGAGGCAATGTCTATTTCAGAGCGTAATTCTACCAACAGACGTGGAGGATCGGAGGGAGAGAGTCTTCTCGTACATACAAGAGGACCTATTACCCACCACGAGCATGGAAAGAGACTTGTAAGTATCTACACTTTACATTTATATTCTGATTTTTGTACTTTGCTGTATTTTAATTTAATTTGATGTGTGAATTTTGGAATAAAATTATGTGTATTATAGAGAATGATAATGTTATAAATATATGGTGCTATATATGACTGTATTGTTGAGTTATTTTCTTTGTTCAACATAGGGTTAGTATCATAAAAATAGAGGAAACTCTGTCGAAATTTTTATAAATTGTAGTTCACTTATAATATTTTATTCTTATGCAGGAAAGTCTATGGGCATAAGACCTACACCCTGTCAGCTCTTTTTGCAAACTCACACTAAGAAGCATGACGGTGTGACATTCGTCAACACCCAATGTAGAGAACTAAATGTATGTGAAGTTTATAGTTTAATATTAATGCTTATAATTATCACTTGCTAAAATAAACATTACCTTATGGTATGACCAAATACAAGAAAGCATTCAACAATAGTCTCAGTAGTCTGAAAATGTTGATGAGACTCAAACCTATCTTCATCCAGTGGGTGGTAGGGACCGTCGTGGAAGGATATTTGGCTTAGGTTCATTTTGCGAACACATGTTATTCACAATCCTCCACGTCCAATACAGCAGCATCTAGTAGGCGGTCCACAACCAATGGAGTCTAAGAGCTTCGAAGCACAGTGCAGACATTGGCAACTCAGCTGCAACAGTCGATGGAGTATATAGCTCAGCTCCGTAATGAGATGGATGAGTTAAAGGGGAGGGGTAGCACCTCATCGCAGTAATCAAACCATCCGCACTCACCAAATTAATAGTGTACTTATAGTCATTTCATTTGAATTACAAATACTTATTATGTACAATGTAATGTTTTAATTATCAATTAAGAAAATTTTAACTTTATATCATCAATCAACTTCCTCTTTAAACAAATTAAATGTATAAATAAATCAAATTATTATTCACAGATAATTTATAACTGTTTAAATTATGCATCAACTATAAGATCATCAAATAAAATTTGATGACAGTATATTTTTTAAAAAAATTTCTGGTTAATTTATCAACAGAATAATAAATGTGCGTCAGTAAAATTAAGTCTATTTACCGACAGAAAACAACAAAACCGTCGGTAATATTTACATTAATTCACCTTCAAATAATGTAACTTGAGCCTCAAGTGCATCAAAGCAAGAATCCAGTTCATAATCATGACGATTTGTAGGTAGGAGCCTCTTCATCTACATACAATTCAACAGTATGGTTCAAAAGATGCTCATTAGTATTAGCACTATGTGAAAGAGCCTTGTCATTTATTTATTGCAGCTAAATCTACTATCGTTGATGAGGTCTAGTCATCTGGCCAATAACTAACTGATAGCCAATATGATAAAGGGTGGCATAATTGAAGAAGTCTAAATTAAATTCATGTTAGTGGATGAAATATTAAAGTGTTGAAAAATGAAGCCAAAGATGGGGGCATATAAGATGTGTTGATTCTTTTTCTTAGTCCTATTATATTGATCATATTAGTTAAAATGAAGTGACCAAGATGAAGATTCTCACCTATTATAAAGGTGAAAAGGAATCAAAGATCATTGTAACCTGGAAATTTGAAGTGTCTATTAGAAGAGACAAAGTTCTATCAGATGAAAAGATGGTGGAAACAAGGAATGACTTTTAAGACCATAAAAAATCTTTCGGCTTCCTAGTTATTGCTTCCCTACTATCTAATTTAAAAAGTCTAACATAGTGATGCTCGATGTGGTTTTAAGTAAGAAAACAATAATAGGCATAATGCTTGGATATGGGAATTCCTAAAAGCTTATTAATAAGGTCACTGGTTAAAAGCATTTTTATACCCAATGGTTAATTATAAGGTTACAACAAAATATTCATACATTCAAGAGAATATGAATATTCTCATGTAGGACCCACACATTTGTATGACTGAGATCGCGTGGAGCAGAATAGGTACACCGTAGTGGGTACAGAGGATCTCAATTGCTCTTCATTTGGGTTTGGCCTTATTTACTATTTCCCTATGCTGTCACGGCACGCATTCCCATATAGTCCAACTATTTATATGGTTATGATATTAGATTGATAAATGTTTGTTACATTAAAAGTTTCTTGTACAAATATTATCTGACAATGTGATATGATCACTAGTGTTATTAAAATTGTTTTAATAACATAAACTTTTGACCATTTAAAATTATTGAGTTTATTTTGATATAATATATGATATTTTATCCAAAAGGATTTTCTACCCAAATAGATCATAATATTTATTTTTGTTTACAAGGAATAACCTGATAATCAGGTGACTTGTAGTTCAGGGATAATTAATATTTTCTATTGCATATGATGCATGTGTGAGGAAAAATTAATTAATTTTATACTTTTGGCCTAGACTAACTAGGGAGTATAATATTAATTAATTCTCCGTCATTTGGATGGATAAACTCAACTATACTAATAGGAATGACCTGACAACCAAGGGACTATATAGTATTGAGCCTACTATACATTTTATATGATAAAATAGGAAATTTATCACTCTTTAATTATGCATGAGTAACGACTTGACAACCAAGAGGCTCATTCATGTTTTAAAGATTTTATATCATTTAGATAAAAGTCCATGTCTTAATGATATATGATTGTGTTCTTATTTTTGTGTTTTCTTTTCATTAGATTTCTCAAAATGTTTACTATATCACTGCGAAGCATTCTTGATGCTAACAAACTAGCGAGTAACAATTTTGATGATTGGTACCGCAATCTGAGAATTGTTCTCATGCATGAGAAACTTATCGATTTGATTGATAAACCCGTAAAGGAAGCGCCTTCTGAGGGAATTGATGATGCTAATGCATTAGATGCATATTTTAAGTACAATGAACAAAGTACTAATGCCAAGTGTATTATTCTGGTATAAATGAGTTCTGAACTCCAAAGGCAGCATGAAGGTATGGATCCTCCACAGATCATTGAGCATCTTAAGAAGATGTATGGGTCACAAAGTAGGACTGCTAGATACCAGTTATCTAACTCCCTATTCAAGTCTGAACTGAAGCCCAAATCTCCTGTGGGACCCCATGTTCTTAAGATGATTGATCTTATAGAACAACTTGAGAAGTTAGGGTGTTCATTAGGGAAAAAGCTGTCACAAGATTTGATCTTATAGTCTCTTACTGATAATTTTTCGCTATTCATTGTTAACTTTAACATGAACAAGATGGACTGTGATCTTCATGAAATGCTCAACTTGTTGATCTATTATGAAAATCAAGTAGCATCTTTTGAGAAGGTGAAAGTGTCAGGTCTGTGAATCTAGTTGGTAAGTTTTCTAAGCACAAGTGGAAGGGCCAAAAAGAAGCCCAAGAAAAATCATCTTGCACCCAAGAATGTTTGGAACAAGTCCAAGGGTAAGGAGAAGAAAGTTGACCAAAAGGTTGCTGAATGTTTCTTCTGTACAAAGAAGGGACACTGGAAGAGGAACTGCCCAGAGTATTTGGCTACTTTGAAAGGCAAGAAACAAGGTGGTACATTTATGAAAAATGTTTTCTTGTTTTCTTTAACTACTATTGATTCTACTGAATGGGTATTAGATACTGGTAGTAGTTTTAACATCCGCAATATATTGCAGGGTCTAAGGATTAGTAGGAGATTAAAGAAGGGAGAAGTAAAGCTACAAGTTGGGAATGGAGCAAGTGTTGTTGCCCTAGCTGTAGGAACTATTTCTCTTGTTATGCCTACGAGAAATACTTTATTGTTAGAAGATTGTTATTATGTTCCTAAATTTGTTTCAAACATTGTTTCCATTTCGTCATTAGACAAGAGTGGATTTCATACAATCTTTAAGAATAACTAATGTAATATATTTCATGGTGATGAATTATATGTAAGTGGTTATTTACAATATGGTCTTTTTGTCTTACCTGAAATAGTTGTTTATCTAATTATGAATGTTTCTGGTCAAAAAAGGAAGGGAGGTAATCAAGCAAATCAAACTTACCTTTGGCATTGTAGACTTGGTCATATTCGTGAGAAAAGAGTAAACAAGTTGAACAAGGAAGGATGCCTTGGTAAATATGATTATGAATCATATGAAACTTATGAACTTTTAGGACTCATACATACTATTGTATATGGGCATATGAAAGTTCAGGCTAAAGGTAGATATTCTTATTTTATCACCTTCACTGATGATATATCAAGATATGGTTGTATCTTATGAAACACAAATCTGAATCATTTGAAATGTTCAAAAGATTCCATAGTGAAGTTGAAAAACAAACTGGTAAAAGTATAAAGGCATTAAGATATGACCGCGGCGGTGAGTATCTTAGTGATGATTTTGTTGATTATCTAAGGCAAGATGGAATCTTGTCTCAGTGGACTTCTCTAGGAACACCACAACATAATGGTGTTTCAGAGAAATTGAACTTTATTGGATATGGTGAGATCCATGATGAGGTTCACCAATCTTCCCATCTTATTATGGGGATATGCTTTAGAAGCCGCTGCCTATTTATTAAACAAAGTTCCCACTAAAGCAGTCACTAAAACTCCATATGAGATGTGGAAAGGACGTAAGCCTAACCTAAAACATTTGAAAGTTTGGGGTTGTCCAGCTTATGTCAAGAGACTGTTGCCAGACAGCTTAAAGGGAGGTCTAACAAGCGTAGATTTGTTGGCTATCCTAAGGAAACTATGGGATACTATTTCTATCACCCTTCTGAGCACAAAGTGTTTATGGACAGAAATTTAACCTTTTTAGAAAGGGAGTTCCTTAATGAAGGAAGTCATGGTGTAGAAATAGATCTTGATGAAATTCAAGATTCTAATGAGTCAACACAAGCTCAAGAGCATCAAATGCATGTTGAGTAGACTTTACTTGATGTCTTGAAGTTAACATAAAGGGTACCAGCCTCAACCGTTGAGGAGAATGGACCGGTTAATGAACCTATCTAAGAACCAGTGCAGCAACAAGATCAAATAGAGGAAGAACCTATTGAACATGAGCCTCTTAAAAGGTCTATTAGGGATCGTTGTGCACTAGATAGATTAAACTTAATGGTGCAAGGTGATGAAGATAATCATATTGATGATATCCATATATTGATGATGACCTAAGACTTACGAAGAGGCTATGGCAAGTTCAGATCGTGAGAAGTGGTTTAAGGCCATGGAATCCAAGTTAGAATCCATGAGAATCAACAAAGTATGGACTTTGGTTGATCCCTCAAAGGATATAAAACCCATAGGATGTAAATGAGTATTTAAGAAAAAGATTGGTGCAGATGGGAAGCTTGAAACCTATAAAGCCCGTCTTGTTGCCAAGGGATATAATTAAAAGGAAGGTATTGATTATGATGAAACTTTTCCCCCTGTGGCAATGCTCAAATATTTTCAGATTCTACTTGTTATAGCTGCATATTATGATTATGAGATATGGAAAATGGATGTGAAAACAACATTTCTTAACGAAGAGCTCAAGGAAGATGTGTATATGACTCAACCTGAAGGTTTCACATTGCTGTCTGCTCCTAAAAAAGAATGTAAGCTACAAAGATCCATTTATATATTGAAGCAAGCTTCACGAAGTTGGAATATTCACTCCAATACAACAATCGCAAAATTCGATTTTGTTAGATAAGAAGAAGAGTCGTGTGTGTACAAGAAGGTTAGTGGGAGCATAGTTATTTTCCTAGTGTTATATGTAGATGACATATTGCTAATAGGAAATGATGTACCAGCCATGCAAAAGACAAAGATTTGACTATCTGAACAGTTCTCCATGAAGGATTTGGGAGAAGCAACTTACATTCTTGGAATCAAGATCTATAGAGATAAATTAAGGAAGTTGCTAGGGCTCTTCCAATCTATGTACATTGATACTATCTTAAAAAGGTATCACTTGAAAAAGTTCAGAAAAAGTTATCTACCGATAGGCACTGGAATTTCTCTTAGTAAAGAGGATTGTCCTAAAACCTTAGAAGAAAGAGAGCGCATGAGTAGGGTCCCATATGCCAGTACAGTCAGAGCTATCATGTATACCATGACATGTACAAGGCTCCATGTAGCCTACGCGCTAGGAATAGCGAGCAGGTATCAAGGTAATCTAGGTGAGGAACATTGGAAAGTGGTTAAAACCATCCTTAAGTACTTGAGAGGAACTAAAGACCAATTCCTCGTATATAGAGATTATGAATTAAAGCTAATAGGCTATACTGATGCTAGTTTTGCATCAGATAAGGATGATAACACCTCTGGTTATATTTTTCACCTTGAATGGAGGAGCAGTGAATTGGAAAAGCTCCAAGCAAGCTACTATAGTTGATTTAGTTATTGAAGCAGAACACATAGCTGCATGCGATGCAGCTAAGGAAGCTGTTTGGATGAAAAAGTTCTTAACTAAACTTGGTGTGGTTCCTTCATTGAAGGAAGTTGTCCCTTTATTGTGTGACAATACCAGTGCTATTGTACAATCTAAGGAACCAAGGTCACACCAAATATCCAAACATGTTCTGTGGAAGTTTCATCTGATTAGAGAAATTGTTGAGCATGGGGACGTTCAAATTCAAAAAGTTGAAGAAAGCATAATGCTACAGATCCCTTCACTAAGGCGCTTGGATCAAAGGAGTTTGATAAGCACAAGTGGGAAATAGAATTGAAGTTCATGACCGATTGGGTCTAGGTCAAGTGGGAGATTGTTGGAATTATGCCCATGACCCAATAGTTATGTAATTGATTAAACACTTTTGTTTTGTGATTGTTAACTTTGTTTAATAACATGGCAAATGATTATATTATCATATTATGTTTAGTGCTTTTATCCTAATATGATAAGTCCTTGATTAAATTTATACACTTTCCATTATAATGGACATTATGATAATGAGAGTCAAGTCTTTAGGGTTTAATCTAAATTTGTTCTTGATCATGAGATCATCAAATAAGGATTTTAATGATCCAGTTAGATCAATATGTATCTAATAGTATCTATTGGATGGATATTAGTAGATCTTATTTACTAAGTTACATATATAGATGATGCATATGGAGATATGATCATTGAACTGAACAAACTAAGAATTCCCAATGGTTAATATTATCTATGAACTGTCAAGTGGGATATTCTTATAAGGATTCAAATGTACATTTTTCCTTTGATTTGAGATCATCATAGTAATTAATAGGTCACTTATTGTGTTTTGATATCGGACACCTAGTGTGTAAACATGCTAGTTGAATGATCATTGGATATAATTAAGTATCTATCTGATTGGTGGTGAGTCAAGATGGGATCCATCGACTCTAGGTAATGAGTTTAAGCTCTATGTTGTCATTGATCTTAATGGTTGTTTCAAGACCTTGGCCAGGGTGATTGAATGAATGAGAAAAGGAGTTTCTTAAGTCATTCACCAATCATTAATGATTGATATGTAACATAGTTGGTTATCTAATAGGGTTTGACAGTTAAGCCATACCTTAGGATAACCCGGAGTTGTAATAATGGAAGGTAATAATACATTATCCTTAACCAGGTTCCGTCTTTATAAGGTTGTTATTTCACACTATCCGATCGTTGAGGAGTGTTGTTAGACGCTAATCTTGATTAGTAATTAATTGAATTAATCACTACCGGCTTAGTGATGAACCTATGTGGTCACACACTTATGAGTATAATATTACCTGTTTATGATTATTTAATTTATTATGAGATAATTTATTAAATAATCTATATGGCATATCATTTTTTTTGCTAGCACAGAAAATATAATTAATATTAGAAACTCTCTTGTGTGAAATAAATGAGTAAAATAAAATACTTTTATTTTATTTCCTTTTATAAATAATAATTATTATTATTTAAACAAAAATTAATCAAAATGAAAAAGAAAGCAACAGTTGAGACCTTGCCATAGTTTGGTTTTTGGTTTTACATTTAAAACCAAAAACGAAACAATTAGAAAGATTGTGTCTCTCCTTCTCTCATAGTTGTAAAGTTTTAAATGAAAATCTATAAAGGGAAAAAATCTCTATCATTATTTTGTACGTTTAAGACACAGAGTGAAGAGGTTGATTTTAAGTTTGTAAATGTTTTAAAAAAAGAATGTTTAACTCAAAAAGGGAAGAGAGCACATTATATTCTCTCATTTATGTACGTTGAAAAAATCAACAAGAGAAAAAGAAGAGAAAATTTGTTTTCTTCATTCTTAAAAAAAGGGTTCTTCAAAATTAACTATAGTCATATCAAATGTTGAAAGCAAGACGTATATCTCGGTGTGGAGTGCATAGAGATCTCGTATTTTTGAAGTTTATTACCGGTTAATCCTCACAAATTCCAGGTATTTGTTTTTGCCTATTCTTGTTATTGGTATGAGTATTAAACGCAATAGATCTACACAGGATTGCATTTTTTTTTTGGCTTCTGCTGCATATGCGATCCTTCATAATTTGCATATGAATAACCAATAAAATAAAAGAATATATGCTTAAGATACCAAAGTCCTAATGACATAGTATCGTACAATTACATAAGTATACACTTAATGGATAAAAGATGAGACTCTCTAAGACATGATTAAAATTTATTGCACAAACATAAATTAACCATAATACCAAGATAATATCAGGTCTACTTGTAATAAATTAAAGGTAAAGTAAACTACCAATCATACCTTAATAAACTTTACATAAATTGGCTTACCTCTTCATCTTTGTTCAACTTGTTTATGAAACTTATAGATGTTCCATAAAGCTTGGTTTAATATGTTCCAAAGAGCTTAAGTAGTTCTTTAGTATACTTAGCTTGATTAACAAAGATACCCTCCTTTATTTATTTGATTTAGAGCAATGTATAGATTAAAATATCATACTAACTAGAAAAGTGCCATAATCTATAGAATTATATTAGATCATAGTACCAACCTTTTCAACTAGTACTAGCTGAAACCAATTGGTATTCAAAATATTGATTAAATATTGTATGAAATTATAAATTTAGAAAAGTTTTATACTGAATTGAAAAGCACTTAATTTTTCCTAACTCTAGGCCCCCTCCCTTTCCCTCTTCAACTCGCAGTCTCACTGTCTCATTCTCACAACACAAGTCGTAACTTACAAGACTCACAACACTGTCCTTTTTGACTCTCATTCTAGTGTCCTCCTCTCACAACCTTGGCACCATCATTGCCACTCCTATTTTTGTCAGCGCGTCATCTTTGTTGCCAAGATCTGTTTATCATCATCACCAGCTCGCCCCTCTCTAGCTCTGTCATTGTCGCTAGCTCATGTTGCTCTAACTCTGTCACCATCACTAGCTTATCACTAGCTCCATCGCCAATTCCATTGCCATTTCCATTGCCAGAGGCGTCCCCTTTTATGTATGAGTCTAATGAGGGCCGTTTAATTAGACTGCAAGATTTGTGAATGAGAGTTTGTTTGGGTTTGTTTGTAAAGTCTTAATTATTTGCAAATAAACTTGGTTTGGCTTTTTATTACATTTAAATTGTCAATGGCATTTTAAACTCTAAAATTCATATTGAAATTCATGCTATAAAAGCCTTAACTATTTAGGTCTTTTGGAATGGCATATAGATTAAAAAGTTATTTGTAGCTTCTCATCTCTTAGGTTCTCTTGTTCGATGATTATTTAGAAAAGCTTAATCACCAAGCAAAACTAATTGCTTAGCATCATGTAATGCGCCTAATATATACAATATTTACAAATCCATCAAACACTTCACCTACTTTATCTAATTATCCAAATCTTGGAAAGTAGTTGTAGGTAAGTAAATAACTTTGTTGATTTTAAGCGTTCATATATATTATGCTTAATTAGTTAAGGTTAAGAACATACAAAAGCAAAATCAAGTTAAGATATGTTATATTTTGTTTCCAAACCAATAAGGTTCTGCTGTAAAAACTCTGATGGTGACAAATATGTGCCTAAAACTTTGGTACAGACAATGTTTATAGAGGTTCCTTTCTTGTACATATGAAGTGTACAAGTATTCTATAAGAACTCTGATGGTGACAAATATGTGCCTAAAACTTTGGTATAGACAATGTTTATAGAGGTTCCTTTCTTGTACATATGAAGTGTACAAGTATTCTAGATTCTTGTAGTTTATGAATATATAAGAAGATTGTCTGCTTTCATAATAATTAATTAAAGTGCCTTAGGTTTAATGCTATAAATTCATCTAATCATAGGTATATTTAACTTACTATGTAAGAATTAGATATATGTAGATTACTTAACATATATCACACGGTTCCAAAATAAGATAATATTGCTCCATTAGGTATAGTTGACTCGTTGCAAGTTAACAAACATATGAATGAGAAGATTTGGATGTATTAACTATGATCGATATATTTTGAGTAAATTTACTTTTATAAGAATAACTTTATTTTGTTATAAAATTATTGATTTAATTTTGACATATTTCTTTATTTATCTTTACAAATAAATAAAGGGAAGTTTAACTACTCTTAATAATTCTTAGAAAATTTGACGATCCAGCTTGGTTTTATGCTAGATAGGTTCTTAGTAAAAAGAACCATACTATTTTTTATATTATAACAAATATTTGAAAGGTGGGGGAATCACTAAATTAAAAAATAATTAACTAGGATCAAAGGTGATGTGGAGCCTTGTAATAAAGTTAGTCATGATCTAAAATGGCAAATAAAAACTTTGATTGAAGATTATCAAAATGAGAAAGAAGAAGGCAAAGACAGAACAATAAAATTAATAGTAGTTCTATTTACAATGATAAAGATAATACTGGAAATGTTGAAATGGTCCTCCAACCCAAAAAAAAAGGATTGACGTAACTGAAGTGAGGAAGAGAAGAAGACAAGTATCTAACTTTTTGGCTCCTCGAATAACTCATAGAGCTTAACCTTCAATTCATAGTACATTATAATCTAAAGAAGTGGCTCATAATGTCAACATGAAAATGGCTAGATTGTGGTATGATGTAAATTGTCGTTCAATACTGCTTAGTGTTATTATTATTAGCATACGGTGGATATTATTATCTCTTACAATCTAAGATATAAAGCTCCTTCAATTCATAACTACAAAGGTAATCTATTGAGTAGCTCTATTTATGAAATATTACATTGACCTGATGTTAAAAAATGTAATCAATGTTAGATTCTTTCTATCATTGATGAAATTGTGCAAAAAGCAAGAATAGTGACTAAGTTCATCTATAATCATGCATAAGTTTTAAATGTGAAGAGAAATAATTTCACTAATGGTAAGAATTTGTGTTGTCCTACTATTACAAGATTTATAGCTAATTTTTTATCACTTTAGTTTTTATTCAAATAGGGAAAAAGATAAAACAAATATTTACAAGTGATAAGCATGTTTCATCTTAGTATACCAGAACCAATGATAGAACAGAGGTTTCCAAAATTATATTTGAAGATCATGAATTTTGGTTCCAATAACAATTTTTCATCCAAATTTGTGAGCCTTTGGTGAGAGTATTTTATTTGGCTGATAGTGATGAGAAGGCAATAATGGTCACTTTTATAATGTCATGGAGAAGGTGAAGGAAGCAATTAAGGCCAATCTAAAAAATAGGTCTTATTTATATACCATATCTTGCAATTATCAATAAAAGATTAAAAAAAAAGACAACTTTACTCTCTATTGGTTGCTGTTAGGGCATTTTTAAATCTTAGTGTTTATTCTAAACATGTTTTTCAAAGAAAGTCGTAGTTAATAGAGGAATGTTATTAACTATCAAAATAACTGTTTCATAAGAGATGATGGAAGATATTCTTACCTCACAAATTGAGATATATAAGGATGTGTGCAATGATTTTCGAATGCCTATTGAAATTAGTCAAAGAGATAAACTTAGTTCAAGTATATATTTCTTCATTTTTATTACTTTTTTTAAAATTAAGAATCGATTTATTTTATTTATAAGATTACTTTTTTGTCTTATTGTTTCTTAATGAGACCAATTTGGAAGTGATGTTATAGAATTGTAAAGGTTTACAATTTGAATTCTGAGTCAATGTATAAGTGCAACTAAGTGTGAAAGGGATTAGATTACATTTGAATTCATCCATGTCAAAAAAGGAAATACAATAGAACAAAAAAAAATAAATGATTTGATCTTTGTTGGATACAAGTTGAAGCTTCGTGAAAAGTATGTTATTATCATTATTAAGTTGAATATAATTTTTTGTAATTTCTTAATAATTTAATTTTATTTATTTGCTAGGACCCTTAATAAAAAGATAATTATACACATCTAATTTTCCTTGACTATATTGATCTTTTGGTAGATTATATTTCTAACGAACCAAGTTTCATAGATAAGAGTGACTTAAAAGATAATCTTGGATAGGAAAGTATTGACATGTCATTTGGTGTAACTAGTTTTGGTGATGGTGACAATGAGGCTCCTCTCAATGATAAATTTTGTACCAAATGCAAATTGAGACCAGTGTGATTTCAGTGAATATGCCATTGAACGAAGTTTCATTTTTTTCCCTCTTTTCTTTTAATTTAACTTGTATTTGATGTATATGTTAAATTTCATATATGCAATAGAAATAGATTTTAATTGTAAATATTTTTATTTTAGGTCTCACTTCTATTTTACTGTGTTCTTTGGTATGAACTCTTGTTATAATGCTTATAGATCTATATTATTCTTACTATATAATGATTTGATGTAATCAGTTGTACCATTTTAAGTACTTAATGTTTTTCTTATTTTATCTCTATGAAAATTAAATGACCTTTTTCTTATACTAATTATGATTATTGTTTAATAAAAATGAAGAGATAGTTATTATATCAAATTTATATTATGATGAATTTTTTTAGACATGGTTGAAGTAAATTTAAAATTATATAGCACAATTTATTGAAATACTATTTTGCAATTATATAAAAAAATATGGACTATTTTGTAATTTTAAAAAGACTACCTAAAACTATAGTCGGTACTGACTGGTACAGGTACCAGGACTAGTACACTATTTATAATATAGATTTGGATTTCAAAAAAGAAGTAGAGCTCTCCTACCATGCTCATCTCAAATTTTCTTCTCATACACGTGGAAAATTATTTACACAAGCTTTGATTATTTGTACTAAAAATAATATGATCAATATAAAATTAAAAATAAATAATCATACCTATGCTTTCTAATGAAAAGGGTTATATCAACATTCCCTTTAGTAAAACCTATCATACCAAGTTATAGGAGCTTTCTTTCAAACCATATAAATCTTTGAAGAGTTTATAAACATGGTTAGGTGCATCATGAATTTCAAAACTGGTGAGTTGGTTAATATAAACTTTTTCTTAAATAAAATTATTTAAAAATACACTTTCAGCATCCATTGAAATAATTTTAAATTCATGTAATGTATAATTGCAAGTAACAATTTAATAGCTTTTAATCTAGAGACTAGTGCAAAAGTTTTCTCAAAACTCATGATCACTCCTTTTAGCTATCAATCTAACTTTGTTTCTCATTCTAGTACCTTCTTGGTCTATTTTGTTTCTAAACCCTATTTGATATTTATGATATGGTAGTATCTAAGTCTAGGTACTAAAATCCAAATCTTACTTTTATCACGTTGGTTTAATTCTTCATTTATAGCAACAACTCAACTTTCATCACTTATAACTTATTTTATAGTCATAATCTCAATTTGAAAAATAAAAGCAAAATAAGATAAGTCTCTAGAATGTGATCTAGTGATCACCCTTATTAAACATCAATTATAACTTGATATAGAGGATGATTCTTCTTAAATTTATAATCTCTTGGAATGTAAAAGATTATCTACTCTTATGGCATTAACAACAGAGGACCTATGTTTAATATCTGAAAGACTTCAATTACCTGAAACTAAGCATGCCCACCATGATCTTAATATAAGAAACGATACACCTGATAGACTGAAATTCAAGAACTCAAACCTTTTTTTTGCCAGAGTGACCAACATGAAACTGGTCCAGGGATGCACTATACAAGCATTCACAACTGGGAGTGGGGGTGCCTTGTTAGATGTTCCGTGGTGAGGTTGAATAAGTTCCAACTCCAAAAGTCTCTTAAAAATGCCTTCTCCAGCCTCCTCGGTCGTCTTATATTCAGTTGAAGTGATAAATCCCTCACCAATCCACCAATGAATCAAAGGCCTTCCTTTAACAACAATATTTTCTGGGAAAATGAAGAATGACAGAAATCACATCCTTGATTTGAAACTATCAAGACTTAAGCAACTTGCCCGAAGATTCAGAAGAATAGAACTTGTAAGGATATTCTCTTCAAAGTCTAGTTGATGCCACTATTCAGTTTGGGACCTGAAGTCTCTTCTGTTGTCTATTGGTTACCCAACAGTTTCACCATCCATCTCCTTTTATTTTTTCGATGGAAGATAATGTGTTAGCATTCCTCCTAGTGATAGTGTTCATGCCATAAGTGAAGCAGCCTAAGTCTATTCAAACATATATGCATAGGGGTAAGATGGGGAAGGGGACAATTTCCACATAGGCAGGTTGTTAGTAGTTAGTTGTGGAGAGAGATTGTAGAGGACAACATATAGATGACTATAGGAGAGAGAGGGAAACATTATTGAGAGTATACTGAATTGTATAGGCCTGGGAACTCTTCCCAGGAGGTGATCTACTGCTGTAACCCTATTCTATACGTAAATAATACAATCTCTACATTCTCCCCTATCAGTTGGTGCTTTCATTGAGAGAACAAGTTGGGTAGAGATTGTATGCAAACTAGGATGAAAGCTAGAGTTTCTGTAGTAGAGGCGTCTCTTAGGAGACAGGAATCATCACCTCTTAGGATCATCCCTCTCAGCCCAAGAGGTGATGATTAAGTCACACAACACCACCTTAAAGAATCTAAGAACTCAGCTTAGTTCCTTGATGGCTAGCGTAGAAACACTGGCCAAATCACAAAACCTCTTGCAGTTGGAGTTAAGGGATGGGTTTCAAACTCTGATGGAAAAGAATTCATAGAAGAAGCACGTAGGAAGTGAATAAGAGGCTCCATCGGCGTTTACCCACCACGCATCCTCCTCTACGGATGGCAGTAGGCACGCGCAACATGCGTCGCACACTGCCGGCAGTGAAGGAGTTGCGAATGGCCAACAGGGAACTAGTACCTACCGACAGGGGAACCACGGTTCCTCGGCTTCTATAGAACGTGCATGGGAAGAATATAAGAATGTAGCACATCAGGTTGACTTACCAACGTTCCACGGTGAAGACCCATTTGCACGGGTCATGCGAGTTGAATCATATTTTATGATTCACGAGATTCCCCCTAAGCTGCGCCTACCGATGGTCCAGATCTGCATGGAAGGGACGACGTTATACTGGTTTATGACTTTACGGGAGTTCGACCCCTACATGACGTGGGAAAGGTTCAAACGTTCGTTGTTTAAACATTATGGAGAAAGGGACGAGGGTGATCCGATTGAGAAATTGAAGTCAGTGGCTCAGCATGGGTCGGTGGATGTGTATATCAAGGAGTATGAGAAGGTGGCATCGCAAATAGCCAACTTTCCCGAAGAGTGGTATATAAGTTGTTTTTTGGGAGGACTACGTGAAGAGACTAAGAACTGGGTTCGAACTCATGAAACTCCAACTCGAGCTTGGCTCATCTCTATCACACAGAAGGTGGAGAGAGAATTAGTCGGGGAGGGGGCCATACGACCCGGAGAAGTTAAGGCTAAGCTTAAAATTTTTCACGCTAATATTAGGTCTCGTTTGGGCACTTATAATGCCCAGCGTCCGGATCAACCTAACCATACAGCTGGAAGTTAGAAGAGTGACGCAAAGGAGTCACCTAATAAATCCCGACATACCATGACAAATGGTAATCGTCTAGGAGGTCCTAAATGGAGGGGACAAGAAATCTATCTTACTAGCAACTTAAGGAAAGAAGGGCCAAGGGTTTGTATTTTAAGTGTAGACAAACTTATGGTCCACTCCATCGATGTCCAGATAAGGAATACAAGTTAATTATATGGGAGGGTGACAAAGAAGACAGTAGGGCGAATATTAATGAAACAACGGTGGTCGATGGGCAGCAAGAAGATTGGGAGCTGGTGTGTAATTCGATGGAGTTAAGGGCAATAGGGAAGGACCAAACCTCACCCACGAAGTCCATGGTCTTATTAGGTAAGCTTAATAAAATGCCTATTGTTATTTTGGTTGATAGTGGAGCTAGCCATAACTTTGTGTCCAGCAGGTTGGTTCAAACTATGGGCATTTCCATTATTCCTACTAAGACATTAAGAGTAAGGTTGGGAGATGGACATTGATCCTTCTCATAAGGAATTTGCAAGGAGATTAAGTTGGAACTAAATGGAGAAAGTTTTAGTGTGAATGCATATGTCTTTGACACTAGGGGACCCGATTTAATCCTAAAGATGGCTTGGCTAGAAACATTAGGTGAGGTAAGGATTGATTGGAAGAAGACGTACATGTCATTTACCTGGAGAGGTGCAGAGGTTACCTTGCAAGGAATTAACATGCAAGCCTCCTCTCCTCATTAAAGAATCGGGACATGGAAGTAGAGGGGTTGTTGTGGTCTATAGGAATTAGTGGGTCTTTATCTGAAAAGATGGGAACCTTGGATGCAGTAAAACAAGAAGAGTTGCGAGCTGTCCTATTCAGGTTTGAATCAGTTTTTTAAGAGTCCAGAGGGTTGCCACCTAGAAGGGATCATGACCATCCTATTGAGCATGACCTCCCTTACGGATTAGAGGTGGATTCTACAAAATTGTCTACACCAGAAACAGTTCTAGCCTCCCGCATGTCTAAGTCCAAGGGCAACAACATCCTACAGTGGCTTGCTCGTTGGAAAAACAAACCAGCAGAGGAAGCAACTTGGGAGGATGCAGATTTTTATTAAGGGGCAGTTTCTTCTATTCACCTTGAGGACAAGGTGCCTATTGAGAAGGAGGAAATTGTTAGCATTCCTCCTAGTGATAATGTTCAACCCATAAGTGAAGCAGCCTAAGTCTATTCAAACATATATGCGTAGGGGTAAGATGGGGAAAGGGACAATTGCCATATAGGCAGGTTGTTAGAAGTTAGTTATGGAGAGAGATTGTAGAGGACAGCATATAGATGACTATAGGAGAGAGAGGGAAACATTATTGAGAGTATACTGAATTGTATGGGCCTGGGAACTCTTCCCAGGAGGTGATCTACTGCTGTGACCCTATTCTATAGGTAAATAATACAATCTCTACATTCTCCCTTGTCATAACGTGGAGTATAAAATCTGTGAAAGGGTATCGGGATTTTAAGTTTTAGCTTTTTTTTGTGCACACCGTCTGATTGCATTTACTAAAAATGTAAAAGAGCCCTCACACTCATTCAAATCTCAACTTAATAGAAGGAGATATGTAATTAAAATTTGACATTTCTATTTTTATTAATAGACATATATATCGTTTATTTTTATGTCTAACAGTTAGTATTAGAGCAAGATTTACCACTGTTTTGATATAATTGAATTTATGTGATTATATGCATGGTTGAGTGATTTTTCTGTTGCATATATTAATGATGTTACGGTCGCTATATTGTGAAATTGATCTTTCATATCTGAAGAAAATTCAATTCTGTTTAAAATGGATTTTGAATAATCAAGATTGGAGTTTCAAAAGTCAAGAGACGGTTAAATTTATAAAATGGGTCAGATCCAGGTTGTTTTGACCTGGCTAATTGTTAAAGACAACACAGACGCGATTTTCCACTTCCGCTTAATGCAGTTCCAAAACAATTTTCTGAAAAAATTTCCAATGGACCACCATCACAGACTTGTCAGACCTGTTGCTTTAAATCGACAGACCTGTTGTTTAAATCAATGGTTGCTTTTAATTGTTTACTACAGAGAAAACAAAACTTTGTCTAACGTGGGGCCATTATTTGGAAAGTTTGAGGGTATGTTTGTTTAGTGGGTATGAAAAAAGAGGAATGGGTATGGAATGAAAGATTGAGTTTGGTAAGAGGATATGATTATAGGGTTATTATTTTGATTACCCACTTTTGGGTAATACCCCATTCCTCTCCTAATCTAGAGGAAT
>JAOQMS010000002.1:14021080-14072086 GCA_027563885.1 Erythroxylum longipes
TCATCAAAATCTACGACAATAATGCTAAAACAAAACTGGTGAAGATTGTGGCAAACAATCCTATGTTGTAGAGGAAGAGTCTCCGAAGGCTTCCCATCTCCATTTTACATAACATCAATAGAACAAAGCAGCTTCAAATAAATTGCATGGAAATAAGGAGAAGAACCAAACCAAACCATCAGACAGCTAATCCCCATTACCATCGTGGACAGCATCAACTAAATTCCAGGACCATGGACATTTAAACTCCGAACAATTCAGCATAAACCTAAGCAACAACAAAATTTGAAAAAATCTTGCTCAACAAGGACATGCAAATTACAGAAAAGGAGGACATACCTTCCCTAACCACGAAAGCCCCACTACACAAGCAGAATCGCAAGCAATTATCAAATGTTGATGCGTAGGAGAAGATGAGTAGAATAAAGAAAGATGTCTAATTAACGGTTAGAGATACAATGAAATACTAACATTAATGCAAGGGACTGAATCTCATTTACTAAGGACAACAGTGCGACTCTTTCTTGCTCCAGCTTTGATAATTTTATACCAACTGATCAAACAGTAACCAGACTTAAAAGCGTAAATCTTTAATCACATAGGAAGGTATAAGAAGTCAAAGTTATCGTTTAGATACACTTAACTTCAGAAAAGATGAGAAGCAACAGGGTTGAGTCCGTCCATTAGAGGGGAAAAAAATTTCTCTGGCAGCTAAACTAACTCATAAATGATGAAGCAGCAGAAAAGAAAATCGATCGTTTCTCTCCTTAACCCAGTTGACCCATCTCTGCACATAATAAAAGCTTAATGAAAGTCGAAGGAAAAAATAAAACTGAATATAATAAAAGATCGATGAAACTATGACTGAAATAAAACCTCTGAAGAAAAAAGGAGAGCTTACCATAATTGTAAACCCGAAAGGCTTTGTTAGAGAGAAACTCTAAATGTTGAATAAAACCGTAAGATTTGGAGAGATGCAATGTATAGAGTTTTAAGATAAGATGAAGAAAAAGAAAATGAAGGAAGGTTCTGTATTGCCGAGTGAAAGAGGTGAGGCAGAAAAGCACAGGAAGTCGAGGGCGGAGAGCTAAAAAAAGAATGAGAGAGAAAACTTTCTGCAACTTTGAGTGAATGAATGAATGAGGGAAAGTAATAATAAAGACAGAACATTGAACAGTGCCATTATAGAAAAGGTGGGGGAGGGGGAGAGACGTTAATAACCGTTAGATTAAATGGATGAACGGGACGGATTGTGTGGTCGTCCATCCCGTTCGCCCTTAGTATATATACTTAATAACGTTGGAAATTGTCTTTAGTTGTATTGGTTTAGAAAAGTAAAAATGTGCGGGGAAGGTGAACATCTGTTCTCGCCTGTCCCTCCACATCCGATCACTCCAGTTTATGAATCTCTTAACATAACCAAAATTATAAACAAATGCATCAAAGGGTGAAGATAACTAATATTTTGATTCACTTATGATTTGTTATATATACGTACCTAAAAAGTAGTAATTTTAAGTTTATCAATATTATAAAAAATTCATGTCGTAGACTCCATCTTTTGAATGTGAGAGGACTAGATGAGTTAACATACAATATAAATATATAATTGAAAATTTGGATTTATTAATAGAAAATCTCTTATTTAATATTTTATCACGTTTTTATTTAAATTACCATGATTTCGTTAGTATTTTAAGTAATTATGGAGAAGCTGTTTAAGGAATGAAGTTGGTTAAGGAATCAGATAAGATTTCAAGGAAAATCATTAAGAAAATACAATCTTGACTAAATACCTTATGATGCACACCCATGCATTAAGAGGTGTTTCATTACTGGACACAAATAAATACTGAAAAGATTAAATAGAGCCTGACATATAGTCATGTATCAGGGCATGTTCTTTACTAGAATTTACGTGAACAAAGTACAACCTTTTCATGGTGGAGTGAGAACCCCTTTGACCTGACGAATCATCACATCTAAACACATTAGAGCTCATGTTACACTTTTTTAAAGGATTGTGAAGAAATAAACATCACTGCATCCTATCTCATGTTTGTGATAGAAAATTCTTTTTAAAGGAATAGAAAAACGCTAAAAAAGTATGAAGAGTTTTTTTAGTTTAACATCTTTTTATTGTAATTAGGGTCTAGGAAGAAGGAGCCATATAATACGCATCTTGTGGCCATCCTCAATGAGATCAAAGATCAAGAATCATTAAGGAACCAAATCAAATCAAACAGTTGAGATCATCATTATAATATAATTTTCTATTTTTATTTATTTTTATGATTTCGAGGATGATTAGTGGTTGATTTATTTTATATCTCGATTGACTAAACCCTAGTTGATTATTGTATGACTTGTTTTCAATTTTTATGATAAAGAGCTTTATGTTTGGGAAATATAGATGTTGATTAGATATAAGTGAAAACTTAAACCTGATTTGAATCTATATATGGACATTGTTAGATGAACCTGTCTAAACTGAAATAGGTGCCGACATTAAAGATTGAACAAGTACTAGGAATCAACCAACATGATGTTCCTAGTATTAGTGTGTAAGGGATTTCACAAATATTAAAGTGTTGTAAGGTGTGTTACTTAAATAAGGACAGTGGTTACTCATTCTAAGGATAGGCGATTGTACAATAGGAAGTGATAATTTATTACTTTCGAAGATTTCTTTGATCCAATCATAAAATTTCTAAATAATCCAATCAAAGTTACAAGATGATAGATGCTATTGTAGATGTTATTATTATCTGATTTCTTATTGATTACTTGTTTGATTTGTTTCTAATGGTATTTCAATCTCATTACTCATTAGTTTAATTTAGTTTAAGTTTTAATCTAACATATTCCTTTATAGATAATAGTAGTAAGGTTAGACTTAATAATTATATTATTTCTTGTGGGATGACTTCTACCAGTCATTACACTAGTATGATACAATAAGTCCACTTGCATATATTTTTATACTAAGATAATAGAGAAAAAATAAATTAAATATTTGGTGTCATTATTGGAGACTAATGCAATATATTAAGAGACATGATAGTTGTTAATCTAGTTGTTTTCGTTTACTTTTGTATTTATTCTTTTATTTATGTTCTAATTCTTTTTTTACATACTCTTGTTGATTTAATTTCAAACGTGTAACAGTTAGTAGATGATAAGATAAGACGTAACTCCTTAGAAGAGGGTCCAAAATTTAAGAAGTTGCTTCTTTGTATGCTCATAGAAAGGAAAATATCATCGATCCAAATAGATCAAGAGCCCAAAATAAAGGAAAGAAAGCATAAGACTTTATTGAACTATAGAATTTATCATTGATAGGACGTAATCCAATATTATAAAATTGATGGTTCAAACAAACAACTTCGAGATCAAACTGAATATAATCTAGAATCTATAATAGTTTTTGCAGTTTGATGGGTTGCAAATGAAGATCCCAATGCATATATTGCCAACTTTTTGAAGATATGTGATACATTTTGCAATCATTGATGCTATAGCTACCTAGCATGATTTAGTAGTAGTAGTTATTATTATTATTATTTATTTTTCATGTAGGTTATTTGGAAATATTATCTCTATTAATTACGAGTAAGGTTGCATACTACTAGGCCTTCCCAGACCCTGCATATTAGCGAGATTTCTACTGAGTGTTGTTGTTATTTGATGTTATAAGGCTGAGGTTGTTTCCATTTGCAATAAAGGATCAAGTAAAGTGGTGGTTGAAGTCACTACCTACAACTTTAATCATTATATGGAATAATTTAATGAAGAAATTCTTAGCCAAGTATTTTCCACTAGCTAAGATTGTGAAGTTGAGAAATGATATCTTTGCCTATAGACAACTCAACAATGAGACATTATACTAATTATAGGATAGACATAAAGATCAACTCAGTGGATGTCCATACCATAGATTACCATCATAGTTACAAGTTTGAAATTTCTATAATAGTATGGACTATGTAATAAAGTAGACTATTAATGTAGTAACTAGGGGAACCTTGAATAACAAGACTCCTAAAAATGCTTTAGATTTGATTATGGAGATGATGATGAATAATTACCAATGAAAATAAAGCACAAGAAGGGCATAAAGATAATTTGGTACGCACAATGTTGATACATTTATAAGATTGACAACTTAAGTAGAGGCACTCATAAGGAATATTGATAACTTGAGTAGAGTAGTACAACCAACTCAAGAATTATATTATGATTTATATGGGGATGTCACAACAATAATTAATGTGAAGTTGATAATCTCTTTGCCAATTCAAGAAACCATGTGGACTACTTAGAGAATTACCAATGATAAAAAGATAACCTATAACAACACATACAGTCTAGGGTGGCAAAATCATCTTATTAAAAAATAATATGTAGCAAAAATAAAGTAGTATGAAAGAAAATAATAAGAACATAAAAATATTTTAATAAAGTTTGGCCGATTTTGGTGTCCTTATATATTCATAAACTAAGAGCGACCTATTTTACTATTTAATTAAATATCTTAATAAATATTACAAATTTTCTCTTTTATAGAACTAGGTAATTTACAATAAGTATAAGACTCTAGTTGGTATATTCCTACACATCTTACCTTTTACCAAGCCTAACCTAATTTAAACATAAATATAATAAGGTCTAGACGAATCCTTCTAAATTTTAAAATCCATCAAAAAACGTGTTTCCAAATAAGAAAGCTTGGACATGATCATGTAACTTACTATTTCTGTTTGCATATAGATGCAAGGTTAAACATATTCATGTCTTAAGTTATGTAACTCATATATATGTTTGTACATAGATAAGGGCATATATTTAAAAAAGTTCCTCTGACCACTCTCATGTTCTAGCATATGTCATATGTCTTTACTTTTGTATTTCATAAAAGAACATACTTTGACAATCGATGGTATGTTAGGCTATATTCATCTAAAGAATTCAAGAAACACGTATATTCTTTTATAAATACTAAAAGACTTTATGCTCGTGTATGTAATTCATATACAACAATCTTCACCTCAACAAATATACTCTACATTGGTTTGTTGTAGTTATGTCTAAAGCCTTAAGACATTAATCAAGTTTAAGCAACTTTTAAACTTCTAAATGGCAATTGACGTTATTAATATGCCAGTTTCATTCTCTAAAGTGTGATTCTTCTCTAATAAGATTTGATCAGATGCAATCAATTCCTTAATCTTATGAAACCCCACATCTTTCACTAAAGCACTCATCCATCTATCCTTCTCCTTACTATCCATAGTCTCCTAAAAAGGTAGTTAGATATCCATGTCTAATGGTAAGAGCATATGAGATTGAATCTTTCCAACAATATCAATTTGATAGCCTGCTGATACATCTCACTCAATCCATGGTTATATTGCAATATTTCTTTTTTGCTTATATTATTCTTCTATCTCTTCAACCAAAATTTTTGTCCCTTTAGCATACGCTTTTGGTTTTTCTAATTTCACTTGTACTATCTTTAAACTACTACTACTCTTTACTAATTTTAACACATCTTCTCCACATGTTTTCCCTAATATACGTTACTCATCAAGCATTACATCCTTGAAGGTTAGTATATACATTTTACAAGCGCACAATACGTTCAGAACTCTATCTTCTAATGTTTGACATCTTTTAATAAGCAACTTTTACAAAGTTTTGTCATCTCTTGCTCACTGAGATGACATAATCACATATGTCATAATGCATTATTATCTTCTTTTGACTCTACCGTTGTAGCCTCTTTACCTATAACTATGCTCTTTATCAATTTGTAGATGTTTTTTATTAGTCATAACCATTTCATCATTATTATTGCACCATTTGCAACCTTAATGTTGTCTCTATCAATTTTATATCTAAAATCATTCGCATATAAGGTGTCTAAAGAGATCAAGTTCTTCCTCAAATCAGATACATATCAAACATCACTCAATGTTTTAACAATTCCATCAAACATTTTAATCTTAACTTGGCCTTCTCTAAAAATTTTGTAATCTTTATCATCTTCTAACTAGATAATAATAAAGTTTTTTGATTTGTATAATACAAAGTGATCCTTATTTTGTATCATACGATGTAAGCATTATGTATCTCGTATCTTTGAGTCTTAAAGTTGACTAGTTAAAACTTAAAGTATGACTCTATTGCCGTAATACGAGTCCTTACTCTACACCATATTAATAGACTTTGGTGAATCATTAGTTTTCCTTTCATCACTCTCCTCTTTCTTTTTTGGAAAATTTCTATATATATCTCTAGTTTGCTCACATTTTTAGCAATAAAATGCCTTTTTAGTAGATTTTGACCTATGACTTCATTAGACGAGTCATCTTTCTTTTGCTTTTTCCTATAATCCTAATTTCCCCTTACACAAAACCTTCACCTTGAGAGCTTTCACTAGTGTTTTGTCTTTATTGGTTATGATTCAATAGTGTAATAGTGATGTCTTCCACATCAATTGTCTCCTTGCCCAATATGAATATAGTCACTAGATGTTCATAAAAATAGGTAAAGAAAAAAGCATGTTTGTTGCTTTATCTTTATTTGTAATGATCATTACAAGCCTTAGCAATTCACTAACTATTTGGTTAGACACATTTACATACACTACAAGCCTTAGCGAATATACTCTACGTTGGTTTATTGTAGTCATATCTAAAGCCTCGAGACATCAATTAAGTTCAGGCAATGTTTAAACTTCTCAATGGTAACTGATTTTATTAATATGTCAATTGCATTCTCTAAAGTGTGATCCTTCTCTAATAAGATTTAATTAGATGAAATCAATTCCTTGATCTTATGACACCCTGCATCTTTCGTTAAAGCACTCATCCATCTATCCTTGTCCTTACTATCTATAGTCTCCTAAAAGGTAGTTAGATCTCCATGTCTAATGGTAAGAGCATAAATGATTGAATCTTTCCAACCATATCAATTTGATAGCCTGAAGGTACATCTTACTCTATTCATAGTTATATTGCAATATTGCTTTTTTCCATCATATTTTTCTTCTATATCTTGAACCAGAATTTTTGGTCCCTTTAGCATATGCTTTTGGTTCTTCTAGCTTCACCTGTACTATCTTTGAACTACTTCTATTCTTTACTAACTTTAACATATCTTCTCTGTATGTTTACCCTATCATATGCTAATTGTCAAGCACTGCATCCTTAAAGATTACTATATCAGTTTTCAAATGCACAAAACTTGCAGAACTTTAGCTTATAATGTTTGACATCTTTCAATAAGCACCTTTTATTAAGTTTGTCAACTCTTGCACGTTGAGATGACACAACCACATAAGTCATAATGCATTACTATCTTCTTTTAACTCTACTGTTGCAACTTCTGTAGCTAAAACTATGCTCTTTATCAATTTATAGATGCTTCTCATTAGTCATAACCCTTTCATCATTATTATTTCACCATTTACCAACTTAATGTTGTCATTGTTAGTTTTATATCTAAAATCATTCACATATAAGATGTCTAAAGAGATCAAGTTCTTCCTCAAATATGATATAGATGGAGCATTACTCAATGTTTTAACAATTTCCTCAAACATCTTAATTTTAACTTGTCATGCCCTAAAATTTCTATAAGCTTTATCATCCTCCAACTTGATAATACCAAAGTTTTCTAATGTATATAATACAAACTTATCCTTATTTGGTATGATATGATGTAAGCATTATGTATCTAGTGCTTAAGTCCTAAACTTAACTAGTTAAAACATAAAGCAAGTCTCTATTGCTGTAATATGAGTCGTTTCTGTACACTATATTAATAGAATTTGATGAATCATTAGTTTTCATCACTCTCCCCATTTCTTTTTCGGACAATTTCTTTATATATATCTAGTTTGCACACATTTTTAGCAATAAAATGCCTTTTTACCTTTAAATTTTTACCTATAACTTCATTAGATGAGTCATCTTTCTTTTGCTTCTTCTTATAATCCTAATTTGCCCTTACATACAGCCTTCACCTTGAGATATTTTACTAGTGTTATGTCTTTGTTGGTTATGATCTAATAGCATGATAATTATGTCTTCCACATTAATAGTCTCCTTGCCCAATATAAGGATAGTCACTAAATGTTTATAAAAATAGGTAAAGAAAAAAGCATATTCATTCCTTTATCCTGGTTTTTAATGGTCACTAGAAGCTTTAGTAAGTCATTAATTAGACAAATTTTTATGTTATTCAAATATATTTACTTTTGTATCTCCAACATATATAATCTCATTCCAACCTTTTCGATATCTCCAAAAGGGACGCAATATCTATGATGTGGTAAATAACTATATGCCTATAACTCCTCCAATCGAGTGCATCCATATCTTCTAGCTTGTTCTCTTGTAGCCCCTTCAATATAAATTACTATGCCAACAAATCCTTTACTCTCTATTGCCACAGTAAAATTATTAGTTTCATTGAACTTCCCCACTTCAAACCATAATTAAAGTCATTTTCATCAATTATGCTTTAATACCACTTATTGAGAAATAATGTATAATAAAAAGAAAGTAGGATGGAAGAAAACAATAAGAACATAAGAAAATTCCATTGAGGTTTGACCTATTTTGTATGCTTATATCCTCAGGAGCTAAGGGTAGTTGATTTCAGTATTCAGTTAAGGATTTTAATGAAGATTATAGATATCTCTTACATATCTAGGTTTACAACAAGTATATTGATAGGTAAATTCTAACCGGTACATTTATACATATATTACCTTGTACCAAACCTAGTTAATTTAAACATGACTATAATAAGCCCTAAAATCTTTCTAGAGTTTGAAATCTACCAAAAAAACATTTTTTTAGATAAGACAGCCTATCCTAAACACATCTTAGACACAATTTTGTAACTTAATATTTTATTTACATATAAATATGGGCTTTGGTGCATCTGTATCCTAGTTTGTGTAACTTAATATATCCATTTGTGTATGGATATAAGCTCTGACACCTCTATGTCCTAGGTCATGTCCTTTTTACAAAAATCATCTATCGAACTAATATGCTTGTGTCTTTACCTCTTTACTTAGAGAAGGTAATGCACTAACATAAAACCTTATTTACTCAAATAATTCTAAGAAACATACGCACTCTTTCAAAAAATACTTTAAAATTAGATGCCCCTATATATGAGCCATATATAATACATCCAAACTTTTGTTAGAACAACCAAGCAAGCGGTGCACATTTATGACCAAGTAACCCTCATAGATTCCTGTAAAAACCTTAAGTTTAGCAAGATGGCAAATCAAATTTAGAGTTAGCTATTGAGAAGTTAGCTCATGTGTCTTCTTTATAGTTTAAAAGATTAATGTCGAAGGTAGATTAATTGGTGACTTAAAAGAACTTAGAATTTTAAATCAAATAGTTATCTAGTTTCTTAAACTCAAGTGGTACGAATCTTTTTTAAGTAAGACTAAGATGAACCCAAAAGAGCGGTTAGTGGCTATCACTAAAACAAGTGGAAAGGAATCGATGAAGTTGAAGGAAAGAAAGAAGCTAAAGTAGATAACGACATCATTCATGTTTCAAATTATAAATATCTCTCTCTTTCTCGGGATGATTTCTGTTAGTATCTTATTTTCCTTTCTAGAAATTTATCAAGGAAGGTGCATTAGACCTTTACACCCTCCAAGGAAGATAGCTATAAGTTAAAGATGAACAAATGTCACAAAGGAAGCAAAAGAAGGTATAAGCAGGAGAAGGCTCATTAGCTAATAGAGTAAGGCTTTTGTATGACACCTACACAACTCATATAAAACAGGGTAATGAGTTTATTGCCTTACATTATCATTTGTACTAAATAAGAAGTCTAACTAAATGAATATAAATTAGTACTTGTTAGGAGGTACCCTACCGAGTTTTAAGAACTCCAAATTGTAGTTGCTTTTAATTAATAACATTTCTTTTGGATTTTGAATTTAGTGTTGACCATTTATTTTAATAAGGTTATGCACATTTAGGCTTCTTTAAGCTATAACTAACTTAATTTTTTTAAAAAAAATTATGGTTGTTTTATGTATTATTGTAAGTAGAAGTTAAGGAAAGATTGAAAAATTTTGCAGATAAGAAACATGAGATAACTTATGGAGACCAGAAGGGTCAAAATTTTAGTTTATTACAGTACACAGCCTAGAACACATGCATATTTCAGATTGTATCCCAATTTGGACTATCTAAGCCCAACGAAACAACTTTGTCTCCTTATATAAGCTTAAAACTAGGATTGATTTTAATTACAATGATACACAAACTAGGACATGCTTATGTCCTAGACTGTGGCTAATATATTACATTTTATATATTTTCTTTCTAAGAGAAACACAATATAAGACACAAGCATGTTTTTATTTCCTATTGAACAATTAGAGTCCCAACAGGACATGGTTTGAGACAAGTCCCTATCTTATCTTGTATTTAGGAAATGTTAAAACCCATGTTGTGCGTAATAGACCTAAAACATAAATTTTTTCAATTTATATAAACTCTCTCTTAATTCTCTTGCACTCTTATGTTTAAAATCTCTCATAGAATAAATTAAGCACCAATTTTGATGCACCCATCACATTTAAGCTAAGATTACTCCATTTTTCTTCTTATAGATTTCATATTTTACAAGTTAGGGCCTTTATTGCAAAAATTTAAGTATTTTAAAGGTAGTGTTGATTTGTATTGATTCTTGTCAATTATAGACACCAAAATTAAAGCAAAATGAGTAAGATACCAAATCAATCAAAGGGGAGGAAATGGTAAGGAAAAAGGGTGTTTTGTAATAGCAATCCCTATAACAATCTCAAGGTGAACACCTTGTGTTTCAACAATGAAAGTTTATCTAGAATCTTTGGAAACCAACCTTTTGAACTAAATAGAAATATGGATAGGCATGCTTTAGTAGAGATAGGTTTAGGGGTAAGGTTCAAAAAAATGATACTACATGTTTTGGAATAATAGAAGATGCATATTTCACACATAAAGTGTTATCCATGTTTAAGTATAAACAATCCAATACTTTGGAAAATAATAATTAAATCCAGAGGGAAGATGATAATAGAAATCATGAACATCACTTTGTCTTTCTTACATTACTTGCACTAGGCTATTGCTTATACTATTGTTAGTATAAGGGAAAGGACAAAGGTGGTGACCATTAATGATTTATTTCATTTATGATGCATAGTGGAGCATTGTTAATGTAACTTTAGATATAGTTTTACAAGATATTTAGAGCATGTGGCAATAAGAAAGAAGGGAGCAATATCTAGAGTCTCATACCTCACTTAGCCTCGCTAATAACCTATAAGTATTCACTAACTTCCCTATAATGGCTATAGTGTGTTTAATACCATTCCTTAAGTTACAAGCGATGAGGTAGATGGAATTAGTGAAGAAGGTTGGAGAAGTATATGTTGTAATTGATCGTGAGGGTAGAGAGTTAGGATTTAATGTTCCAATGGCAAGATCTGAGGAGGTAGATAAGAGAAAAGAGTAGCCACCACTAGCTACTAAGCCACAAGAGGCAAGAGCGTTGAAAACTAAGGATGCTAATCTAATGCCACAGTGATTAATATGGAAGAGAATTGGTAGGACCATTTATAAAGTGGAGAACTAACAATTTCAATAAAATCAAATGCAAAGGAGACTTCATGAGAGCTTTAACATGCATGTGAAATAATTGTATAGGTTGGAGGAGAGCTTAGCTATTTCTTTTCAACATGTTGAATTTTTAATGCCACCAATGCCTTTTCCACCATTTCAACTGATGGTGGAGCATTGATTTATCTTTTTGTTATTTCATTTATTGTATTTTATTTTTATTCTTTCCTTTGTACTTCAAATTAAAATTTTTAGTTATGTTATTATCTCTTTATCTAATATCTTCTGTTTATTTTTGTTTTAGGTATCTTTTGTACTTCATTATTTTTTATTAGTTTTTATACAAGTACCTATTACTTTTTGATATACCTTATTGATGTAAGTTAAGAAACATTAATAAAGAGCTCGAAGAAGCTTTCTTATTCTTAATTTCTTCCTCTATCTATACTTTTACATAGTATTTGCTTATTTTTATGCTTGTCATTCATCTATTGAGGATAACATATGGTTTTAACTTTAGGTAAGGGGTTATTTTGTGCCTGAGTTGATTCAAGTAAATTAGTTTCAATTGTAATTATTTTAGTAATCTACAATTCTAAGGAATTAAGGAATGAAGGTTAAGGGAATTAAGGTGATTCATAGGAAGTTAAATTACTTGGTGATTAAACTATGTTAAATTAACATATATGATCACTAATAAGTAGTGCAATTTTAAGCTTGATAGACAATTATAAGAATTGATGCTTGAATTAAATGATGAGATCATGTATAAGATTTTAACATGATTTAAGCTTAGATTTTAGCTAAATTGTTGAGTATTATATTTTGATTATGAATTTATGTAATGTGTGTGTGTGTGTGTGTGTGTTGACCATTAATAAATTCTATTATGTTTATTTTGGTATAAGATGAGTCGAAATTATGAGTACTAATATTAGATATTTGAAAGTGTGATTTGATTGAGTAACTAGAGGTATTCATCGTAAGGTGTTTATTATCACACATAAAGGTTATGATAATATTTTAAACAACCTTCTCATTCTCCATAAAAGTAAAAAGTAATTATGTTAGTTTGTGTATCATTAAGTAAATGGTTTATGCTTTTTACTCATTTTATATTCAATTTATATATACAGTTAAATTGTTTGATTTCAGTTAACATTCAAAAGATTATTTGGTTAATTAAGTTGAATTACAATTTATTCTAATGTTTTGATTACCTAAATATTAATAAATGAGGTGATTGAATGAATAATGATCATTCTTATTCATTTTAATTGAGTTATTGAAATTTTATGGAATTGAAGTTTGTTTAGATTGATAATTATGAGTTTGATTTGTTTGAGGATAAGAAAAAATTTTAATGTGTGAATATTTATAATGCATGTATATATTTTTATTTAGTATTTCATTATATTTTCATTCAAATAATTTTTTTGTTTTATTTTTTGTTTTAGGTAATTTTGAAATTTTTGCTTGAAAAATGAGGTTTAGCTAAATATTTGAGGAGTTTATAAGGAAAATCATTAAGAAAGTTGAATATTGGCTAAACAAGGTACGACGTATGCTAAAGCGTGTTCCACACTAGACAAAAACAAATGGATAAAAGGTTCAACATAATCGTGTTTCAGTGTATTTCTATATTGAAATTGTGGTTAACAAGACATCGCATTTTATATAATTGAGTGAGACTTTGTGTTACATAATGAGAAGAAATATTGTTAAATATGGGCACCTAAAGTCCATGTTATATTCTTTAAATGATTGTGAAGAAAACAATTTGGGACACGATTGAACAAGTCTTTTTGAAAAGATGTGAAAACCCTAAAAATGTATGAAGAGTTTAGTTTGGTTTCATTTTTTTATCTTATAATTAGTATTGGAGACTTCTAAGGAGAAATAACCTTAGAACACACATCTTGAAGTGGTTTTCAACAAGAGCAAAGATCAAGAATTGTTTAAAAAAGTAAATCAAATAAAAAGATTGAGATCATCATTTAGCCATATCTTGAAATGAATTATTTATTTATTTATTTATTTTGAAGATGATTAGTGGCTAGTTTATTTTATATCTAGATAGATGGAACCCTGATCAATTTTTTATCTACGTTGATTTAGGTTTTTACAATAAAGAATTTTATGATTGAGAAATATGGATGTTGTTCTTAATGTTGGTTAGATATAAGTGGAAGTTTAAAATTGATCTAAATTTACATATGGATGTTATCAGAAGAACTTATGTGTAAATTGACTTAGGAAACAATATTAAATATTGAATGGAGGGGTACTAAACATAGTCTTACATGATGCTTTTGGTATTAAGGTGACTTTTTATGGGATTTCATATATATTAAAGTGTTCTTATATATGTTAATCAAATATTAATCAATTAATCATTTAAGGGACATATAAATGTATACTAGAAAGTGACATTTCATTACATTAGGAGATTTCATTGGTCAATTATAAAATCTCTAAATAATTTAATAAAGATACAAGACAACACTAGGGGAAAACATATTCTAAATGTTATCATCATCTAATTTCTTACTAATTGCTTTTTTGATTTGTCAATAATACTATTTCAATCTTGTTAGTTTAATTTAGTTTAAGTTTTAATCTAACAAATTACCTTATTATTAAATAATAATATTAAGGTTAGAATTAATAATTATATTATTCCTTATAAAATTGACCTTTACTCATCAGTAAACTAGTATAAGATAATATGTTTACTTATTTATAGTCTTATGCTGAGATAACAAAAAAATCAAATCATTACTAACCAAAGCACTTTTTCTTTCCAATGAACAAGTTGTTTCAAATTTTCAATTTTTAACATTTTCCAATTTATAATTGATAATTGCTTAATCATTCATATTTTTAGGTTTATAAGCGAATTTTACTTGTTTTTTGTTGAGTGTTTTTATTGTTTCTTTTACTTATTTCATTCATATTTCATTTTTAGGTTGTAATTAACTTATTTGGATAAAAAAGGATGAATTCAGGCAATTTTAGAGTAATTCAGATGTGTTTTAACCAAGTTATAAAGATGGAGAGTATGAATATGGCCTAGTACGTACTTTTATACTTGCACATGTTTTATTATTTCTAAATTCCAATTTACATGGATGTGTTTGAAGAATTTGAGGTGTGTTGATGGATTCAGTATGTTACATGTCTATGTTCAAGAGATATGCACCCATGTTGTATAGTTATAAACTCGTGTGTTCACATTTTAAGTCATGTTTATGAATGTGTTCACTCTAGATGGAATTTTATGTTTCTTTTAAGCACACGACATGGTACATGACTATGTAATTGCCTGTATTTCCACCCAAAATTTGAATTTCAAATTTTGAAAAAAAAAAGACAGATTGGAAAAAAAGGTGGAAGGCACAATTAGACTACCTAGAATCTTAAAGAAAATGTAAAACAAGCGAAGAGATGTATTTAGAGTGGATTTCCATTGATTTAAAGTGAATTTCATGAAGATTAAAAGAGATTCCATCTTCTTTTAGTTTTCTATTTGTCCTCTAGTTTTGATGTTATGTCTTTAATGATTATAGACTAAATCTTTATGAAACTTAAATATGGTGAATCTCAGAACGAAGTTTATAGTAATTTCATTTTAATTTAATTTATTCTTCAACTTTATTGAAATTCGATTATGTGTTCTTTATTGTTCTTGAATTGTGTATATTAATCCATGTTTGATTCCATACATTTGAGATTGAGAAATCTTTATACATTTGAGATTGAGAAATCTTTTGTATGAATTGATCTAATACAATTGAAAAGAGTTGTAAGTAATCTTATAGATATGATACAATAAATATTCCATATTAAGGTTAAACTTAATAGAGGAATTCATAAATCAGTTACTACAATTATATGGGTTTTAATTAGAAATAGATTTCATTAATCAACCTAAGATTAGTCATTAACAATCTTAAGAAAGAGATTAACATAATTAAGGAATTTTCATGGTTCAATGAACTTTAGTTAAGTTAATGCATGGAGTATTATTTATATGAGAAGCCCTAAGGAGTCATACTATTTAAGTACCGTTGCTTTTCTTGATGTAATCTTTATTCTGGTTAGTCAATTGTGTTAATTTTTTATTTTATTTCTTTAATTTTGATTTTGACTAATCACCATTCTTATAATTTGGAAGTTAGATAATAAAAAAGGGATTAATAATAGTACTCTTAGTCTCTATAGGATCAACATTGGGTACTCCACAACTTACACTTTAGGAGTGATAAGTGCAATTTTCTAGAAAGATCGATAGGGTAGGAAATCAAACATCAAGTTTTTGGTGTTATTATTAAGGACTAGCATATTATGAACACTTACTTTCTATTAATCTAGCCATTATTTTGCATTTATTTTTTATTTTAATTATTGAATTCTCTTTATTTTATTGCTATTTCAGGGGTTCGACTCATTTATAGCCCAAAACAATCCACCTAAGTTTGTTAAAAAAGATCTTAAAAATTAGAGAAATACTCTTCAAAAATCTTAAAACAGGACTTAGACAAAGGCAAAAAGAGCTAGAGTGAGAGTTTGAAATCGAGCAACCAATAATTATGCTAGAACTACGGAGGACCATATTTGAATATATAAGACCATTAACAATTAGAATAGAATCCAGTTTTGTCAAGCAAGTTGTTATAACTAACAATTTTGAGATCAAACTAAATTTTATTCAAATCGTCCAAAGTTTGTTCAGTTTGATGGGTTATAAGATGAGGACCTGAATGCTTATATAGCAAAATTTCTAGAGATCTAAGATACATTTAAGATTAATAAAGCCACTGATGATGTAATCAAATTGAGATTGTTTCTGTTTTTATTGAGAAACCATGCTAAAAAACGATTAAATTCTCTTTCTAAGAGATTTATCATTACCTAGGACAAGAAGGCTAAATTTGTTTTGATGAAGGACTTCCACTAGTAAAAACTACCGAGATAAGGAATGATATCTCTTCCTATACTCAAATTGAGTCAGAAACATTATATGATACATGGGAAACATTTAACTTATTAAGGAGATGCCCACATCACGAACTTCCTATATGGTTATAGGCTTATACATTCTATAACTATCTAAACTCATCAGTCAGGAAGATGATAAACACAAAAACTAGAGGTACTTTAAATAGCAAGATGCCAGAGGCAACCCATAAATTAATTAAGGGGATAATTATTAATAGCTATCATTCGCATTCCACTCAAGCAAAGCCTAGTAAGTTAGCTAGTGTTTATAATATTGATGTGGCTACAACTCTGGCAATTCAGGATAAAGCTCTTAGTAAAAAAGATTGATGGCCTATTAGGTAAACAACAACTAGCTCAAGTGATGCAATATGATGTGAGTGGGGAAAGGCATATGGGCTAAGAATGTCAAGTTGTTAAGACTATGACAACTAATTAAATATGTTGATTATATGGGCAATGCACCTTATCCCCCCATAATAATCCATAAAACAACATATACAATGCAGGTTGGATGAACTATCTAAATTTTTCGTGGTGAACTCAGGGGAAAAAATTTAAAACCATATACTGAGATTTAAATAGCACAATCCACTTTAAAAGAAGAAGCCTAACTTAGAAGATATTATGACAAAATTTATTCAGACAACTGAAGCTCATTCTTAGGCTATTAAAACTTTATTAAGAAATTAAGAGGATTCTATTCATAACTAGGAGACACAAATTAAACAACTTATTAAGTTAGTTTTAGAGACACCATAAGGAGGCTTGCCTAACAATACTAAAACAAATCCAAAAGAGAATATAAAGGCAGTTTCCTTAGAAGTGGTAAAGAATTGAAAGTAGAAGATAAACAAGGTGGGGAGGAGAAACTTGTTAAAAAGAATAAAGAGAAGCATAAAGATGTTGAACAACCTCAACCTGTGAAGGAGTTCAAATGTACCACTGTATACCTAGCAAAGTTGAAGAATGATCATATGGAAGAGTAGTTTAGTAAGTTTCTTGAACTGTTTAAACAACTTCATATTAACTTACCTTTTGTTAAGCTCTTTCACATATGTCCAAGTATGCTAGCTTTTAAAAGAAGCTACTTTTAAATAAGAGTAAGTTGTAGGATTTATATACTATGATATTAAGTGAGGATTGTTATACCATTTTACAAAATAAACAACCCAAAAAGCTTAAGGATCTAAGGAGTTCTACCATTCCCTATTTAAATGATATTTTTTTATTGAGAAAGATTTGGCTTATTTATGAGAAAATATTAATTTAATATCCTATAAATTATTTAAGAAATTAGGGTTAGAAAAGCCTAAAGCAACTAGAATAAGAATTCAATTAGCAGATAGGTCAGTTAAAACCCTCAATAGGTCAGTTAAAATCCTAAAGGCATTACTAAGAATGTAAAGGTTAACATAGATAATTTTACTTTTCTAGTTGATTTTGTGATATTGGACATAGATAAGGATATTACGGTACGTTTGATTTTAGGCAAACCTTTTTTATCTACAGTTAGAGATAATTGATGTTAATATGGCATATTGGTGCTTATGGTTAGGGATTAAAAGGTAACATTTAAAATATCTTATACTATGTAACATTCTTTTGAACAGGATGATACTTACCATTTTCTTGATCCTATTGATGATGCAATTTCATATTCTATTTAGAAAATTATCTATGACAACTAGCTAGAATTATGCCTTGTTCAAGGTGAGGAGGAGAAGAAAGTTGACCTCATGAGAGTTAATCAAATAAACTATCTTAAGGTTAACGAAGCTATAGTGTAGAAAAAAAAAGAGTTTGGGGTGATTAGCAGGAGTAATGAGAAGAGGTTGAAACCCTCCATTGGAGAACCAACTATTTTGGAATTAGAGAAGTTACTGGATCATCTCGGGTACACGTTTTTGGGAAAAGACATCAAATTTGAAGGCGAAACAAAAAGAAAAGTTAAGTATTTAAAGAGTATAAAAGGGTGATAGCTTGGAAATTTTCAAATATTAAAGGAATTAGCCCCTCTATTTGCACTCGTAAGATTTCAATGGAGGATGATTTGAAGCTTATTATGCAACCCTATAAGAAGGCTTAATCTAAATGTGCAAGAAGTTGTCAAAGCTGAGGTAATTAAACTTCTTAATATATGTTATTTACCCTACTTTTGATAGTTCTTGAGTAAGCCATGTATAAGTTATTCCAAAGAAAGGTGGGTTAACTATGGTACTTAATGAGAAGAACAAGCTGAATGACGTAACTCAAAAGATCATTTTTTTCCTTTCCTTTTATCAATCAGATGCTTAAGAAACTAGTCGACCATATCTATTATTGGTTTATGGACGATTTTTCAAGCTATTTTCAAATTCCTATAGTCATAGAGGACTAGGAGAAAATAACAATCAAGTTTCCATATAGTACATTTGTTTATACAAGGATGCCCTTTAGGGTATGCAACACATCTATTATGTTTTAAAGGTGTATGATGGTCATTTTGATGATTTAGTGGAGGACATCATAGAGTATATGCAATTTTTAGACAAAGGAAGGACAATTATTTTCATTCCATCTACTATGCTAGCAAGATTTTGACGGATACTCAAGAGAATTATAGAACCATAGAAAAAGAATTGCTACATTGATTTTTACATTTAATAAAATGTGGATCTTATTTAATATTATCTAATATTATTGTTTACATTAACCATTTTGCATTATGATATTTATTGAATAAAGTACATGCTAAAGCATGACTGATTAGATGGATTTTGTTATTATAGGAATTTGATTTTAAGATCAAGGATGAAAAAAGGGAGCTAAAAACTTGGCAATAGACCATCTATCATGCTTAAAGAACCTAAATTTGGAGAATATTTGAGAATATGAAATTAATGACGCATGCTCTTAAAAGTGCCTTTATAATCTAAAAGAGGTAATTGAGCCCAAAATTACAATGTTTTCTAACTTTGCAAATTTAGTGAATAGGATTCTTCTTAAAGGACTTTCTCATCAGTAAAAACAAAAAAGAAATTACTTTCTAATTTGAAGGATCATCTTTGGGAAGATCCCTATTTGTTGTGTAGGCCAAATTGTCAAAAGATGTGTTCCCTAATTAGAAGGGTGGAAGATTTTGGAGCACTATTATCTTAGTCCAGTTGGAGGGCATTACCATGCAAATAAGATGTCTAAGAAAGTTCTTGAGTCAGGTTTTTATTGACCCACACTATTTAAAGATTCTTAAAGGTATGTACAATTGTATGATAATTGCCAACAAATAAGTAATATTTCTCACTAAAATGATGTTCCTCATTATTATATTTAAATTTATGAAGTGTTTGATATTTAGGGCATTGATTTTTATGGGTCTATTTTCAGTTTATAATGGAAGTAAATACATCATAGTTGATGTGGATTATGTTAAATGGTTTGGAAGTTACAAAGAGTGACAAGGACATAAGTACTCCCATATTCTACAAATGGTGACTAAAGCGAGAGTAGAAACATACCTATGTACACAAGCTAGGTAAGTTTTTTGAGTTAAAGTAAGTTACATGGCCAATAACACTCTTTTGTTCTTGACTATGTACCTCACTAACTTCTTTTACTTTTGATTTTTAAAGTTACAGAGAGTTACACACCTTTTAATATGCCTGTGATAACAATCGTGTAGGTTTTTTGGTATTTCAATAGAATACATGGGCAGCAAAACACCCATGGTTCTTATTTAGCTAATTTCTTAAGCTTTTTCTTGTCACCATAGCTATTTAATTCCTAACACGATTGTGTATTCATCCTTTTAATTTTGGTTAAGAATACAATTTATAATATGTTGTAGCTCGTGTTTATTTTATCACAACATTCCCCTTTTATACACTTGTATTTTGAAATTTTAACCTAAATTTGGGCAGCATGCATGTTCTTACCCATGTCGCATTAGCCCCTCTTTAAAATCATCCATCCAATTGACAAATCTCCTATATGTCCCTCCTCATTTGTTTTTCTCTCAATTAGACAACCCATTCCTTTAGTTTTAATGGCAATCTTGACCACCCAAACTCCATTTTTCTTGAAGACTTAACTTATTAAGGTGAGTTTTATGGTTTATTCATATTTTGCGATTTTGTTAAATTGATTTAATGAAAATTGGGTGAGTTAATCATGTCTTTTAGGTCTGTTAAACTGATTAAGATGAAATTGAATGATTAAATTATGTTGAAGGGTCTGTTAAGCTGATTTTAGTTAATTTAAATAATGAAATTACAATTTTTAAGGTCTGTTGAACTAATTTTGAACAATTTGGGTGATTAAATCACGTCACTTAGGTCTTTTGAATTGATTAAGGTGATTTTTGTGCTATAATCCTATTTTGGGGTCTGACTAATATGTTATGGTGGAATTCTTATGCTTTAATTGTTTTATTTTATAAGCTAAGGTGACTTTTTAACATACAATTGGGTTTTGAGGGTTGTTTACATAGTCAGACTCCATTCTCTTTAAAGATTGCATAGATTAAACTAGGTTATGTGTGATTTAATTGTGTTTTTTTTCTTATTCACTCTTGATTGCTGCATTACAAAAGTTGATTAAAGTGAATTGGCTTACTAATCATGATTGGATTAAAGTGGATTGCTCCCTCACATTATGTTTGTTTTCTTATTTTAGGGTATAAGGATAAATAGCACAAACATAAAAAAAATCAGTGTCGAGAAAAGGAACTATCTAGAAAAAGATTTTAAAAATGAAGGCATATCCAGAAAACCACTAAGCCAGCTTAAGCCACTAAAACCTCAGGCTTCACTTTACTGCACCATCACATGCCTCTAGATTTAAGAGACTAGTGATTAAACCATTTACTAAGAGCTAGTGCTTGATCAGGTTAAATCAACACAAGATGTCTAAGATTTACTGTGTTGGTGGTTAGGACCATTTTGGCAATCAATGAGCCCACTTATAAAAAGCTAACACTTGAGTTCCTCACCAGATTCACATTAGAGAAGACATATTTCAAATGGAGTTTGGATAACACTATCTAGTTTAGGTGCTTAAGGAGAGTTAGATTATAAGTTAGACACAATTTTAATATACCTGGGACTGTGCTTTGCTAAGTTTATTGTTTTTAAGGCCTATTCTCCTTTGAGCATGGTTGAAGGGAATTACCTCGATGTACCAGAGTAGTAACTCAGCCATGACATTCCTCTCCCACCACCTTTAGCTAGACTCGAGCATCATAATGGTTTTCTGGTATTGTTAGCACACTTATCTAGCCATCCAACGCCCCCACATCGTGATCAGCTCAGAATCAATTAATTGGAAAGATATATAGGTCAAATCCTAGGGGTTTAAAAAATTATTAGAGATTGATAATAGGATCTTGTAAAGTGAGTATCGAGATTGGAGACATATGATAGATGGGTTGAGGATGATCTTGCTTGTATTGTTGATCATTCGAAGGTTACAATTCCACCTCCACCCATGAGTGCTAGTACATCTCCTCCATCTACCTTAATAGCCAGATGATCTAATAGTAGAGGCATCAACCCCAGTTGAGACAGTGGCTATAGCTACTTAGGAGCTAGATATTTCATTTGCCCAATAAACTAATCCACCTAGTAGGACTAAGCATGAGAAGTGACATGCTATTTTTATCTTTTCTTTGCTATTTATGTTTCTTTCTTTCCATTTATTTCATTTTGATAGTTAGCAAGGGACTGGCACTGCTAAACTAATGTTATTTCGCTTTCGCTTTTTCTTCTTTTTTGTTGATATATTAAACATAATTCTTCACAAATACATTTAGTTCCTATTTTTATTTTCATTTTTTATGCTTTATTCCCTTTTATTTTTTTATGTAAGGATTATTGGACATGATTTGGATGTAATTCATGTTGAGAATTTGAAATTATGTATTTAAATCAGTTAAGTACCAGTTCACTTTACCTTTCCTCATGTTGATTGTCTTCCGTTATTTTCTATGCTTTATTTTGTACATTAGGGACAATGTATATCTTTAAGTATATGGAAGAAATATTGTGATTTTAATATGAATTTGATTATATATCAAGCATATTTTAGTTCTTATTTGTTGATTCTTTTTTATGAAAATTTTGAATATGTCAATTCTTATCTTGAAACATCTTAAGTTATTATGAATCATTGATTTAGACTAAAAATACAAGAGGAAAAAGGCATGATTAGATGGATTCTTATTTGCTACATTATGAATAATTGTTTTGATAGTCCATTTGGATGAAAGTGCTTAAGATTTGTTCACACAAAGAGCCTAAATTGTGAGCTCTTGAGCGTATGAGTAATTATCATTATTATATAATGCTATATTTTTCTTTGTTATGTGTTGATCATATATATTTGGATGATTCTAGTACTTGCTTGTATTATGCACACTGAGAACATATATCTAGAGGCATTAAGATGAAAGAAAGCACCTAAATTAAACCTATTTTTGAGCCTTTTCTTTGATTTTACATTACCTTGTTTTTATCCCTTAGGCATAACAAAACTTGAGCATTAGCCCTTTCTTTAAATTAATTTAACCACATTACAAAACAATAAACCATTGTTATTGTTAGCCTAACATTTACGTTTTCACCTTGAAGGATTGTATTTACTTGACTACCTAAAAATTTGATTAAATAAAGAATTATTAAGAATGAGGAAAGATGTAAGATTAAGTATTCAAGATTATATCTTCAATGTGTTAATTATCATTTTTTCATATAATCTCCTTATAAGCAAATAAGTAATCAATTCATATATATCATGAAATGAGCTCAATTCAAAAAAGAATAATAAAAATATATATTTGTGTTAATTAATGTAATTGTGAAAAGGAGAAAGAGAAGATACTTGTGTTACTCAAAACTTGTTTTACACCTTACTTGCATTCCATTAGAGATTTGTACTATATCGAATAAGATCTTTATATAGTCCTATTTATGCAAATCCCTTCATTTTTATTAGCATAAAATTTACCCTTACCATACCTTTACCTAAGCCTTATTACACCTTGATTTAGATTTTTTGATTTTTGCCTCTAGTTTATTTTATAATGGTCGAGATCTGATTTACTAGCAAGCATATGGTTAAGATTTCATCTAAATTAATTTGAAAGTTCTAATAACTTTCACCCTAACTACTTTGAGCTAATTAAATTATCTTTTATATGAGTGTGTTAAATCCTATTGCACTTTAGTTAAAAAGATTTTCAAAATATCATATATAGTTTTTGCTTATGGGAGTTAATTATATGATTTTTTATATTCTAATTGTGTTCTGGTTTGATCCTTGAGGCATTGCAATTCGAAGTGTTAATAAATAGGATAAGATAGAGGAGAGATTGGTATTTAAAAATTCGATAAATTTAAATTATTATTTTCTTAAGAACAAACAAATGCCTATATATGAGGAGGTTTGATAAATGCTTAACCGTTCATATGTTTAGGTTAATATTTAGTACATTTACTTATTTCTTTGAGTTTTTTTATTATTTATGGTACTTATTTTGTTGACTTTTTGTTTTTAGGTAGTAATTTACTTATTTGAACAAAAGGGATCAATTCAGATAAGTTCATAGCGGTTTGGAGATGTTTTAACCATGTTATGAAATTGTAGGGTAAGAACACGACCTAATAAATATCTATGTACTTGTAAATGTTTTCTTATTATTTCTAAATTTTAGCTTACAATATCGTATTTGAAGAGTTTAAGGCATGTTGATGGATTCTATTTCTTACACACTTTTTAAAAGGCATATACCATTGTTATATATTGATGAGCCTGTGTTCACTTTTTGAGTCAGTGTTTATAAATGTGTTCACTTTAGATGGGATTTCATACTTTTAAGTACAAGACCATCTTGAATCAAAATGTCAAATTTTAAAATGCAAAACAACAGGACATATAGGAAAGAGAGGTTTCGGAGGTTTAATTAGATGATTTAGAACCAAAAAAAATTGTAAAACAAGGGAAGAGACATATTTGAAGTGAATTTCTATCGTTCTAAAGTGAATTTTGTGGAAAAAAAAAAGATTTCATCATGTATCTTTTAGCTTTATGTTTTTCCTCTAGTTTTAATATTACGCCTTCCATAATTAAAGACTAAATCCTTATGGTACCTTGATATGATATACCCTGAGATATATTTTATAAAATTCCACTTCTTCTTTTTTTTTTTAAATTTATTGAAAATCGATTAGTGTTCTTTATTATTGTTGAATTGATTTATGCTAGTAACTGATTCATGTTTGATTTGATGTATTTGAAATTGAGAAATCCTTTGTAGGAATTGATCTAGCATATTCAAAAAGAGTTGCATGCAATCCCAAGGCAAAAGTCTTCAGAATTAAGGTTAAATCTAAGAGAGGAATTCATAAATCAATTAATACACTTTTATAGATTTAATTAGAAAGAGACTTCAATTAATCAAATATAAGATTAGTTGTTAATAATCTTAAAAAGGATATTAATATAATTGAAAATTTTATATAATTTGATGAACTATAGATTAAATTGATACATGAAGTCTTATTTTCATAAGTCCTAATGGCCTGTTTGCTTTGACGGAATAGCATAGCTATTCCGTGTGTATTCCTATCCCATTTGTTAATCTTGCGTTTGGTTAAAAGTAAGTTAGGAATAACTAATGATATGGAATATAGATTCCGTAAATTTGAGGAATAGCTAATAATCTTTTCTACCTATCTTTTTCTATTCTAAGAAAACATATTCTTACGAAGACATTTTTATCCTTCGAGGTCTTCAGTTCGACCCTCCCTCCCTAAGCTTCTTCTTCTCTTCTCTAGATTCACAGTTGCCGATTCACTGAAATCTAATCAAATCTCTTTTACCCTTTTGAGACAACTACTCCTCCTTCCTCTTCAGCTTGTTTTCGTACAACCCACTTGAGAAATCTGTAATCTTTTTTCTCCAGCGTGATTCTTCCATAAAAGGTAATTCATAAAATTAATAATAATAAGAATAACAAGAAGTAAAAAAATTAATAATAATAATAATAATAATAATAATAATAATAATAATAATAATAATAATAAAAATAAATTTAATAAGAAGAAGAAGAAAATTAATAATAAAAATAATTAATAAGTTTAATAAAATTTATAATAAAAAGAAATTTATTAATAATAAAATAAAAATAATTAATAAAAATAATAAAATTTATAATAATAAAGAATTTAATGATAATAATAATAATAAATATAACTAATAAAATTAATAATAATAATAATAATAATAATAATAATAATAATAATAATAAGGATAATGATAAGGATATTTTGGTCTTTTTGTTAGTTATTCCTTTGTCATTCCAAGTTTATATATTCAATCCAAACACTGGCATAGAAATTCTTTATCTATTCCATTCCTTGAACCAAATAAATAATACTCATTCTATTCTATTCCTCATCTTTTCTATTCCTAAGAATAATTATTCTATTCCTTATCTATTCTATTCTTTGAACCAAACAGCCTATAAGAGAATTCACTATCTAAATACTGATGTTTTTATTGATTATTTCTTGATTTAATATTGATTCCAGTTAGTTAATTGTAGTTATTTCTTTTAATTTATTGCTTTAATTTTAATTTTGGTCAATCATCATATTATAATTTGCCTGTTAAAAAATAGAAAAAAAAGAGAGAGTTAATAATCGCATTCATAGTACGCGTGATATCAAATATATACTATAGAATTGATATGTGCACCTGTTAAAAACATCTATAAGATAAGTTGAACAAACGTCAAATAATATAAGTTGAACAAATTTATTCCCAAATTTCTTCTAAAAATTCTTTCTGTTAAGCCTTGTTTTATTTTATTGTCTTTCTTTTTCATGTTTCACAAATTGTTTGCCTGTTCGTACAATTTTTCTAAGAAAATGGCCCTTTGGAAAATTATCATTATAAAATTTTATTCATCTATTGAACTTTGAATGTATAAATATTCTTAATAAATATATATGCATAACGTGTATAAAGATGATAAATTAAAGTTAATAGATAGTAGGGATCGCATAAGCATAGGACTCCTTTAGAGTGTTGCATCCAATTATTCTACTTTCATAGTGAAATTTGGTTTGGAAATGATGAGTACTATAACTAAATTAGTCGTGAGTTTCATATTTGATTTCTTAGAACACTGAAATCTTTTTAAATTAATATTATTAAGAATATATAAAAATTACTACAGAACCCATATGCACAGAGGGAGACTGGAGATCGATCCACTGGCAGCATCGCGCATCGTCCGAGCTGGGAGAAAGGTCATATGAGATAGTAAGATGAATGGATTCACAATGATCTAAACCCTATTAATTAATTATGAAGAATCATACCTGGAGGGGCTTCAGGCAGGCCAGGCGCTGACGTCTACTTCTGGGCGAGTGAGGGAGCTCTCTGTGGGGAAATCCCTAATTCAGCAAAGAAATCAGCTGGAGCAGAAACGAGAGACGAATGGCTTTTACGCAAATGGTAAGCGGTGCGTTTAAGGCTAGTTTGAGATTTAAAGTGGTCCTGGCCTTGTTGAAAACTCTTGTTAAGGTCCAAATTTTAAGACCACGCAGGGGATCCCATAATGGTGTGTACTTCATTTTTTATTAATTAACTAATCAATTTCGTTTTTATATTTAAAAAAGAATATATAAATTTTATTTATTAAGAGATGTATCAATTAAAATACTTTTTGCTAATCTAATTATTTTTGATATCAATTAAAGTATTTAACTCCATTAAAAATAGATACATTCAAAAATATATATGTAATCTAATTATGTTAAAAAAATTTAAATGATTTCATATCTTTAAAAAATTATTGTAAAAAATATAGATGTAATCTAATCATGTTAAAATGAATGAAATCATTGAATTATATATATATTTAAATAATTTATTTTTTATATTTTACTTTAGTAAAAATTGCTTAATGGTGAAATGTGCACATATGATGGAGGAGCTTAAATTTGCATCAAGCTTATCTGTACTATTACCAGATGTACTGACCAATATATATTGTACTAGTCCAAAAAAAGTACAATAACTTAAAATATTGCACTAATTTATGGTACCGACTTGTAACCGATTTTGTTTAATACTGGGCATTTCTTAAGAAAAGAAAAAAGTTTATTATTGGGCGACATTGTAAATATTGAAAACTATATAATTAAAATGAAAAAGAAAACTTATATTTGGTAACCTAACCCACCCTAATGCAAACGCACGCAACTTGTTACGAACTTGGTCTTTTATCAACGAATCGCATGACATTTAGTTGTATGTCTCGTAACTAAGTCAGCCTCTCTCTCAAATGCTAGAAACAAAGCTAACATAAGTTAGTAAAGATGTAAGATAAAACAAGAACAAGAATGAGGAAACTTGGAGAATGTTTCTACTGCTCAAGAAAGCTTTTACAAGATAATGGCTAAAACTTTTTATTCATCATACAAATGAAGTCCCTTAAGTATTTATAGCCTTCCACTTCTTCAATAGATGGCTAGGATTTATTTGATCCAGGGGCTCACATTCACCATCTAGAATTCTCTATAACTATCTACATGTTTAAGTATTATCTAAAATAATTTACAAGGTTCTAGAGTCTTCCATCCATCTCTAGCCTTATCTTGAGCATGGAAGAATAGTGTGGAATCTTCTAGAGAACTTTGGCTTCCCCTCTCCATCTAGTGGGAATTTTGCGGTGCGTGACATTCTCTCCCACTCATTCTGGCGACGCCCTCGTCGCATCCTCTTTGTATGCCTTGATCATGTCCCTATAGTCTCATAATGTGAGCTCATGCTCCCAACTTGTCTCACTATCGGGTAATCCCTTCCGTTTCACTAAGTACTCCACGTAGTTTGGATGGGAACCCCTCCTCGGTATAACACGATGGGCTAGAATTTCCTCTACCTCACGAGAAGTAGTGATGGCTGTGGGTGCTCTCCTCGATTCACCCCTACTTGGGTCCTCCTTATCGGCATGGTACAGTTTTAGCAAGCTCACATGAAAGACTGGATGCATCTCCAAAAGTGAGGGAAATATCAAACGATAGGTTAGCTTACCAACCCTTTTCTCCACGGGGAAAGGGCCCTGATATCGCCTTACTAGCCCCTTTTATACCTTGGCGAACCGTCGGCTTTGATGGGGAAGGAGCTTCACCATTACTAAGTCTCCTTCCTTAAACTCCAAGTGTCTCCTCTTAACATCTATCCATTTCTTCATTCGTTTGACATCCCTTGCCAAGTATGCTCGTGCTATGTCGATTTTCTCATGCCATCCTTTGGCAAACTTGAATGCGGCGGGACTTGGACCTTTGTACCCAATCACCAAAGTGTGAGGAGTCATTGGTTGTTGTCCAGTGGCAATCTTGAATGGACTAGCTCCCGTTGACTTTCTCTTTTGCAAATTGTAAGAGAATTAGGCAACATCAAGCAACTTGGCCCAATCATGCTAGCTGACACTCATATAATGCCTAAAAAATAACTCCAACAATGCATTCACCTTCTCGATTTGGCCATCATTTTGAGGATAAAATCTTGTAGAGAAATTAAGCTCAGACCTCAACAGTTTAAACAGCTCCATCCAAAACCTCCCAGTGAAACGAGTATCTCGATCGCTCACTATCATCTTTGGTATGCCCCAATACTTCACCAAATGACGAAAGAATAGGCTTGCCACATCCTTAGCTATAAACTTTGTAGGCACGGGGATGAATACTCTATACTTACTAAACCGATCCACCACTATCATGACATTACTTCATCCTTCGAACTTTCGTCGGCATGTGATGAAATCCATTGAAATACTCTCCCAAGGCTTCTCCAGAATAGGCAATGGTTCTAGTAAACTAGCTTGCTTATGTTGATTCATCTTGTCTTGTTAGCACATAAGATAAGTCTTTATATATAGATCAATATCATCGCACATTTAAGACTAATAATATGCACGCTCTATAAGTGCCAACGTGCGATGTACACCAGGATGTCCCACCCATTTGGAGTCATGACATTCCTTAATGCTTTCCTTCCTCAACCCTTGCCACTTCGGCACGTATACACAATCACCTTTGGCAGTGAGCACCCCATCCTTAAGCCAAAATTGGCGTGTCTTCCCACGACTTGCCAATGTCATCAAACTCTTGGCTTGCGAGTCATGTTCCAATTCGTACTTAACATGATTCACCAAAGGAAAACTCAGACTTGTGATGGCAGCTATCTCGGCTTTCCTTCTAAGCGCATCAGCCACTATGTTGGCCTTGCTTGGCTTATACTCCATCACAAAATCAAACTTCGCCAAGAAGGCTTGCCACCTAGCTTGCTTCGGTGTCAACTTCTTTTGGTTAAAGAAGTAACTTGTAGCAACATTATCAATTTTCACAACAAACTTGGACCCTAAAAAATAATGTCTCCAAGTTCTCAAGCAATGCACCACCGCAGTCATCTCCTTCTCTTAAACGATACAGCGGCACTTGGTATCATTTAGCTTACAACTATCCTAAGCAATCAAATGTCCATCCTGCATCAAAATACCACCAAGAGCAAAATCGGAAGCATCAGTGTGTACCTCATATGCCTTGGTGTGATCAGGAAAGGCTAACACCGATTCCTCTATCATCACCACTTGCTTCAAGGCTTCAAATGCTCCTTGACACCTAGCATCCCAAGCTCAAACTCTATTATTCTTCAATAGATTGGTGAGTGGAGATGCGAGGGAGGAATCTCCTTTAATGAGCTTGTGGTAGTAGTTGACAAGGACAAGAAAGGAGCGTAACTCGGACACCTTCCTTGGTAGTTCCCAATCATGGATGATTTGCACCTTGGACTTGTCCATCTTAAGCTTGCCCCCTCCCATAATGTACCCTAAGAACATGACTTCTGTTAGGATATATGTTATATATCTAAGTAATTAGTTTTGACATCTTATTTATTAATTGGACATATAAGATATTAATTGGATAATTACTTAGATTCAAAAGCTAAATGGATGATCTTTTAGTTGAAAAAGAATCCTATCTTGGTTTGAAGTCTATCTTGAGTTGGAGTGTGTACAGATCACGTTTATGTGTGTACATTTGTGAAGGCTGGTTGGAAATTGAAAAAACCAAGACAAACTATTATTTTGTGATCTTTCACGAATGTGATGAGATGAGCCATGGAAGGTAATAGGGCGTAAAAGGGCTTTTGCATTTTAGTGCCAGTGCATGTCTCTATCACATATGAGAAGTGAATCTTGTGTGGGTTGAACTCTATTGGTGCACAGTGAAAAATATTTGATATGTTCTCAAGCAACGTACGATTCGTAAAGTGTCCTGTTTCTGCTGGGACACATTGCATGCTTTTGGGACATTGCTTATGACTCCAGAACGGAGGAAAGCTGTCTGGTCTATTTAAGCAGTGGGCATTAATTGAGCATGTCTTTATATATAGCTGAAGGAAATCTCGCGCGAGCGTTGGACAAGAAACGAAGGAGTGGGCGTTAGATAAGAAACGAAACAGTGGGCGTTAGCTTGTGATTTTCCAAACTTACTTATACGTGGTGTGCGTGTTCTGAGTTATAAGCACCGTGATTTATCTTCTATTTTCTAGATTTGGTCTTCTGGGTTTGTGCATGAAATATACATGGTGTGTGGAGTATCTTGTATGGTTTAATTGGAGTTATTGAAGTTTGGATGAATCCGTTTAATTAGTTGATAGATTTTCAGATGTATTTTGGGAAGCTGAAACCATAGGGAAGTCTTTCTTTTATCTCAAGTATTTTATTGTTCTGCTCTTAGTTGATTGATCACTTGAGTTAATTTTTTATTAATTGTCGGTCATTAAGTTGTTTAAAAAAATCCTCTGACGAGGTTAACACGAGTTGGTCATGTTATTGGGTGTGGAATTCTTTCACGGGAAGTGAGGTTGAGAGATAGTGTCAAAGGTTGAGTGGTGTCCGCTCAGTAAAACCTTGGGTAAATCTATTGTACTTCGATGAAAGTTATTAAGCTAGGTGAGGGCCCCACAGACGTAGGCAAGGAGTACCGAACTGCGTTATCAAATTTCTGGTGTCATTTATTATTTCGCTTTTGATTGGTTTTGTTTTTGTTTGTGTTAGAGACGACTACGATAAAATCGGAAAGTTTGCGAAACGACTACCCCTTTCGATTTTACAGCTTCATATTGTGCAAAAGCACATTTCTCCCTCTTCACGTATAGCTTGTTTTTCCTTAAGACTTAGAAAACTTGTCGCAAATACATAACATGCTCTTCTAATGTTTTGTTACATACCAAAATATCATCAAAGTACACCATAATAAATTTGTCCAAGAAGGGTTGCAACACTTGATTCATGAGGGTGTAAAATATGGCAGGTGCATTTGTAAGTCCAAAGGGCATGACTAAAAATTCAAAGGAACTGTACCTTATAACACGAGTAGTTTTTAGTACAACTCCCTCTGTGATTCTTACTTGATAATATATTGATCTCAAATTAAGCTTAGAAAACCATAGTGCCTCTCCAAGTTGATCAAACAAGTCAGTAATCAACAGGATGGGATACTTGTTCTTCACGGTGATTTTATTGAGTGCCCTATAGTCGATGCATAAATGGAGTGACCTCTCATGCTTCTTTTGGAAAAGCATGAGTGCACCATATGGAGCCTTCTGGTATAGCCAGCATCCAATAACTCCTTGAGTTACCTCCTCAATTCCTTAAGCTCAAGAGGTGTCATTCAGTAGGGTATCGTTGAGGGTGGACTTGCACCTTGCACCAACTTGATTTTATGATCTACCTCTCACTTCAATGGGACCTTCTTTGGCAACTTTGCGGGCATCACATCCTTATACTCCTCAAGGGCGTGGGCAATCTCCTTATGTAGTCCATTTGATGAAGCTTGTTCCTCCTCCTTAATTGCCACCAAGAATGTGGGTTGCACCTTTTTCACACCCTTGGCGAGTTACATAGCTGAAAGTTGCTCGGCTTGTAAACTTGCTTCTCGTGACAAAGGCACCATGCACGTATTACCCTCCTCTAGGATGCACATAATGTTGGCAAATGGAATCAACACAACCTTGACATCATCTATAAACTCCATGCCAAGCACAATTGGGTAATCATCCATAAGAACAATTGAAAAGTCAACAAGGCCAGACCACTCACCTAGGTAAACCTTAACGCAACAAGCAACTCCAAAGGTCAACTTTAGCTCGGAATTTACCGCTTTAAGTCATTTTTGCTCCTTGTTGTATTTGAGGCCTAATTTCTTAGCTTCCTTTACTTCGAGGAAATTGTGAGTAGCTTCGGTGTCAACTAAAGCTTTTACGGCTTTATCTCCCACCTTAACTTTCGCGAACAAACGTTTCTTCTTCTCATACTTAGGCACCTCAATTTTGGCTTTGATGACATTTAAGATTTGCAAAGACCCCATCTTGGTCTCTTCATGTTGCTGTTGCTCTTTCCTTTCTTCGATCAAGGCAGAAAGCTTGCTCTTCTTTGATCATTCTCTATCCTTGTGCGATTCCTCACAAAAGAAGCATTTTATTGATGCCTTACCCCCTCTATCCTCCTTATGGCCGCCCTCCTTGTGCTTACCATACTTGTGGGAGCTCTCTTTGCTTTATTAGTTATCTCCCCCACTCTTTCCCTTGCCAACCTTGTCTTTGTGGGACTTGAGTTTCTAGGGCTTCTTAAATTCAATAAGAGACTCAACAATGGAAATGGTAGTGGCGAGGTCTTGTGCACCACGCTTTTGGATCTTTAACTTCACACAATTCTGTAAACCATCCATAAAAACAAAGAGTGCTTCCTTACCTAGATAGTCGGGGATTTCCAAAATCACTTTGGAGAACTCCTTCATGTAGTCTTGAATGCTCCCTTTTTGTGTGAGACAGTTGCTTAGCTCTCGCCTCTAACTCGGCATTCTCGTGATAGAATTACCTCTTGAGTTCCTTCTTGAATTCCTCCCATGTATCGATGGTACAGGTACCCCTTTCGATGTTATCATGCCTTCTCCTCCACCATACCATTACGGGATCCTCAAGGTAGAGAGTGGCGTTGTCAATTTTCTTGGCATCTTCCGTGACACCAACTACCTTAAAGTATTGCTCCAAGCTCCAAATGAAGTTATCAATCTCTTTAGGGTTCCTCGACCTACCATACGCCTTTGGCTTTAGAACGTCCACCTTCGAAGGAGTAGTGACTACCGTAGCATTGCTTCCCGCTTGAGCAATTGCCCTCTTGCAAAGTACTACCTCATAGACGACCTTTGAAAACTCTTCTTTAAAGTGGTGAATTTCATATTGAAGAGTCTCCTCCAAGATCTTCACTTGGTCTTGACCTTTGGAAGTGGCAACGTTCAAGGCACCTTGCATCTCTTGAAACTCTTCTTTCCCTTTCTTAAGTTCCTCGATGCATTTGTCCACATCCTCGAACTTCTCTTACCCTTCGGCCATCGCGAGCTCCACCTTCGCAAGCCTTTCATTAATGTCCACCAAGACATCCCTCGACCTAGATCTCTCCTTACCGATCTTCCTTTGCTCTCCAACATTGGTAGTCCCACTTGTTTTTTACATCTTTACTAAGCAACGATGAACACAACCTTGGCTCTAATACTAACTATCACAGACTTGGTCTTTTATCAACAAACTGCGTGTCACTTAGTTGTATATCTCGCAACTAAGTCAACCTCTTCCTCGGATGCTAGAAACAAAGCTGGCACAAGTTAGTAAAGATATAAGATAAAACAAGAACAAGAATGAGGAAACCTGGAGAATGTTTTTGTTGCCCAAGAAAGATTTTTCAAGATAATGGCTAAGACTTTCTATGCATCTTACAAATGAAGTTCCTTAGGTATTTATAGCCTTCCACCTCCTTAATGGATGGCTAAGATTTATTTGATCAAAGAGCTCACAATCACCATTTAGAATTCTCTACAACTATCCACATATTCAAGTATTACCTACAATAATCTACAAGGTTCTAGAGTCTTCCATCATCTATAGCCTTATGAAAAATGGCGTGGAATCTTCTAAAGAACTTTGGCTTAGTATCTCCTCTAGTGGAATTTTGTGGTGCGTGACAAACTCTGACGGTGTATTTACAGGGGTCCATCCTCCAATTAAATAGTGGTTTTAGGCGATGCAGCGTCGTGGTATCGTTGGTGTTAATGATGATCTGGGATTGACAGAGCTCCATCTATTCTTCTCCTTTGGGTGTTGCTTATCTTCTGGATGATGGTGGTCGAACTTTTTCAGGCTGAGAATACTGTGGAGCCATGTTGTACCAATTAACTAACCTAGAAGAATTCACGTATTGAATGTAGAGTATAGAATTGATTCGAGAAGAATTCGAAGAGAAAGAAGAGACAAATAGAATCACATGAGAAAGAGATAGAGAGAGAATAAAATCTCATTCAGTTATTACATGTCCATATATCCATTACAACGCAGCTTAAATAAAGCTGGTATACAATATCGTAGTTCAGCCCGTATGTTAACAATGGTGGACATTATTCAAAACACAACGTTTCGTAATTAACTTTAACGGCTAACAAAGTCTCCTTTGTCACCGTCTTCTTCTTCGTTTGCATCTGTAACAACCCCCTTCCCCTTAACATCCTTGTTCATCAGATTCACTTACGGGAAGAGTTTTTGAAGGTCGAAGAGATATTCCCACATCGCGTTGGTGTCATCACCGTCTGACCATTGGATGAGCCACTAAGTTATTGCTCGGTTGTTCCTCTTAGTCATACGTGTTCCTAATATCGCTACTGGTGTTCGTTTGATGGGGCTGATAAATTCGGGTAACACCAAAGACGTGTTGTCATACTTCACGATTGCCTTCCTCAATTGCAATACGTGAAACACCGGATGGATCAGTGATTCCACAGGTAGCTCCAGTTTGTACGCCACTTTATCGATGCGTTGTGTTACCCTGTATGGACCGTAGTAAAGCAGTGCTAATTTCTGGTTGTTTCTTCTTTGTAGTGAGTGTTGTATGAATAGTTGTAGTTTCAACCACACCATTTCGCCCACCTAAAACTCCCTTTCTGATCGTCTTGACTCTGCATATTTTTTCATCCTGTTTTCAGCCCGCTGTAAATGGAACTGCGTCACCTTCATCATACCTTCCCTACTTAACAAAACCCGATCTACTTCTACCACTTTTGAATCTCCTGCTACATACGGTGTATAAACCGGTGGTGGGTATCCATAGAGAACTTCAAATGGTGTTGAATTGATGGAAGATCTACGTCGTATTATACCACAATTCGACTAATGCCAACCATTCGCTCCATCGCCGAGGCTCTTCTCCACAGAAACATCGAAGATAAGTCTCCAAGATTTTGTTCACCGCTTTTGTAAGTCCGTCCGTCTGTGTATGATAGGCAGTGGAATACTTCAAACAGAAACCTTACAGCCGAAGTAACTCTTGCCAGAATTTGCTCAAAAATATAGGGTCCTGATCACTGATGATAGCTTCTAGCATTCCGTGTAATTTAAATACATTGTTGAGAAATAATTATGTGATATCTCCTGCAGTGTATGGATGTTTAACCAAAATGAAATGAGAGTATTTTATGAATCTGTCCACCACCACCAGAATGATCGTCTTCCCTTTCGATCGAGGAAGACCTTCAATGAAATCAACATTAATTTCTCTCCAACTACCCTCTAGTATTTTGATAGGTTGCAACAACCCTGGATAAGCCGAGTTATCATGTTTGCTTCTCTGACAAACCATGCATGCCTGCATGTAGTTTCTTACGTCTCTAGCCATCCTTTTCCAGAAAACATATTTTGTACTTTCTTCGTTGTAAGCAGTGCTCCTGCATGTCCTCCCATAACATCGTCATGGATGATGGCCAAAATATGTTATCGCAATGTAAGGTTAGCTCCTACTACTAGTCGTCCCTTCCATCTCAATAGGCCCTCCTTCCACCTATATACCCCTGTTTTCATTTGTCCCGCTTCCAATTGTTTCATAATTTCTCTAATTGCTTGATCCTCTTCCCAGATCTTCTTGATTGCATCTAGTAGTTCTCCCTGAACTTGTGTCACTGTGAACATTAACATTTTCGTACTTGTTATCCGGGATAAGGCATCTGCAGCAACATTCTCCTTCCTGCTCCAGTACTACACTTCGAAATTGTACCCTAAAAGTTTTGGAAGCCACGACTGTTGAAATGAAGTTGATAATTGTTGCTCCAGCAAATACTTGAGGCTACAATGGTCTGTCTTAACAATAAATAGTTTATAACTCAAATAATGGTGCCAATACTGGATGGCTTTGATGATTGTTAAGAATTCCTTCTCGTAAGTTGATAGTCCGTGGTGTCATTTGGCCAACGATTTACTGAGAAAAACAATTGGGTGCCCTTCCTGTTGCAATACTGCACCAATCCCTTGTCCACTTGCATCTGCTTCCACCACGAAAGGTTTAGAGAAATCTGGTAAGGCTAATACTGGAGCTTAAGTGACTGCTCTTTTTAATGTCTCGACGGCAGTTCTCTCTTCTTGTCGCCAGATCCAGTTAGCTATTCTATCCTTCTTTAACAATTCCGCCAATGGCTTGACTATTAACCCATAACCTTTAATGAACGTTGGTAGTATCCTGTAATGCCCAGAAACACTCTGAGTTCTGTAATTCCCTTCGGTTCCGGCCACTCCTCTATCGTCTTTACCTTCTGAATGTCCATTGCAACTCCTTCCTCTGAGATCGTATACCCCAATTACTTAATTTGACGCACCCCGAATATCCATTTATTCCCCTTCAAAAGTAGCTGATTATCTTTCAACGATTGCATGGCTATCGAGATGTGTTCAACATATGATTACAGCGATGGGCTGTAAATTAATATATCGTCGAAAAAAACTAATATGAACTGACGCAGAAATGGCTTGAATGCTTCATTCATTAATCTTTGAAATGTTGAGGGAGCGCTCGTCAAGCTGAAAGGCATGACCATAAATTTGTAGTGGCCCTTGTGAGTCCGAAACGCTGTTTTTGAGATATCCTCCGGCTACATCCGGATTGGTGATACCCAAAATGTAGATCCAACTTGGTGAACCTGCTCGCTCCATGCAACTCGTCCAACAATTCTTCAATTAACGGTATCAGAAATTTATCCTTAACCATGTTTTTGTTGAGCGCTCGGTAGTCCACGTACATTCGCTATGTATAGTCCTTCTTCTTCACCAACACCACTAGTGATGTGTAGGATATGTAGCTATATCGATTGAACCCCTGTTTCATGAGGTCACTCACCGTTTGTTCAAACATGTCTTTCTGTACTTTGAATATCGCTAAGGACATACGTTAATGTTTTCCACTCCTTCCTTCATAATGATCTGATGATTATGTTTGCAGTTTGGTGGCAGTTGCATAGGTTCCTGAACTATCTCTACGTATTCTGACAAGATGGCGTTGATTTCGTCGACTGCACTCCACTGTTCATCCTTTAAGCTCATCTGTTGCAGTTGGAACTTGAGAGGTGTTGTTAATCTCAACATGAACAACTATCCTTCTGATGGTCTGCGCAAGAGTTTTTCAAATTCCTTACTTGAAAGGATCCGCGATTTCCCTTCTGGGTTCCCATAAATAGTTATCACTCTGCCTTCCCACTGAAACATCATTGTTCTTTCTTTAAAATTGCATAACACGTCGTTTAGCCCGATCAACCACTACACCCCTAAAACCACATCGCAGCCTCCGAGTGACAAAACCAAGGCGTCCATGGTGAACTGCGCTCCTTGCATGGTCCATGCAAAATTCCAGCAACGTTGATGGCATTTCAGCTGTAAATCGCTACCTACGGTTATGGAAATTGGCTCTATATCTTGTACATCACACCCTCCCCTTTTAACAATTAAAGAATCCACGAAGTTATGTGTACTGCCATTATCGATCAAAATGTGAATTTGCCTTCTCTGATGCATGCCTACCACCCTCATTTGTTTATACTCCATATTTCCTGAGCATCCCAACATAGCCTGCATCGAGACCAAAGGCACGTCGTTTTGTTCAGAATATTCTTCTGATTCTTCCTCTTCTACTTCAGGTAGGTTTTTAACACTACTATCTTCCCTTGAAACCACATAAAATTGTAATTGTCGTTTTCTGCATTTGTGATCCAATGTATATTTCTCATCACACCAAAAACATAATCCTTTTGCTCTTTTCTCATTGAAATCTCTATTGCTAATTTGCCTTTGTGGTTTAAATAGCCTTACCTACGAAGATGATCTAGGCGTGGTTGTTGGTGTCGGCAATAGTCCATCCGAGCTTGAGTTCCTAGCTATGTTGGTGGTTGATGGCCCTTTTGAGTGAACGTTGGATTGTCCACTGTTACTCATGTTTCTCGTAGTGTTGTTCTGATTAAAGAGAGTATGGCCCGCAGATATCAGTCTAGCTTCTTACTTCCGAGCCATCGTATATGCCTGGTGCAGGGAGTTAGGTTCATGCAGTTTTACTGTCACCCCTATTTTTGGCCGAAGTCCTTTAATGAAGAACTCGACTAAATACTCTTATGGTAACGACAACCGATTAGAATGATGATCAAACAATGCACAATACTCCAAGACTGTTCCCTCATGCTTTAAATCCTTAAAATCTCCTATAGGGTCATCGAAGATTTCTGCATCGAATCGTTGTTTGAGTGCTTTGGTGAACTCATTCCAGTCTATTATTTCCATCTTGTTACGATTTCTGACGTATAATCTATACCATTCTTGCGCCCTCTCGTCCATATGTAAGATAGTAACATTCACCTTCGTTCCTTTTGGTGTTTAATCCAGAGAAAAGTATTGTTCGCAACGGTAGTGCCATAATTTGACATTGCCACTATCAAACAATGGAAACTCTATTTGATTCATTCTCACCGGCATTACTCTTTCTTCATCCGTCAACCTCTCTGAGCTACTCTGAGACGTCGGGTCTGCTGGTCTAGTATCTCCTCCTATTTTATGTAGCGTTTGTATCATTATGTTTCTCAACTCTGACATTTCTTTCTCTACCTTTTCTGTTCTATTATTCATTTATGAAAACATTCTTTCCATCAATCCTTTCAAATTATCCTCCATCTTACGTAGTTCTGCATTTCTTGTACCTTCAGCGATGGCCGTCTCCTAGATTTGAGTGCTCTAATACCAATTTATTGTACAAATTAACTAACCCAAAAGAATTCACGTATCGAATATAGAGTATAGAATTGATTTAAGAAGAATTCAGAACACACGAGAGAGAGAGAGAATAAAATCTCATTCAGTTATTACATGTCCATACATCCATTACTACGTAGCTTAAATATAGCTGGTATACGGTATTGTAGTTCAGGCTTTATGTTAACAACGGTGGACATTATTCAAAATACAGCGTTTCGTAATTAACTGTAACCACTAGCAAAGTCTCCTCTGTCACCGTCTTCTTCGTCGTTTGCATATGTAACAAGCCATCTTGAGGCTTTGCCCATTGTAGTTTTAACGGAGACTAGTAGTGGAAATGGTGGTTCTTCGCATCAGTATCAAGAGAGATTGAACAAGAGAAAAGTGTAGCGTGGATGTTAGTTAGTCGTTACTGGTAGTGTAATGGAAAGAGGGAGCTGGAAAGCTCTGGAGCTGAAGTGGCATCTGGATCTATATTAACATAATTACATTTTTTACCCAATCGCTTCCCCATTTCATATTCCATCTTTGATCAGTCCCATCACCTTTGGCTAATTGGCTGAATCCAAAGATGAAAAAGCTGTAAACGGTACCCGTAAGACTGCCTTGGATTTATTTTAATTTTTGAACTTTTCTTGTTTGAATAAATTATACCTAAATTATATTTTATCTGCGAGGACAATATGAAACACCAATCTCGAAACCCCTACAAACGGTGGTTGGAATTTAATCCAAGCCTTTCGGATCAAGAAGTAAATTTAAGGGCATGCTTAAGCTTTTCGCCACCTGCAAAATGACGTGTTGCTACCAAATGACGGTATTGATTGTAGATGTTCACTAACGAAAACAACAAATTACATGAAAAGGTATCTAAAGTAAGGGAGTGAGCCGCAATCTACTAGATCTTAGTATCTACAATACATTGATTAAGTAGGACATTTCAAAGCCACAACTATCATTTAGTTGTACAAGGCCATCCATACCAAGTAGACGCGTGTTACAAACCGACGATGCCCCATTTATTTAACTGGTTTCCATGAATGAGCATGGTTAAAGTAGTAGAATTCGTTCCCCGAAATGCAGCCTCCACACTGATTATTCAACATGAAACTTGGTTCTCTGGGGATTGTCAAAGGTCTGTTTGATCTGGATATATGTGTTAATCAACATAAATTAATCAAGAAAAACATAGCTGCAGCAAACGAACTAAAGGGTAAGTACGAGTAGGATATGTTAATAGTAACCTTTGCGGAAAGAATGGTCTGTCAAAGAAAGGCATCAACTGAGCCCTTGGAATCATCTCTTTTCTCAGCATCCGAATCTCTTCCTCTTCTATCATCTGGTGAATATAAAAGTTAGGAATATATAGTTTCAGAAACTTAAATTTCGTCTCAAATTGGATCATCATGGCCAACCTTCTCCAACTTCTCCACTTGTTTTTTCTGCAACTCCATGAGATATAGCTTTGTTGCTACCTGTATGTACATCAAGTTTACCGTTCAGAGAAAGCATCTGTACGAATAACTAAAGATCAAACAAAATGAAACAGTGAAATGGGGTTAAGTTTAATTTTCACTAGTTGATCACACTCACGGAATAGTTGAACATGGCTCGTTTCAGGGCTCTTTGTTCAGTGTGGAGTTTGAATTCTTGTGGCTTCGTATTTTCCTTCGCATGAGGCCTTGGGGTGACCTAAGTAATATGTGATAGTTATGTGTATGTGAAAAAGAGCGAGGTCAGGTGACGGGAGGGCTGAAATCAACCGGTAGATTGATTACCTTGGTTTTATTGTGGATTCGATCCTTGAGTTCATCTTTTACCTGTTCATATACCAAGTTACATATTAATTCAATGAAAAAGACTGAAGCTTGAGCTACGATTCCAGTCTAATCATATGACAATAACAGAGTTGAAAAGGAGAAGTAATTCATTATTAGTGTAGCAGCAAACTAAAGCAGAAGTTAACACCTGAAAGTAAATATTTTCTATAGTGGCATAATGCAGCAACTTGTTGAAAATCTGTCATCATAACTACTAACACTGTGTGCAAATAAAGCAAACTTACGCCTTATATACATTTATATAGTTCAGCTGGTAATTCTCGCAGCAAGAAAAAGCTTATGGAGAGAAACTTCCAACAATTTCAGCAACTGAAGGGAGGATTTGGGAATTACTAGTGCTAGCCTTGAAGAGTGAGAGATGGCTTGTCATATCTTTGTAAAATCGACCAATTCCGTAAGTAGAACTCTGGTTAATCCAGTTAAAAGAATTCTTATGCAAAACCAAAAGTGACAAAGTGAAGTAGACCACAATCGTTCACTTCTTTAATGAACTAATGACAATTATACACAAAACATATTTTGTTATATGTGTCCTCCCTTTTTGACTTGGTAATATTGAGCAATCACTATTGATTTATCTACCTAGGACATTCGGAAATAAAGTATCCACCGTTCCTTTGGCAGCAGTATTGCTCCATGAGACAGCAGACATCGAGCTATCCTTAACAAGCTTTCAGAACATAACACAAGAAACAGACAAAAATGATTTAGGATGCATCAATCTCCTTGTTTGGGGAGAGGAACTAAAATTGATTACAGAAATTAATTAGCGGGGAAGATTGAATGATTGCAACCAGAAATTTAAAAAAATAAAGACTTAAAATATATTAGCAACCTCGAGTGCAGATTTTGCATGTGACTTCTGCATGCTTAAGCAGCTGCTAAGCTAATATTGGTTGAGTCAGAAGAAGATAATGGTGAATTGAATTTATAAGCCAGGAAGAACCAAAGGTTGGAGATTTGTAATTGTCTGAGGAACAAAATATTGCAGCTAATTTTCATTTGCAATAGCTATCATTTGTTGTAGTGTCTGTTACAACATCGCCAACAAGGCCAGGAACCGGCATACTCTTGTACCAAACTTTCAGATTGAATCTCCCTCTCAATGCTTGCATATTAGTCATACCCGCTAATGTTCCTTCAACTCTCCTCATGAGATTGAACAAGCCATTATTATTTCAAGTTCCTGTTAACTGATCAAAGCCACTGACTTTGTTTTCTTTCATTTTGTGGTAGAAAAAGCATCGACTTCCATTTACATCTTTATTTAAGGATCAACCATTAGTTCCTCTGGTTTTTCTCTCCTAATTGAGAACTGCCATATTTTCCATAAATTAACTAATGAGAGTAGCTAGACGAAAGGTTTCTAACTTTAACTTTAAACAAAACCTGGTAAATATTACAATCCTGTGATGTAGAGTACCAAGATGCAGTACAATTTTAAAGGTATAGGTAGTTGGATTCCTTCCTTAATCAGGTGCCTTGTCTAAAGTAGTTTTGAAAGTCAAATTGAAAACATCTTGTCTCTATCCATCTTTCATACTGACTAAAGACCAGGAAAAAGAAAAAAAACAGAAAGAAGACAAAGTTAACAACATATATTCATTATCCTTTGAGTAGACTTTCACGTGTGAAAAGCCGCGGAATGAACTTGGTTCTCATATATTTTCCTGGGGGCTCTGAGATTTTGAAAATCCCCAGTTTTCACAACACTTGGGAAGTTTTCTCCCTATTTCTAGGTAAACTTTGCTGCCTCATGGAGCATCAGCAAATAGCATTAATGGTGGTATATCTCTTAGCTGATAAACCAAATGACATTAGTTGCTTAAAAAAGAAACTACCCTTCAATATTCTCTGAGAAGCCTGTGATCTAAAAAATCACAGAGAACGAAGCATGTGAAAATTATAATTATGAACAGGTAATCACTATCCCTGAAAAGCGAAAAAGTGATGAAAGGTTGTTAACCACCCACCCAGTTTTCAATTATTTCTTGTTAAGGCCGTTATATAACCAATAGAGAAAACATAGGCTGATTGGTTTACGGCATCAGATCTCACATTATAATTAATATGTTCCAATCCTGTTTTGACCCCAAATGACGTCGTTTTAGGTTTGTTTACACATAAAATAACGTTGTTTTGGAACAAAAATAAAGTTAAAGCAGGTTAATTAGTACAAAAGATCCGAACCCTGACATTAGAGGGGTGGTTTTATTATTGTCATTATTATAAAGGGTAAGCAACATGTCACTCAGGCAGTTAGGTCATGAATTGAAAAATAACCTACTGACTCACTCGGATGCTTTTAGCTCAAGTTTTCTGAAAGCAAGTCATCATGTGCATGTGACCAAAGTGGCAGTATGCAAAAAATAGTGCCTTCCACTTCTTTGCTTTCCTCTGTGCCTTTTTAACTAAATGAAGGATACAATATGGACAACACGTTTTTGGACAGAGGTTGGGTTGTCCCTGAAGCTTAATTTGTCCATCAATTAGGTGCTCGATGTTGAAATTTTCTTGAAGAGGCTATTAATTAACTGGTATTGAGGTTTCCTTTTTGATATGATGCATATATATTACCAAATCTTTAATTTAAAAAGTGCATAGCGCCCTGCTTTCGATATTTAATAGATGATGAAATCGCAGGATGCTGTTCGTGATGATTACGGTTAGCAGCTTCACCTGAGCCATTTATTTGTATCTGACATAATTCTAATACTACTTTGCTTATTAATTGTTTGGGACGACTCTATATTACGCCCATCTACTTCTATCAAACCTCAGGTTTGAGAGAGATTCAACTCGAGTGAAATCAGTTTTAGGGCTATTTGCTTTTCTTGATTTTGTTATTTCATGTTATAGTATCGAGTCCTTTGAATGAGATACTGGTTATTATCTTCCCAACTCGACCTATTAATCAATTTTATAGATGTCAAGAACATAAAGCATTGAAAAGAGGAAAGTGCAGCAATTGGAGATGCAATAGAGAAGATAATATCTACAAAGTCATGAACAGTGAATGAAGCTTAAAGTGTTTCCCTATACATCAAAAATCGAAAACTTGAAGTTAAATAAATTAAAGAATATGCAACAAAATTTTTGGTGGAGCCGTTGTAAAGGAGAAGTGAGACAAGGTATCTATGATTGAACTTAAAGGCCATAAGGAACGTTGATCGTCCGTGACGAAGTCAAGATGATTAATGGGTTGGATAACTTGGTACGGTATACACAATCAGAAGTTAGAAAATTCATCGAACGAGATCTTTGGTGTCTTTTGAACATATGAGATTTAATGAAACAGAGGATCTGTTCCCAAAGCCAAAATTCATACCGGGTACCAGAAAGTGGAAGACAATCACATCTGCTATTTGCTTGAGCATGACTGCCGTTATCATTTTATTCTTAAGAACTAGCTTGTAAGTGACTTTTTTTTTTCGGCTCAAAAAAAGTTGATAGTCTAGATGTAATAACTCTGCCTTCATGTTAAGTGATGTAACGTTTTATTTGATTTCATCATCTCACGTTTTATGTATTACTAAATATATAAAACAATTGTTCCTATTATTTTATTTGATTTTAGTTAAAATTCTTAAATTTATTATTAATTACTAATACATTAATAAACACTAGGTTTTTATTTTTTATTTCAATAAAGTATTTCATTCTTAGTATATTACCCTTTTGCTAATTTTTATAAGTTCTATTTTTTATTCAATATGTAATATTTTTATAATCGTCTAATACTAATTGAATATTTAAATTTTAAGCATTTTTATCAATTTATTATCTATTCCAATTTTTAAAATATTGCTATATTATCATTATTTTAATAATTTTCATAATTAATATTTCTTGAATTACCTTTATACACTAACAAATGGTTCGTGATATATGATAATTATTTAAACAATATTAATTATAATGATCACTTAAATAATAAGTTCTTAATTTTTTCTTATTACATTCCTTATTTTTTAATAAAAAAGTTAAGGTATGATTAATTCATTATTTTAGTAGTCATCATAATCAATATTACTTAAATTATCCTTGCATATCATAAATCATTTGTGTGTTGAGGTAATTAAGTAATATTAATTATAATAATCATTAAAAAAAACCTAAAATAATAGCCTTGGTCCTACTTTTAACCATGTTGGAGAATAACTTGCTTGTCTAGCTAACTAGTTATGGCCACCATGATAGTTGCTTGTTATCTTAGTATCGTTGAGTGATGGCAAGATCTTGAGTAGCCAAAGACGGGCCTTACGTAATGGACCTAGTAAACAGAGTCTTGATTCAAGACTGTCTATTTCTCACGACCTCCAGTAAAGGCCTCGTAACCATAAGCCTATGATAGGTCGATTGCCAATCCAGCGTAAAGGGGAATTAAAGAGTGCAAAACAAGCATGTTAAGAAAAACAAACTACAGTAAGATACTGATATGAATTAAGAGGAGAGAATGTGAAAGCAAATAAAATTAGCAGCTTCCACCCCCTTCATTTGCTAGATTATCTTATTCATATTAAAAAAGTTACAATTATAATCCCTAAATATATTCAATCAAATCACAATCATAATCTCCTCTTAATCAAATTATAATCTCTATCAACATCACAATCATAATCCCTAACAATCCTCTTAATCAAATGTAACATCTGGCGTGTTATATATAAATAAATAAATAATTTTTCCCATTTTCTCATAATTTAATTTTAATCCTCCCAAAAGTTACTATTCACAAATTTCCTCTCTTTAACCATTCTTAACCGTCGGTTACTTAAACTGGTTAGTGTTATATACCAATCTCTTTTTCTCGACGAACCCATCACAACCATATCCATTTTAGCCACCATCGTTGGTAGAATCGTAGCAAAAATTGAGGAGAAAAATTGACAAAAAACGTCAATCATCAATCCGTCACTTCCAGTGGTTTTTACAGGTTACCACCACCACCATTTGACTCGTCTCGACGTCAGGAACAAAAGCCCTATGTTCTCGTCGCCAACGGCTACCTAGATTGCCACCGATTGATGGAAAAATAAGTTAGGTTTCAGCTTGTTTTTCTTCAATTTGTTTAAATCTATTAAGAATATGAGTAGTTTCTTTAGAGAAAGTTGTTCTACTCATTAAGAACTTTCATTCAGTATAAAAATTGTTGAATTTTTACACTGAAAATTTTTCAATGATCAGAGGGAATATTCTGGTGACCAGAGGAATATTCCAGTCACTGAAAGTATTGTCCTGTGACCATTTTGTTCACTTTTTCTAAAAATTCTAAAAATTATACTGATAATTTTCTCTAAAGAACCATAGTGAGATTTTCAACTATTTGCGAATTAAAAATCATGGACCGTTTAGGCAAGAATAGGAGAAATTTCCGAATTTCATAAATATACTGCTTAGGCAATTCAGATGATACCTAAATTGTTATTTGAGTCCAATAACTCCTAATTAGCACTGATTGAGATATTTTCTTTCAATTTACTAGGTATAGTAGGAGCGAGACCTCATTAGCAGGTTCGAACGTACGAGTTCGATTATCAGGTAAGTTCATACCGACTCACTGTTACCATAGTTGTACCAACAAATGAATACTATTGAATGATGGTATAGATGACAGCATGTAGCAATACATAACCACATTCTATATGCATGGGTATATATATATATATATAATATCCGTTTGAGGGATTGGCGACTTACCCATTCAGTGATTTTGGCACTGGATGTTCCCCCAAAAAAAGGGGACTATTTGGTCGGGTATATATATATATATCGATCGATACTTATATATTTATATAGAGAAAGTGTATATACAATAATGTGTATCTGCTTTAGTATAAGCCTTTATATTGAATTAACTAAGTGGATGTGTTGGGTTACACATGTATTAGTCATTGCATAACTGAATGTTTACTTGATAAATTGCATACTTAATAATTTGATATGTATTGTTATGTTCGATTATGGGGAAGAAAAATCTGTAGGACATGCCACCTAATTGGTATGCATAAGGACCAAATGCGCACTGGTTATAATTATGAGAGTTGTTTTGTTTGTGATATTGAGATATGTTATGGGCCGATCTTGGTTGATTCTTGGCTCCCAATCAGACCCTTATTTATGATGCTTATGACTTTGGACGCTTTGAGAGAAGGCTGGTCTGTTAGTAATGCTTGGCTCCTGCAGCCTCTTTGGATTAAGAGAGCCTTACGGCTATATGAGTATAGGACCATGGATGGGCTGTTGGTGATGTATAGCTCCCCACAGTCATTTGAGGTTTAAAGTTATGAGGGCTTACCCTTAGAGATTAAGGTCCTACAAATATTCTCCCCCACAATTTATTTTTATTGTTGATGTGATTGGATGTATAGCATGATGTGTATGTATTTTGATGTTCATGCATGACTGTGCACATAGCATTGGGTATCGTTGGACGATGTGAGCTTACTCAGCAAGATCCAACTCTCCTCAACTTTATTTTTTTCAGGTTAGCTACCACCAGCTTGGCAGTAGTGACTCCCGTGACGTGTCCACTACGACTTACCTACATTTGTGTATGTTCTTTCTTTATTTTCATTTATCTTATATTATAGCGTCCGTAGTGACATGATTTTATGAGTTGTAAAACTTCTTTCTGACGTGCACAATTGTTGTTGTATTGTATGAACTTGCTGTGTTCTTGGGGTTTGAATTTATTTTGTCGCTAGTGGTAAGCTGACGTATGATCTAGGGTTTCAGAACTTCAATCCCACGTGCCAGTCATGCGCTCGTTTCAGGTCGTGACATCAAATCATAATCTCTAATAACCCCCTTAAACTGAAACATATATATCATAAACTTCAAGCTTTTTACATAGTTTTGTTACACAACTTCCAACTAAATCCTTGGTGAATAGATCAACCAACTGGTACTTAGACTTCATATAAGTAGTTTTTATCACATTTTGTTATACCTCAGCTCTGAAAAAATGATAGTCTACCAAAATAAATTGTGTCCTTTCATTAAAAAAAATGGATTAGAAGCAATGTAAATGGTTGCTCGATTATAACACATTAGCTTATAGGTCGCATTTGTTGACACCCAAGTTCGTACAACATACGTTTTACCCAGACAAGTTCTTGAGTTGTATATGTCATAGCTTTATATTTTGATTGTGCACTTAAACAAGAAACCACTATTTGCTTCTTGCTTTTCCATGAAATTAGATTACCGCAAACAAACATTCAATACCCTATAATAGATCTTCGATTAGTTATAGAACTAGCCCAATCAACATCACTACAAGCTTAAAGTGAACAATGCATATGGTTCTTATATAAGAGTCATTTTCCAGGATTACGCTTAAGGTATTTCAAGATTCGAATAGTCGCATTCCAATGATTGGTCTGAGGGAATTGCATAAATTGACTTACCACACTTGTACTTAATGAAATTTCAGGCTCAGTAATTGTAAGATAGTTTAATTTCCCAATTAGTCTCTTATAATTTCCTAGCACTTTCAAAAGTTCTCCCTAGTCTGCATCAAGTTTGATGTTGGGATCTACTGGAGAATCTACCAATTTACATGCTAACAATCTAGCTTCTTCTAGGAGATTAAGAACATACTTGCATTAGGGGAGACAAATACCATGTTTATATCTTGAAATTTGATCCCCAAAAAATGCTTCAGTAGATCAAGATCTTTTGTTTGGAATTGTTATTACAAGAATTCCTTCAATCTGTGAATTCCATTTTCATCATCACCAATAATAACAATATCATAAACATATATGATCAATAGAATTTTACTAAATCTTGCATGTTGATAAAACACCAAGTGGTCTACTCTACAACATGATCTAGGAGATTGTTTTACACTATATAAAGATTTCTTCAACAGGCACACTTTCGCAGACTCTTCTTGGGCAACAAACCCTGGAGGTTGCTTCATATAGATTATTTCTTATAGATCACCATACAGTAATGCATTTTTTAAGTCAAGTTGGTAGAGAGGCCAAGAATAAGTTGTGACTAAAGAGATACAAATATAAACTGATGCCATTTTTTTGCCACAGGAGAAAAGGTTTTAGAATAATCAATACCATAGATTTGCATGTATCCTTTAGCAATAAGACGAGCCTTGATTCATTAGATAAACCCATCAATAATAGTCAATAGTATATACCTATCGACAACTAACAATTGAGGCATTAGGAGGATAAGTAACTGGTAGGGTTACTCCTTTGTAATTGGAAGGTCTTGAGTTCGAGTTACAGAAACAACCTCTTTGTAAAAGACAAAGGAAAAGTTGCTTACAATTGATGACCCTCACCCGATCTTTGCAAAACAAAGAATCTTGTGTACTGGAGTTTGCCCTTTATCCTTAGGAGAAGGAGTAACAAGATGCTAGGTGTCATTTGACTATAAAGCATTTATTCCGTCTTGCATAGCCTGCTTCGACCTAGGTTTTGTATAGCCTTTATTATACTCCTAGGAATTGACACATAATCTAGGTTTGATAAAAAATAACAAAAAGATGGTAGTTATAAGAAACAAAATTAGAAATTGGATGATTGGTACAAGATCGTTTACCTTTCCTTAAGGCAATAGGCCAGTCTGGGTCACTCTTTTCTAGATTTGGAGACAAATTATTAATTGGAAAAGGGGCTCATTCAGATGGCCTTCTACCATTCGAGAAGGTCGTTAAGAATAAACTTGCAAATCTTATCAAGACAATTGAGGAAGATAAGAAGGATTGGAATCTATAGGTGAATTTTCTAAACTACTAGGAGAATTATCCAAGGAGTAGTCAAAAAGTGAACGTCAACAATGATGGAAGCTTTGGGAATCTTCAATATTAGAAAAGTATGCAATGTTTTTAAAGAATATCACATCTGAGCACACAAAAAAATCTTTTAAGGGGTTATAACAACGATAGCCTTTTTGTTTCCTTGAGTAACCAAGGAAGATACATTTAATGGCTTGTGGAGATAATTTGTCAATTCCTGGCTAGAGTTGTGGACAAAATAGACACATGCAAAGATACAAGGTAGAAGAGGAGACAAAGGGGTTTTAGGAAACATAAGGATACGAGGGATATGACCTTTGAGAGTGTTGGATGGCATTCTATTAATAAGATAGTAAGTAGTGAGGACATCATCACTCTAAAAATCCTTGAGAACCTTCATCTTAATTAGTAAGGTTCGAGCAACTTCTATGACATGCCTTATTTTTCTTTCAGTAATAACATTTTATTGTGTTGTGTGAGAATAAGAAGATTGGTGAATCACACCACAATTTTTTATTTAAGAGTTAAAGGTTTCAAAAACATATTATTTGGAATTATCACTTCTGAGGATATGAACAGGACAACC
>JAOQMS010000002.1:14075140-14111626 GCA_027563885.1 Erythroxylum longipes
TATTGAGAGCTAGCTAATGTAACAATTATCTAAAATGTAAACAGATGCAAATAGGTAAAGCAGGTTACGTATCAAAGCAAAAAATGATACACAATGCCAACTACAAGTACTTCACACAACAGTACTAATATTTCTCCATAAATATGCTCTCATCCTATTAACTAAACAAGCAACCACAAAGTTCAATGATTGTTACTACTCAGAGGCTAGTCTCGAGAAACTTATGGAAAGCAAAACATTTACATATCAGGACTCGGATAGATATTTACATGGAGAGATGTTTACATATGACGAATCACACCAATACTTCATTCTGACACTTTCACAGGCTCATATAGGGGACGAGCATGCCTAGAGGAAGAGTAAGCTGAAATTGCAGATCCAGTCATGGTCAATGAATGCTTAGCAACACCAACACTTTTCCTTGCCACCGACCAGATAGTCCAGAAGAATCCAATCCAACCTGACTTGCACCAAATTTCAGGTCCCAAAGGAGAGCAAAACAATTTACACATGATTATAAATCAAATTTGAAGTAGTACAACATATTCTAATCTTTGCACACCCTGGATTGCCCATAAATACGTAAAACCATAGTACAGTTTTATATGGCAGAAAACCCACTAAGTATACCAGAAACTTCGTCACAGGACAAAAATCCACAAGAGGCTCCTACATTCAATATGTTCATCTCAATGCTCATTTTCTTATTCCCTTTTAATGCTCATTTTCTTATTCCCTTTTCCTCCTTACAGAGAGAGAGGGGTTTGGGAGTTTTATCTAACAAGAAATGAGCATGAACTGTTAAATTCCCTCGTCTTATCAGCAGCAAATTTTCATTTGTTTTTCTTAAGCACTAACCTTGCTAACAACTTCATTTGAAATTTTATTCACAATTCCCAAGTCATACGATTAATAGGCGAAGGAAAAACAATTTACTTCTGTACAATTAAAAGCCAGGGAAATAAAGCTCAGTTTTCTTGCTACCTGTAGCTATCAGAACAGCCACAATGGCTGAAATTGTGGCAGTAGAAATGACAAATATGGCAACTGATAGTGCCCCTATGTATATTGCTGTTAGAAAGACAAAGAAGAGAGCCAAGAAACCTCCAGCAGCTGCCAAAGACATGAGAAGAGCGACAACAATTGCATTGACAGTGGCTGCAAGAAAGAAAAGCATAAAAAGAAGCAGTCCTGTCAAGGTAAGAAGAACGATAGTCCCAACCTGCAGCAGGAGAACAAAACAATTAATCAAAATGACAAAGGATAGAAGTACTATTTCCTGTTTATGAAAAAAAAGAGGAGGAAAACAAGGTTGTGAACGTAGTAGCATTTACTGCAATGACAACTGTGAGTGGTAGTAGAATCAAGGCGGTGATCATAGTAGCATTTGCTGCAGCAACAATTGTGAGCGACAATAGAATTGTTTTTGTGGAACAAACTAAATTGCAAGATAAGGAATATCCCTACTCCCTAATAACTAGCCTGCCATATCCTGATGCCAAGAAACTGCCTTTGTAAAGAACATAATATATTCATATGCATCGGCACACAAGCATACGCACAAAGATGAAGAAACCTATTGTCCATGCTTGAATCCTCATAAATATTTCTAAGCAAAAGTGTACTCAAACAAGTCAGATTAAGTTACAATCATCTTAGCATAATCATAAATAATAGTCGGAGTGAAAATGATTTTGTTGAATACTATATTGAATCGTGGAATGAATATTTTCAGCGAGATGAATGAAGAGTAAGAATTAGACAAAATAATAAAAATTAAACTGTCTAAGAGGAGGGGACATGAACAGTCTTTCATCTCTAACTCAAGTCCTTCCTTGCCACTATTGCTCTCATTTTATACAAAATCGCATACTTAATATGCTCACCAATCTATTATACCGTACTTATATATATAGAAGGAAGTAGTTACTACATGCTATATCGTGATGTGAGTCAACTAAACTAAGATTACTATATTAGAAAAAGAAGATTAGTATATTGTAATTTTGCATAAAGGGAAACTTTTAAAATGAACAGCGGATTGACTTAGGTATCAAATTTTTACCAAAAAATGGAAAGAATCGAATCTTAGTTTGTGCAATGGGTTGCGTTATTAAGACGAGATGATTAATAAATTTTGAGAGGCAAGCAACCACCAGTTAGTACATAAGTTACAATCATAAAACAGCAAAAAAGAGAGGACTGACGGAGATGACGAGGAGAGCCCGGAGATGGGTGCCACGGCGAGTCCAGAGAAGGAGTTGACGGCCACTGTTTCTAGAAGCTTCTTTCAGAAGCGGAGCGTTCTCTGAGACCGAGGTCTTCAACCGCCGAATGAACGGCGTGGATGGATGAGGATTAATGAAGATCTCTCTGATCACACGGTGGAGAAGACCTAGGAGAGTCTCTCCTCTGTCAGTCCTCATGTGATGCTCCGCGTTCTCCTTCTGCCCATTACTCTCCACCTCGACAGCCATGGCATTAGGAATGATATCCCAACAGACAAATTGTAAATAGACTTGGAAGTTGATTGAGTTGTGAAAAGTAGGAGTGGAATGGAATAGTTGTTGTGACTACACTCGCTCAACTGATTGATGGATTGGAATTCGATAATAAATATGAGTTGGTTTTGATTATAGATGGATGGTGTTGATCATGTGAAAGTGAGCAGGTGTCCCATCGTCCCTCATAATTCCAACACGTGGAATTATATAAACAATTTTTAGTAAAATATCTCGAGGAAATCTACACTCAAAAAATTATATAAAAAGCAAGTACAAGTAGACCAACTGAACCGGAATGGTTCGGAAGTTTGAGGCGTATCGTCATTTCCACACCGCTCTGCCAACCAATGTCATAAATGCCATATACTAGTGGTATCAAATTTAATTACGTATTATATTAGTACTAATTAATGCTGGATATTGTTTTGAATAATTTTTAAAATTATAAAATATTTCATAATTTTTTAAAAGTGTTAAATAATTCTTTAATATACTGTACCATATAATTTATAATTTTACATTAATTATGCCTTCAAAAATTAAAATAATAATAATCTATTAATTTTTATTGATATTATTTGACGTATAAATAATAACTACAATTAATATAAAAAGAACAATATAAAATACTTAAAATGTTAAAATTTTATTATACAATAAATAATATTATATCATCATATCAAACAAAAAGAATAATAACTATCCACAACTCTATAAGTATTAAAATTTACAAAAAGAGTTGTGTCGGGAAAGAAACTAACTAGATGTGAAACCTGAAACAAAAACATTCACAATTGTATTTATATTAAATATATAGAATTTAACATATACATCAAATATAAGTGAAATTAAAAGAAGATGAGAAATGAAAGCCTAAAACTTAATTCAATCGAATATTAGCACAAATTACATTGACCTTAATTCTCATTTGGTACAAAATCTTCATTATTAAAGGAGCCTCATCATTACCTTCATTTAAACTCATTGCACTAAATAACATTTCAATACTTTCCCACCCAGGATTATCTTTTAAGTCACTCTTATTTTTCCAAACTCAATTCCTAAGAAATTTAGTATGTCAAAAAATCGATATGGTCAAGGCAAAATAGATCTACAAAAAAATTAAATTATTGAGAAATTAAAACAAATTATGTTTAACTTAACAATGATAACAGCATATCTTTTCCAAAGCTTTAAGTTGTATTGCACAAAGACTAAGTCGTTCAATCTTTTGTGTTCTAATATATTCATTTTCCTGAAATAAATGTATTCAACTGTACTTTAATTCTTTTCACATCATATTGCACTTATGCATTAACTCAAAATTCGAATTATAAATCGTTGTAATTTTGGAGCTCCAATCTCGAATTGGTCTCATAAAGCAATTGTAAGATAACAAAAATAATATTATAAACAAAATAAAATAATGATTATTGTCAACAAGTAACTATATATATATATATATATAGGATGCTTATAAAGATGCTTCTTATAATTTTAGGATACCCATTGCTATTCATCAAAGCTCATAAGCTAAAACATGAAGGTTTATAAGTATGTTTCTTATGATTTTCGAGATGCCTATCACTATTCGTCAAAGAAACAAGCTTAATCCATTTATATATATGCACATTGTCATTCGTCAAAGAAGCAAACTTATATATATATATATATATATATATATATGCTTATCGCCATTCGTCAAAGAAACAAGCTTAATCTATAAATATATATATTAATTTCAGCTTGCTTGGTAAATTTTGGTCTAAACTAGACACTAAGATTAAAAAACGCCCTAGATGCAAATAACAAAGAGTAAAGTTATCTTTTCCATCTCTCATTGATGACTACAAGATAAGGTGGGTACAAAGAAGGGTATTTTTCAAATTGCACTTGATTGTTTCCTTCGCTCTCTCCATAACATCATCAAATAAACTAATTGTTACCTTCTCCCTACTATCAGCTAGAATAAGTACTCTCATTAATGGCTCATAAAATTGGATTACAATTTGAAACTGGGACTAAAATTCATGACCTTCAAGTATAATTTTAGAAACCTTAACTCCAGTATTAGACCTGACATATTGTGATGCAACCTACTTTTAGACATTTGCTTCAATCCTTTCTTCATCAAAATAAATATTGAAGTGATAAGAAATTAGTCATAAACTTTGTTACAGCAAGACAACATAAATTTCATAAACTTTATTATAGCAAGACAACAGAAATTTCTACCATTGGTGAAATCCTTTCTTATCAAATTTAAGACCCATACACAATTATAAATAAACTTAATCACTTTCTTTGCTTTATGCACAATCTCATCAATGATAGGAAAATAACTACCATTTACTATATTTTTCAACATCAGGTCAATGCAATATGTAGCACAAAGAATCTAATAAAAAGAATTTTACTTGCTTTGCAATCTTTTCCTAACTACTTGGTAAGCAGAATCATTATCAGTGATGAACTGAACAATGTTTTCTGACCCAAATTCATTCACAACTTAATCAAATATATGAAACGGAATATTAACATTTTTAACAAGGCCATATGCATCAATAAACTTTAAAAATACTATCCTTTGGTAGAATAAGCTAAAAAATTTATAAAGAGTTCATGTCTTCCATTTATCCAACCATCACTCATGATTGAACATCCATAAGTTGTCCAAGTTATTCTTCCTTCTTCCAAATAACACTTTATTTCATAAACAGTGCTGCTCAGAATTCTATCTCTATAGTCATCAATTGATGGAGTCTTATATCATGGGTCGCAAGAGGCACTAGTATCCACCATAGGCTAGTAATAATAAAACTGAGTGACATTAAATGATACACCTAAATCATACCACCATCCAGTCATTGTCATATTCACATTCTGAGTCGGTGTTTTATATTATAAGGTACTAAAAATTAAAGGTTGAGCTCCAAGAGTTGTTTTTGGCGAAAAATTAGACAAGCGTCTTCTTCTTTTCCTCATATCAGTTGCAAGATTCCCTTCTTGTTGGGTAGGAATTCCATCACCTTCAACATCTTCACTATCATTTTAACCACTAGAAAAGTCTACCAAAACTAATTTCATAGTTAGCCTTTGTCTTCTATCTTTTTTATGTTAATACTCTTCAAGTAAAGTCTTTATTTGTCATTTCACGTCATGACTCACTTTGTTACAAGGCTCTATTTCACCTTTGATCCCAGCTAAATGCTTCTTTAATTTGGTGATTCTCCTACCTTTCAAATGTTTGTTTACACACAAATATTATAGTTCTTCATTCCACGAATCAATTTAACAAGAGCCTAAATTGGATCATTAAATCTTTCTAAAACAGCTGAATTATCAAGAGTATTTGAACTCCCCTCTATTTATCTAATAAATAAATAAAGACATATGTCCAAATTAAATTAATAAATTCATATTCATAAATACAATTTTTGTCTGTATTATCATTACATAACTATAAAAATTTAATATTCAATTATAAGCATATCCAAATTGTAGATAGACTCTATCTTACATCTTTCTTTATGATAATAAACATTGTAAAAATGATTTTTCTTCATGATAATACACATCGAAAAAATGACCTAAATTACTTCTTTCTTTATGATAATACATACTGTAAAAATGATTTCTCTTCATGATAATACATATCGCAAAAATGATTTAAATACTTACAATTTCACATTATGTTGAGTAATGAGAATTCTCTCATAAATTCACATACTATTTTATAATATGTATTTAACTACCCATAAAATAAGATAATGAATGTGTATTTGCTACTCATAAGATAGGATTAATATTTGTTATATTATGTCCTATGACAACAATAAACAATATAAAAATGCAAACATTTAATTTTCTTAACTTAATTATATATATTAAATGGTTTAATTATATATTAAACTTATATTTAAATGATTAATCATACTTTAAATATATTTTATATAAAAACAATATTTAGTAAATTATATACATCATATGAACCAATTAACAATTTAACAATTTAATGAATTAAATTTGATCTCATTTTTATGATTATTAAAATAACAAATAACATGACATGTTTTCTAATTATACATAATTCACAATACCTAAATGTTCCTTAGTAATTCATACACAATATTATTTTGATCTCATTGTTCATGAATTTACAATGCCTAAATGTTATTAAACTAGACATAATTTACACAACTAATTCCAACTTCCAAGCCCAAATTGCTCAATGTATATTTTATAAACCATTCACAAAACACACATAACACAACCAAAAAACAATACAGTTTCAATCCAAAGCATAAACAAGCAACCTAAAATATACACAAAGTATCGAAAATTGCAACCAAGTTAATAAAGGTTGTGGGTCGAGTCAGGTCAAGTTGGTGACTCGATAAAACCAGATGAATTTGGATATGGATTCTAGATTTTGATTTTTGTAACTTGCAAGACAGTGGATTGTTGGAGATGAGTAGGAAAGCAATGATGACAGTGGAGACGAGCAAGCGGTCTAGTCCAAGGTAACGACAGTGACAATGACAATCCAAATTCTGGCCCCTAATGTAGATGCTGTGGTGGAGGAAACGTAAAGAGTGAAGACAGTAAGGTGAGCATGCAGTGTAGGGCAGTAAGGCAGGTGACAGTCATGAATGGCTGCATGGGCGGCGACAGTGAAGAATATTGATGAGTGGGTAAGAGTGAAGATGCGTGCTGGACCTACCAGTTTGGTATCTTTAGATTTAGGAGTTTTTTTTTCAATTTAGTCCATAAAATTTTTTTAATGCAATTTAGTCCCAAAAATTTCTGTATTTCTGGTATTGGCTGATGCCAACCAATATCTACAACCAATACGGTACCTAGATTTTGGGTAACGTTCTCCAGTAGGTACCAAACGGTACCCATAACCATGCTGCCAACAATGGAAAAAATGAAATGGTTTAATTTTTATGTTTTTTTTCATTTTTCATAATTTATAATTGTAACAAAAATCAGTTTTGATTTTTAAATCAATTTTGCTTATTAACTAAACAATATCTAACATTAATTATTAATAAAAATTATAGCTGATATTACTTAATTATTTTATTTAATTTTATTTATAATTAATTTATAAATATTTTTAAATGCATAACTATTTAATAAATTTAAGATACATAAATTTTAATTTTATAAATAATTATTTATTAAATAGTTTTAAGAACTAATTATTATTTTTAGATGATAATACTAATTTAGAAGTTAAAATATGTATTAATAGATGAATATTAGTCTACAATTTAGATGTTACTATTATTTTACTTATTTACTTATTATTTTCAGTAAAATATGAGGAATTGTTTTTAGTTTTTGTTAATATTGTACAAGAATTTAATTCATAAAATAATTTATCTAAAAATTATATTTAGTCTTTTATTATTTTTAATGATAAGATTATAACTAAATTAATATTAAAAACTAATAAATATTTATTTTCAATAGAAAATAAAATAAAAATTACAAAAAATAGAAATAGAAATCAAATAATTATTAATTATTTATGAAATATTCCTTAAAATTATGAACAAAATAAATAGTTTATTTGGAGGACATAAGGAGAAACATGCATAGAACTTCATCATTTCCTCGTGACTACCGTACCTCAGCTTTTATCGCCTTAGCCATCTGAACAAGAAAAAAAAGGAAAAAAAAATACAAAGCATAAAATTATTGAGTGTTCAACCCTATTTTGAGACAAGTATGACTTTTTGGTGATCGTAGACACTTTTTTTATTTGTAAGGATGATGAATGAGTGAACAAAAGACAAATGACAGTTGGAATATGCTTTTCTTGGTAGACACAAGCAAGTAGCATGTGAACGTGTGATTCAATTGGATAAACGTCTAAAAAAGTTTGCAAAAGGACGTAAAAATGCAGAGAAATACACTGGTGTGTACATAACCGTGTTGATGACATACACGGCCATGTGATGACTGTGTAACTCTTTGTAACTAGGGATGGTAATGAGTTCAAGCCCAAGGCCAACACAAGGCTTAATTTTTTTAGAAATTCTCAAAGCTGAAAAAGACACGGTCACTTACACGATCGTGTATGTATTCGTGTGCACACAGGAAAAATCCTATTTTTGGAATATAAAAAGGGGTGTAGGTTTAGTATGAGAGTGACTAAAACACCAAAAAGTGAAGAAAAACTAAATGAAAGAAAGCAGAAAAGTATTCAAATCCTTTTGTTGATTTTTTTATAACAACCTATTTATAAATATTGTTTTCAAGATTAGTCTGAGAGTTTCATTGATTGTTACATCAACTTGGTTTCAATCCTGAAACTTGGTGAAACAACTTCTAGTTGTGGGGTGAGATATTATTTTGAGAAAGGGTTAATTGCAGGATCAAATTTTGTAATTCTTATTTGAATTTAGTGGATCTATTTGTCAATTTGGCCTATGATTTTTTCCTCTACATTGGAGGGCTTTCCACATAAATCTTGGTGTTTGTTTCATTACTTTGTTTTTTAGTTTTATACTAATCTGTTGGTTAATTCTTGTGAATGTTTTTGTTGTTGATATTTGGTTGACTTTTAGAGAGTTATGCTATTAAATCCTAATAAGTGGTATCAGAGCAATCATGATGGAAGGTAGAAATAGTCTTATAGTCAAGTTGATGTCAACAAATTACTCTATTTGGAGGCCCATAATGGAGGACCTTTTATATTATAAGGATCTTTTCGAACCTATTGATGTTGACAAAAGTGTGAAGGATGATGTTCATTTAAAACTAGAGAAGATGTTAGACAGAGAATTGGAAAAGATGAAGTGAAAAACTTTGGGCACTATTTGACTATGGATTGATAGCAATTTATTCAACCATGAGTCTCAAGAAATGGATTCTTTTGAGTTGTGGAAAAATCTTGAAGGTCTTTGTGAAAACAAGACTTCCCACAACCAAGCCTCTTTATTTAAAAGGCTTATAAACTTAAAACTGAAAGGTAAGAAATATGTGTCAGAGCATTTAAGTGATTTTCGGGACATAATCAACAAGATTACTACTATAAAGATCATTCTCAATGATGAGCTTGAAGCCTTGATTATGTTAAGTAAAAATAGCATATAATTGGGAGACAACAATGGTGACAATTAGTGATTCAACTCCTAAAGGTATGTTTTCTTTAGATGTAATCAAAGAAAGTATTTTCAATAAAGAAACCAAAAAAAGAGAAAGGAGTTCACAACATAAGGCTTTCACGGCAGAAAGCAGAGGCAAGAGCAAGAGTAGAGATTCCAAAGGGCATGGTAAGTCCAAGAACTGATCAAAGTTTAGAGGTGACAAAGGTAAACACATGCCACTATTGCGATAAGACATGACACATTAAGAGGTTTTGCTACAAGTGGAAGAGGGATCAGAAAAAGCAAGATCATCAAAATGATGGAGATGGTAAGAATAAAATTGTAACTGCTATAAGCATAGATGATGTGGTGTCCCTACTTTATGTGACAAGTGAATGTCTCCATATCAGTGATTCGGGTTTTAAGTAACTGATTGACACAAGAGCTACGTATCATTCTATTCCAAAAAGGAAGTACTTCTCAAACTATAAGAGTGGAGACTTTGGAGGTGTAAAGATGGGAAATCAAAATTATGCCAAGATTGTTGATATGCTGATATATGAGTTCAAACAAATGATGGATGCTTACTGACTTTGAAAGATGTATGACACATCCCTAATTTATGACTAAATTTATTATCTGCTAATATGTTAAGTCAAGAAAGATTCCAGCATACTTTCGGGGATAGGAAGTGAAAACTATCTAAGAGAGCAATGATTGCTGCTCAGCAAGAGATATGTTGCACATTGTATAAGACACACTTAAAGGTGTGTGGTGGAGAAGTATATACAGTTGAAGAGGAAATTTCTCTAATTCTGTGGCATCAATGATTGGGCATATAAGTGAGAAGGGAATAAAGTTATTAGCTGGTAAATCCTTTATCACAATCAAGAACATCCTACTACTTCATCATTGTGGTCATTGTTTGGCAGAAAAGTAGCATAGAGTCTTTTTCAAAAGAAGATCTACAAGGAAGACAGAAATATTAGAGCTAGTGCATTCAGATGTTTATAGCTAAATTGAGGAGAAGTCACTAAAAGGTAAGAAATATTTGGTTACATTTACTGATGATGTTTCAAGTAAGATTTAGGTATACATGTTGAAAGCAAATAGTCAAGTTTTTGGATCTTTCTAGAAGTTTCATGCCATGGTAGAAAGGGAAACTTAGAGGAATCTGAAGTGCCTGCAAACAGATAATGAAGGTAAGTACACTTTCAAGGTTTTTGAAGATTACTGTACATCACATGACGTTAGAGGTGAGAAGACTGAACCTGGTACTCCATAATGTAATAGTATTATTGAGAGGATGAATAAAATAATTGTGGAGAAGGTTTGTTGTATGCTCAGGATGCCCAAACTGTCAAAGAAATTTTAAGGTGAAGTATTCAGAACTGCAGTCTATTTAATCAATTGAGCTCACTAAATTCCTTTAAAGGTTAAGATTTATGAGAGAGCATGGATAGGTAAAGATCCCATATATCATCATCTGAGAGTATTTAGTTATAAGGTATTTAAAAATTTATTTAAGGATTAGAGACAGAAGCTTGACTCAAAGATGATACCATGCATCTTTATTAGTTGTGGTGATGATCAGTTTGGCTTCATACTCTATGACCTAGAGAAGTATAAAGTGGTTAGGAGAAGAGATGTGGTATTGCAAGAGAATGAGAACGGTGCAAATCTTCTCAAAGGAGATAAAGTTACATACAGTAGTTCATCTTATGTTGCTATCAATTATTCTCTAGTTTCTATCACTAATGAGCAGTCTATAAGTGAAGGAGATGAAGAGTGTGTCCAAACATACGTTGATAGTGATTAGGTATAACTTAGTAATGATGAGCTACAAGAGTGATACCTAGACAATCCTAAAGATGAAGTCATTAAGGATAATGAGCAGGGAGAAACTGGATCTAATAGTTAATAATATACAACTTCGAAGGTCAACAAGTGAGAAAAGGCCTTTTATAAGATATAAAAGTTTAGAATATCTGTTAGTTACTATTAAGGGGGAGCCTGAGAATGTGCAAGAGGTTGCATTTTATGAAGACAAAGATTTTTGGTTTGCTGCTACACAAGAAGTCTCTAAAGAAGAATGATACATATAATCTTGTGAACCTTCCAAAAGGAAAAAATGAAGAATAAATGGGTGTTTAAGATAAATAAGGATGACAACAAGTTGGTGAAGCATAACGCAAGGCTAGATGTGAAAGGATTCAGTCAAAAAAAGGGCATAGGTTTTGATGAAATCTTCTCACTAGTGGTTAAGATGATCTCAATTTAAATAATATTGTATTAGATTGCCAATTTGGATTTTGAACTCGAGCAGTTGGATGTTAAAACGACCTTCTTACATGGAGACTTAGAAGAGGAGATATATATAGAGCAACCAGAAGGTTTCAAGGTTAAATATAAGGAGAACCTAGTTTGCAAGCTAAAGAAAAGCTTACATGGGTTGAAATAAGCTCCAAGGTTGTGGTATCAGAAGTTCGACTCCATTATGATAGGTTATGTCAATCCTTGTACGTTTTTTAAGGAAGTTCATAGGTGGGAACTTTATCATTCTTCTTCTATATGTTGATGATATGTTGATTGTGGGTCATAATGATGAAATAATCCAAAAATTGAAAAAGGGTTTTTATAATCCTTTGATATGAAAGATTTGGGACATGCAAAGCATATTTTAGGCATGAAAATAATTTATGATAAGAAGAGTAGGAAATTGTGGTTGCCATATGAGAGACATATTGAACATGTGTTAGAAAGGTTCAATATAAAGCATGTCAAACTAAATAGCACACCACTGGCATCTCACTTTAAATTGAGTAAGCATATATGTCCCTCAACAGAAAAAGGAGAAAAATGGTATGTCTTTTATTCCATACTCAGTATTAGGTCTTTGATATATGCAATGGTGTGTTCTGGAACAAATATTGCATAGGCTATTGAGTTAGTAAGTAAATACTTGTATAATCCAAAGAAGGTTCACTGGGAAGCAGTGAAATGGATTTTGAGATACTTGAGAGGTACGTCTAAGTGGAGTTTATGTTTTAGTGATGGTGAGTCAATTTAAAAAGGTTATATAGATGTAGATATGGTTGGAGATCTTGATGGTAGAAAATCCACTTCAGGTTTTCTATTTAAGTTTGCAAGGGGAGCCATTTTATAGCAATCCAAGCTACAAAAGTGTATGGGTTTATCAATAACTGAAGCAGAGTATGTAACTACAGTAGAAGCTGTTAAGGAGATACTTTAGTTGAAAAGGTTACTTTAAGAGTTGGATATGAACCAAGAAAAATATGTAGTATTCTGTGACAGTCAAAATGTTATTAACTGGAGTAAAAATATTATGAATCATTTCCACACAAAGCAAATTGATGCCATATATAATTGGTTGAGGTTTGTGATTGAGAAGCAACAATTGATGTTAAAGAAGATTCATACGGACATGAATGGTGCTGATATATTGACAAAAGTAGTTCTAAAAAATAAGTATGGGCTTTATAGTATAATTTTTAGGATGTCTCTCAAATAGATGTTAAATCGTTATATTTCTTCCCTATAATTAGGTTGAAGGGGGAGATTGTAGAGTGTCAAGCCCTATTTTAAGATAAATATGACTTTTCGGTGATCATAGAAACTTTTATGGTTCATATGAATGATGAACGAGTGAAGACAAGACGGATGAAAGTTTGGATAAGGTTTTCTAGGTAGACACGACCATGTCGGGTTCTAAAACCCATATCCTTTGCTTAGATGATTGTGTGAGTCAACTATGTAAGTCTCTAGAAATGTGTACAGAAGGATATGAAATGGTGAAAACATACATATTCGTGTACACGTTTATGTTCATGATATACACAGATTGCATAACTCTCTATAACTGTGTACATCCATAATTTTGTTGAATCTAGAAAAGACATGGTCACTTATATGACCATGTATGTGCGGTGCAGTGCAGAAAAACCTTATTTTCAAAATATAAAAGAGATAAAGGTGTAGATTTTATATGAGAGTGGCTAAACACTAAAAAATGAAGAAAACTGATAAAATAAGCAGAAAAGTATTATCATCCTTTGTTGATTGTTTTTAATAATAAGTTGTTTATAGAGATTATTTACAGGGTTAGTTTAATAGTTTTGTTGATTGTTACATCAACTTAGTTTCAATCCTAAAATTTGGTGAGAAAACTTGTAGTTGTGGTGTGAGATATTATTTTTAATAAGGGTCAATTACTCGAGATTAAATGTTGTAAATTCTTATTTGAATTTTAAAAACCTATTTGTTAGTTTGGCCGATGATTTTTGCCTCTACATTAGAAGATTTTCCATGTAAATCTTGTTTTTTGTTTCATCACTTTTTCAGCCTCAAAATGATCTTCTAGTTAATTCTTATAAGTGTTTTTGTTGTTGATCTTTGGTTGATTTTTAGAGACAAGTGCTATTGACTCCTGTTAACTGCAAAACCAATTACTTGTTTTACGCTAAAAACTGCAAGTATACGGGTTGTTACTTGTAATAAAAGCAGATATCATCCCACAGAGATTGTGCTTACACACTACTTAATTTAGGTTATGTTTTGTTTAAGAATCAAATTTGAATAATAACTGAAAAATAAACTGAATCAAAACAAACTAGCAACAATCGAATAATGTAATAATGGAAATTTGTAAAGAGAATTAATCAAGTTATGAGAGAAGGGATTTTACCTATCATCAATGCTAATCTAACCTTTTATGTGTTTATGGGATGCTGGTTCTAGATGATCGTAGGGTTGATTACTCTTTCTCGAGTTATATCCATTCCTTAAATTATAAACCTTAATCGAATTATGAAACTTGTAATCTCTCGATTCACAAATTACCCACAATTCTAATTAGTTCTAAAGCTCACTAATAAACAATCGGGTCTCACATGAGATCTCTCTATATTAAATTACTGATTAGATTGATTAAGTGGTCAATTAGATTACCTAACTCTTGTTAATCCAATCTAATCATTTTTATCTGGTTCACCCTCTCGATTTATTACCGAAATATGCAAATGCATCAATCAATCACAACACCCAACTCAAGTAAACACAAATCAACTAGATTAACATTAAAGATAAGCAAAATCCCAAAGGAAAAGTTAGAACATCATAAAGAACTCAAAATCCATATCTATACAACTCATCTCAATATTACACATTAAATGAATAAAAAGATAAGTACAGGGGAAATGAAACTCATGTTGGATGATTCAGGAGAGCAACGGTATCAGGAGATCACCTATTCCGGGAAGCTTTAGCGTCGGAACCCTCCTCTTCTTCCTCTTCTTCTCTCTCTCTCTCTTTTGGGTTTCTCAATATAGGTAAAATCTAGAATCCTTTCTAAGGTTCCATCCTAATCCTTATATAGTCTTTACTAATTAGGGTAACCCTAGAGTCTTTTTGGGATCCAAAATATCTGCAACATTACTCAAAACTCGAATCCAAAAGTGACTTCGCGTCTGTCTGCGTGTAGGCCACGATCTGTCACGATCGGGGCAGATTCCCCACCATCGTGGCCATATGGTTAAGCTTATGTCACAATCATAGCATATTTGCCATGATCATGGCCCAATGTTGGTGCTTTTGTCACAATCTTAGTAGGTCCCCCACGATCGTAGCCATGTGTTTTAGTCTGGTTCTCCTCCAAAACTCTTCTGAATGCCCTAAAACACTAACAAACTCATCACGAGACCTTATATATATAAAACTGAAGCTCAAAAACATGTCCTCACCCAAAGAACACTTAAAACATAATTTTTTATGAACTAACACAAATCTGAAGCTAAACACACACTAAACAATAAACTTAACCACTAAACACATATCAAATTACCTATAAAAATACAATGCATTCTACACTTATTAACTCCTAATAGATGATATTAGAGTCATCATGATAGAAGGTGATGGCATTTCAATGATCAAGTTGACATCAACAAATTACTCTAATTAGAGGCCTATAATGGAGAACTTTTTGTATTGTAAGGATCTTTTTGTTCCTATTATGCAGTCAAAGGTGTGAAGGATGATGTTCCTTCAAAACCAAAGAAGATGTCATATAGAGAATGGGAAAATATAAAGCATAAAGGGCATAATTCGACAATATATTGAGATCAATTTATTCAACCATGAGTCTTAAGAACCAAATCCTTTTAAGCTGTTGAAAAAGCTCGAAGGTCTATGAAAGAAAAATGCCTATAACAAGGCCTGTCTAATTAAAAGGATTGTAAACTGGAAGCTAAATGTTAGCAAATCCATGTTAGCGCATCTGCACGATTTCAAAGATATAATCAACTAGCTTACTACTATAAAGATCATTTTTTATGACATGCTTCAAACCTTGTTCCTATTGCAATTGCTATCGGATAGTTAAAAGACACTGTGGTGACAATCAGTAATTCAACTTCTGAAGGTATACTTTCTTTGGATGTAATTAAAGAAAGTATGTTCAATGAAGAAATCATAACAAAAGAGATAGGAGTTGACAACATGTAGGCTATTATTATGAGAAAGAACTGATTCAAGTCTAAATGTGAGAAAGAGGTGAAGACATGCTATTATTGCTGCAAGTTAAGACACATTAAGAGGTTTTATTATAAATGGAAGAGGGATCAGAAAAATCAAGATCATTAGAATGATGGAGATGATAAGAATACAACCGCAACTACTACAATCATGGATGATGAATTATCTTTAGTTTGCGTGATAAGTGAATTTCTTTATATTAGTGATTTCGTTTTGAGTGGCTGATTGACACATGAGCTTTGTATCATTATGTTATAAAAAAAGGAGTACTTCTCAAACTATAAGAGTGAAGGTTTTAGGAGGGTAAAGATGGAAAATCAAATATTTTCAAAAATTGTTGGTATGGGTGCTACCTAAGTTTAGATAAATGTCATATACTTGTTAACTCCTAATTTATGGCTAAATTTGTTAGATTAAAAAGGATTCTAGCACACTTTTAGGGATAGGAAGTGAAAACTATCTAAGGAAGCAATTACTATTGCTTGAGAAGAGATATACTGCATATTGTAAAGACACATTTAAAGGTGTGTGGTGGAGAAGTATATACAAATGAAGAGGAAACTTCTCTAAATCTATGGCATCGATGATTGGGGAACAAGAGTGAGAAGGGAATAAAATTGCTAGATGGTAAATCCTTTATCACAGTAAAAAACATCCTACCGTTTAATTTTTATGATCATTATTTAGAAAAAAAAAGTAGTATGGAGTCTCTTTCAATAGAAGATCTACAAGGAAGACGAAAATATTAGAGACGGTGCAATTAGATGTCTGTGGTTTAATTGAGGAGGAGCCATAAGGAGGTACAAATATTTTGTTATATTTACTGATAATACTTCGAGGAAGACTTGGGCATACATATTAAAAAGGAAAGAGTCAAGTTTTTGAAACTTTCCAAAAGTTTCATACCACGGTAGAAAAGGAAGCTGGGAGGTAGCTAAAGTGCCTGTGACCAGATAATGAAGGTGAGTATAGCTAAAGTGCTTTGTGACCGGATAATGAAGGTGAGTATACTTCTAAGGTGTTTAAAGATTACTATATTGCATGACATTTAACATGAGAGGACCAAACCTGGTACTTCATGAAATAATGGTGTTTCTAAGAGGATGAATAGAACAATTAAGAAGGTTCGTTACATGTTTAAAATTTCTAAGTTACCAAAGACGTTTTCGGGTGAAGCAGTTAGAACTACAGTCTATTTAATCAATCAAGCTCCCTAAGTTCCCTTGAATTTTGATATTCTTAAGAGAGCTTGAATAAATAAAGATAGCACATATCATCATTTAAGAGTATTTGGTTGCAAGGTATTTAAACATGTATCTCATGATCAGAGACAAAAGCTTGACTCAAAGGCGATACCTTACATCTTTATTGGTTATGGTAATGATCAGTTTGGCTTCACTCTATTAACAGAGAAGCATAAAGTGGTTAGGAGCAGAGATTTGGTTTTCCAGGAGCACGAAAGAGTTACAAACCTTTTAAGAGGAGATAAGGTTACATATAGTAGCTCCCCTTATGGTATTATCAACTGTTCTGCAATTTTTACCACTACTGAGCAGTCCATAGGTGAAGGAGATGAAGAGTTTGACCAAACATATGTTGATAGTGATCAAGTACAATATGGAAATGATGAGCTACACGCACCACATCTAGACAATGCTAAAGACGAAGTCATTGAGGATAATGAGTATGGGAGAAAACGGATCCAATAGCTAATGATATACAACTTTGAAGGTCGATAAGGGAGAAAAGACCTTTTACAAGATATCTAAGTTTAGAATATCTATTAGTTACTGCTAAGGGGAGCCTAAAAATGTGCAAGAGTTTGTATTTTTTAAAGACAAAGATCTCTAGTTCACAGCTATGCATGAAGAGATGAAATCTCAAAAGAAGAATGATATATATGAGCTTGTGAAGCTTCCAAAAGGCAAAAGGGCACTAAAGCATAAATGGGTGTTTAAGATGAAGAAAGATGGTGACAAGATGGTGAAGTATAAGACAAGGCTAGTGGTGAAAGGGTTTGGTCCAAAGAAGGGTATAGATTTTGATAACATCTTCTCATCAGTGGTTAAGATGATCTCAATTCGAATAGTGTGAGGTTTGAATGCTAGTTTATATCTTGAAATCGAGTCTTTGGATGTTAAAACAACCTTCTTGCATAAATACTTAGAAGAGGAGATATACATAGAGCAACCAGAAGGTTTCAAGGCTAAAGGTAAGGAGAATCCAATTTACAAACTGAAGAAAAACTTATATAGGTTGATTTACAAACTGAAGGAAAGCTTATATAGGTTTAAACAAGCTCTAACGTAGTGGTATTGGAAGTTCAACTCCATTATGATAGGTTAAGGTTACATGCAAACTTATGTCAACCCTTATATGTATTTCAAGAATTTCATAAGTGGGAACTTCATCATTCTTTTTCCATATCTTGATGACATACTGATTTTGGGTTAAAATGCTAGAATAATCCAAAAATTAAAGGAAGATTTGTCTAAACCCTTTGATACGAAAGATTTAGGGCATGTAAAGTAGATTTTAGGCATGAAAATAACTTAAGATAAGATGAGTAGGAAATTATAGTTGTCACAAGAGAGATGTATTGAACGAGTCTTAGAAAAGATCAATATGAAGCATGCCAAACTAGTTAGCATGCCACTAGTATCTCACTTCAAGTTGAGTAAGCGTGCAGGTCCTTGAACAGAAAAGGAGAAAAAAACTATCTCTTATATTCCATACTCATCTACAATATGGTCTTTCATATATGGAATGGTGTGTACAAGAGCTGATATTGGACAAGTTAATGGGTTAGTGAGCAAATAATTGTTTAATTTGGTTAAAGTCCACTAGGAAGCAATGAAATGGATTTTGAGATACTTGAGAGGTACCTCTAAGTGGAATTTGTGTTTTAGTGATTAATGGGCCAATTCTAGAAAGTTATACAGATGTAAATATGGTTGGAGATATTGATGGTAGAAAATTCACCTTCAAGTTTTCTATTTAAGTTTATAGGGGGCATTTCATGGCAATCCAAGTTGCAAAAGTGTGTGGCCTTATCAGTTCCTAAAACAAAGTATGTAGTTGCATTGGAAGCTGGTAAGGAAATGCTCTGGCTGAAGAGGTTCATTCAAGTGTTGGATGTTAAGCAAGAAGAATATATAGTATTCTGTGATAGTTAAAGTATTATTGAATTGAGCAAAAAATACTATGTGTCATTCTCACACAAAGCATATAGATTTCAAATATCATTGGTTGAGGTTTGTGATTGAGAAATAATAATTGATGTTAAAGAAGATTCATACAGACATGAATGGTTCTGATATGTTAACCAAAGTGGTTCCGAAAGCAAGCGTAAGTTTTGTAGTAAGCTTGTTGAGATATCTTTAAAGTAGATGCTGAAGCATCATAGGTCTTTCCTATAATTAGGCTAGAAGGGAGATTATTGAGTATCTAGCCCTATTTTGAGACAAACATGACTTTTCGGTGATCGTAAAAACTTTTATGGTTCGTAAAGATGGTGAACGAGTGAAGACAAAACGGATGATGGTTAGAACAACCTTTTCTATGTAGACACGATCGTGTAAGGTGCTAGATGCCCATGTCCTTTTACTTACATAGTCGTGTGAGTTAACCATATAGGTCTCTGAAAATTTGTGCAGAAGGACGTGAAAGGGTGAAGACATACACGATCATGTACATGCCTATGTTTATGATATACAAGACCGTGTGTGACGACTGTGTAACTCTGTAATTATGTATATCCTTGATTTCCTTAAAGCTAGAAAAGACACAATCACTTATACGACCATGTATATGACTATGAGTGGCATTGGAAAAATCTTATTTTCATAATATAAAAGTGAAAAATGTATAGCTAGGTTTAATATGAGAGCGGCTAAAACACCAAAAAGTAAAAAAAAAATAAGCGAAAGCAAACAAAAAAAGTTTTATCATCTTTTTGTTGATTTTTTAAAAAATAAGGTGTTTATAAAGATTATTTTTAGGGTTAATATTGTTACATCGATCAGCTTCAATCCTAAAATTTGATAAAAACAACTTGTAGTTATAGGGTGAGATAATATTTCGAGTAAGGTCAATTGTTCGAGATTAAATTTTGTAAATTCATATTTGAATTTATTAGATCTGTTTGTTGGTTTAGCTCATGATTTTTTCCTCTATACTATATTATTTTCGACGTAAATCTTGACATTTGTTTCATTACTTTGTTTTTAAGTCTCATATTGATCAGCTGGTTAATTCTTGTGAGTGTTTTTTTTTTGTTAATCTTTGGTTGAATTTTAAAGAGTTGTGCTATTGACTTCAACCAAAATAAGGTATGATGCTCTTGTGCTTAAAAGGTAATTTGTTGTTTTTGCAAAATTGAATTGAAGCAAGAAAAGAAAAAATATCTAACCTTGTCTCTTTAAGTGCTTATTTATTTTCTCCAAGGATCAGTCTTTCAAGGTTAAAGCCTAATGGTATGTTTGGTTGAGGGGAACGATTATTCCATTCCTCTCTTATTCCTGACATTAACTTATTACTTTGTTTGGTTAATAAAAAGATATAGAATAGACATTCCTTAAGTTTAGATATTCCTTCAATTTGCAGAATACCCAAAGACGTCCCTCGCCTGTCTTTATCTATTCCGAGCACATCGGGATTAAATGTCATAACTTGAGGACAGATTTATCCTTCTCTATGTGAAAGAGGCTCGTCCATCTCCCAACCTTCAAGCGATTCTCTTCTCCAGCTCATCCTTCGATCGTCTATCCCTCTCTTCTGGTTAAGTTAAAAATGTTCTTTCCTAATAAGTTTTGTCCCTCTCTTCAATCGTGGCCACTTCTGTTCAACTCGTTTGCGGTTAAGGTTTGTTGTTTCCTTGTTTGGTGTATGAGGTAGATTGATTTCTTTTAACTTCATGGTCTCTTCTGGTTTCACCATTTGCGATACTGAAATTTCTAGGTTTAATGCTTCTTCACGGTACTAAAATTTATGGGTTTAAGGCTTCTTCTTCTTCTTCTTTCTTGTGGTACTTAAATTTCTAGGTTTAATGCTTCTTCTTCTTCTTTTTTCGGGTACTGAATTTCTAGGTTTAATTCTTCTTCTTCTTCTTTCTTGAATTACTGAAATTTATGGGTTCAAAGCTTCTTCTTCTTCTTTTTTGCGGTACCGAATTTCTGGGTTTAATACTTCTTCCTCTTGTTTTTAGCGGTATCGAAATTTCTGGTTTTGAGTTGTATTTTGTGTTTATGTTGATAGGTTTCGATTGGGTGAGGGGTTTTGTTGAATTGACTTGCTAATTTCTTGATTATGGGTATTTTTGGTCTGTTTTGTGTTGTGGAAAATGTGTGCTTGGTTGGTTAGAAGAAAATGTGTGCTTCCTTGGCTAGAAAAGTATTTAGCAACATGATATATATTACATACTATTATACTTGGTCATTTTCCATCATTGCTTTACCAAATGAGTAGTTGCATGAAAGTAAAATAGTCATGATAAGATTGTAGGAGCAAGAAAATTTTATGACCCATTAGACAGTGCATATATGTATATACATAAATCAATCATAAGTCCACATACAAAGCATTACTACATCAATATACAACTATGTTAAAGGCTCTTTTGTTCTTCTGTCATGCTATGCTGTTATAGAAGTTAAGGTTAAAATTGAATCGTTGCAATGTGAAGACATTACAGATGTTGCCAATGAAATGTTCATCAGTGGATTGACAAGAGCATCTTAAGAAAGCGAAAGGGCAGTCCATGCTGCCAGAATGTTCAACCCCAAGAATCCTTCATTCATGATCGCCTTACAGCCATATAATTTCTACAACCATATTGTGGTAAGTCCCTGATCCACAATATGCCCCTAACTTTCCAAGTCTCACCAGGTTTTTCCTTTGCTACAATGTTACTTTTTGTTTTGTGCAGCATGTTCCAGGTGAATTTGCTAATAGGTATATGGCTGAAATTTTGGACTATATCAAACTTCATTTTCTTGATGGAAGACAATGGCCTGTTCAAGTCAACCTTAACAAAATTGGAGGTTTAACTCTTGGTAGGGGTTGGAATGAATTCATCAAAGATAACAACTTGAAGATAGGTTATGTCTGTGTTTTTTAGATAATTAAAAAGAATGGTGGGCTGAAAGTATCCATTTTCCCTGCAGTTCAAGATAATTGATCCAAGAGTAAGAGCAAATTTAAGAAACTTGTGACCGGTTCTGATAAATGGATTTTAATTGGTACAATAATCTGCACTCAATTATGTTTTCTCACTGGCATTCCTTCACTTTTCTGCAGCATAAGGAAGCGTGTAAGCCATAGTGGCTGTCACGATTTTGTTTGATGCCATAGAAGCTTTTTGTGGAGCTCTCTTCCATTTTGTGATGTACATTGTTGATTGGAGCTTCATAGCTAATACTCACAGATGATTCACGTCTGCTAGCTAGAATGACGTGTACAGTCTCTGGTTTTTCCTTCTTAATCGATGTATATAGAACTACGCTCTGTGAAACAGCTATAGAAAGGTTATACAACTCAGAGGCAAGAAGTTTTTTGGTTAAGGGACTGAAATGTCAAGCCTCAGGGAAATGGTGTACTGGGAAGAAGAATGAATCACCATATGTTAATATGATTATGTTGTGAATCAATGATAAGGACTTTTGTTTTACTTCGAAGGCTTTAACGTGTGCTTGTATAATCACCAGTTTGAAATACGTTAGCAACAGATAAATGACGAGTTAAGGTAACATCTGATAAGCCCCTTGTACTCAAAATGACGAAGATTTTCTTAAGGATAATGCCTCGCAGTCAATAATATATCCAAACCAAGTGCTGTTGTAAGTTTTACTTACAAAGGATGTCCATGTGGATTCATGAAGGAAGACATGTACGCTAGATTGAGTTTAAATACTTGAAATGAGTTTAATACTTATAAGTACAAATAATAATAATAACTACAAATAATAAGAATAATACAATTAATAAAATTAAGAAGAAAATTATTAATAATAATAAATAATTAATACTAATAATAATAATAAATATAATTAAGGAATTTATTAATTATAATAAATATAATGGCCATAATTAACGATAAGAAGAATAGTAATAAGTAGAAAATTAATAAAAATAATAATTTATATTAACAAGAATTATAAATATAATTAATAAAATTAATAATCATAAGAGTAATAATTAGTACGAAATTAATAATAATAATTAATATTAATAAGAATAATAAATTTAATTATAATAAAAAGAAAATTAATAATAATAAGGAATTTAATATTGAGAATAATAAATATAATTAAGAAATTTAATAATAATAAATATAATGGCCAAATTAATAATAATAGCAATAACAATAAGTAGAAAAATAATAATATTAATAATTATTAATAACGAGAATAATAAATTTAATTATTATATTATTATTATTATTAATAAGAAGAGATATAATAATAATAAATATAAAAATATCTAAGAAATTTAATAATAATAATTAATATAATTAATAATAATAAGAGTAATAATAAGTACAAGATTAATTATAATAATAAATAATAATAAGAATAATAAATTTTATAATAACAAGAAGAAAATCCTATATCATAAGGAAAATTTTAATAATAATAATAATAGTAGTAGTAGTAACAATAATAATAATAATAATGGAATTTAATATTGATAATTAATATAATTAATAATAATTAGAATAATAATAAGTAGAAAATTCATAATAATAATAATAAATATTTATAAGAATAATAAATTTTATAATAATAAGAAAAAATTAATAATAATAAGGAATTTTCAAATAATAATAATAAAGGAATTTAATATTAATAATTAATATATGTAATGATAATTAGAATAATAATAAGTAGAAAATTCATAATAATAATAATAATAAATATTTATAAGAATAATAAATTTTATAATAATAAGAAGAAAAATAATAATAAGGAATTTTTAATAATAATAATAATAATAATAATAAAGGAATTTAATATTAATAATTAATATATTTAATGATAATTAAAATAGTAATAAGTAGAAAATTATTAATAATAATAATTAATATTTATAAGAATAATAAATTCTATAATAATAAGAATAAAATTAATAATAATAAGGACTTTTTTAATAACAATAACAACAACAATAATAATAATAATAATAATTATTATTATAAGAATAATACATTTAATAATAATTAGAATATTGATAATAATAGAAATATATTATTTATTAAATTAACAAAATATATAATAAAAAGAATTTATTAATATTAATAATAAATATAATTAATAAAAATATAACATTTTATAATAATAAGGAATTCAATAATCATACAGAGTAAGTACAAATAATAATAACAATCATAATAATAATAAGGATAAGGATAATTTGGTCTTTTTGTTAGTTATTCCTTTGCCATTCCAATTTTAAATTTTCAAACCAAACATTGGCATAGAATTTCTTATCTATTCTATTTCTTGAACCAAACAAAGTAATACCCATTCCATTCTATTCCTGGTCGTTTCTATTCCTAAAGAATAATTATTCTATTCCTTATCTATTCCATTCTTTGAACCAAACAGCTCATAAGAGTATTTAAAAGCTTATTTGAAAAGTCACCTAGTCTTTTGATGTGAGAGCAAACACCTTGTCTGAATACCCTCAGTTACTCAACTAGATTACTATCAAAAGGATTCTAGCACCATTCTTTAACATTGACCTTTGTTATTCATCAATCTCCAAATTAATAACAACTAATTCCAAATCACTAATTGGAATCCAATCAAACCAAAATTTAAGATATAACAACTCATAATTCACATCATAGTCATTTAAGATCTTTCATATCCCAAGACATGTCAATTGAGTGCATATGTTATCTTTGTAATGTGTACAAATTTTAATTCGTGTGTGTATACTAATGATATGCATGTCAATATAATACACTTTCTTAAATTTCCCAATGCTTTTACTTATGTGAAATGATCTAGGGTTGAACCCTACATATGTTTCAGAAATTAAATATTACAACTAGTCAGGAAGGAAGTCAAAAGAGGATGGAGGTGAAGTTTGATTAGATTGTGAAGAACCATGCCTCATCCATCTACAACTTAGAGGTTCAGGTAGGTTAACTTGTTAATGCTTTGTCTTCTAGAAGTACAGGTAGTCTACCAAGCAATACCGAGTCTAACCGAAAAGAACAAATCATGGCCATCACTCAAACCCACAAAAAGAAAATTGAATATATGAAGGAAGATGGAGACAAGAGAGCAGGACCATTAATTATGAAATTCCTTCCAAGTGAGCTCGTAATTGAGCCAATCAAGGAGCCTCAACCTGAAATTCCATACCTTATTCTAGCTCAGTGGAAGTCAATTTCAAGTACGGCAACGGGGAATTTTAAGGAGATTGAATGAAACAAGGTTGAGGACATAACGGAATAACTACAAACAAGGCTCACGTTTAAGGAACTGGTCAAGAAGAAGGTGAAGGAGCACATAGCAGAAGGAACCCTAACATAGCACAAAAGAAAGAGGACTTAGGGGATTTTTACATTCCTTGCAGTATTATTGGAATAAAAAAAGCTAAGGCATTCGCAGATTTGGGAGCCAGTATTAATATGATGCTTTACACCTTTAGTCAAAAGTTGGGGTTAGGAGAGTTAGAACCCATAAAGATGTTAATAAAAATGAACAACAGAATAGTTCATCAATTAAAGGGGATTATTAAGAATGTGCAAGTACAAATTGATAACGTTATCTTTCCCACATATTTTTATATATTGGATAGTGGAAACCCATATGGTCCTTGGACGACCGTTCCTGGCCACTTCTCACTCAATAATTGTCATTGATGGGGGTGAATTAACTCTGAGGGTAGGAAAGCAGCAAATAACCTTCAAAGTGTTAAATAAAGGCAATATTTCTCCTCTACTTCCAACTAATATCAAGGAAATCGAACCTTGAGGACAATGAGAAGATATTGAGGATCCTAGGAGTGCGTGCATTCAGAAAGAAATGATTGCGTAGGAGAAGCCAAAGGAAGGAGAATCACAAGGAAGGTGGAATCCATAACAGGGTAGCGCATGTGTAGAATTTGAGATCAGTGGCGGCACTACTACTGCACCATTCATTTGAACCACCTTAAGCACAAGGAGAGCGTTGAGCTACCGATGTTAAAAGAAAACACTGCATGGGAGGCAGCCCATTGAATTTTAGTTTCCTCTGATTGTTTCTGTTTTAATTGTTTGTTTGATTTATTAGTTGTGATTATTTTTGATTTGAGTTTTCTTGGTATTTATTTGGATTTTGTTTGAGTTTTAACTTGTTTTCTCTCCAAATTGCTTATTTCCTTGGTGAATTTGATATGTTTATAGGTTGTTTGAATGTTAAGAATGCATGCTAAGCTTGGAAGAGGGTTAAGAAGTTGGAAAAAATTGGAGTAATCCATAACCATGGGACTTGGTATGTTTCCCACGACGGTGGGAAGGTTCTCTAGAAAGTTTTTGGAGCCTTAACCCGCGATCGTGGGAAATAGGGTGTTTTCTACGACTGTGGGAGAGATCTCTAGAAAGTTTTTGGAGAGTTAACCCATGATTGTGGGAATGATAGGGATTCCCACGATCGTGGGAAACCCCATCTGAACATTTTTAAATTTCTCCCCCTTCTTTCTTCTTTCTTCATTCTTCAAATTTTCACTCTCTCTCTCTCTGAAAGTCATGACACCCACTCTCCAAACTTCTCAAAACCTTCATCTTACACTCAAATCTTGGTATTTTATTTAATTCTTTCATCATTCTTCAATCCTTTACATTTATTTCACATTAATCATTCAAGCATCCAAGTATTTGGTAAAGTTTTCTCTCCTTCTCTCTAAAAATATGCCTCTCTCTTCCTTATTTTTGTAGATTCTTATCCTCCAATGGCTCCAAAGAAGTAAGTCGCTCGAAAACTAACTGATGAACTACACCTTGAAGTCTCCGAAGAAGGTGAACCAGATATGGCGGCCACTTTTCGTGCTCCATCCCTATTTATTCGAAAGACGAAGGTATGAAATTTTGGGACTCTAAAGATAGAGATTTAACGCCTCCTAGATACTTTGATTTTGAAATGCTAGAAAAATCTAGGATTAAGGCAAAAAAGTGAGAGATTAGTTGCAAATATTGGTTGGGGTAGGTTAATTCGTTGTGATATGCCGATATATGCTATGATGACTATAGAATTTTTCGCCATTGTGCACTACAATCCTAAAATGGATTATATTCTGGTTTAGGATAGGTGGCCATGTTTATAAACTTGATTATACTATTATTTGTGTACTTTTTGATTTATCAAACACTAAAGTTTTGGATGATCACGAGGACTTTTATGTAGATGATTACTAGAAAATTCTAACAGGTGAAACCAATTTTGACTTGAGGAATGCACCAAATACTTTAATTCGTAGAACTAAGCACTTACTTATTTATATGTTTTTGTGCTTAATGGTTTTTAACAAAAATAAAAGTAATAAGTGCTTGGCTAAGGAACTCTTCTTCTTTTGGTGCTTGGTGCATGGATCGAAAAATCAAAATAAATATACCTTATCAAAAATTTCGATTTATTATAAGTTGTGTTGATAAGAAGAGCTCTTATTTTGTCATGTCATACATTGTTACTACTTTGGCATTATTTTACAAAATTGATGTGGATAGTGTGCGTATGGCTAGATATGATGTTTTTGATGTCCCTTCATACATTGTTACTGCTTTGTCATTATTTTACAACATTGATGTGGATAGTGTGCGTACAGCTAGATATGATGTTTTTGATGTCCCTTATTTGAGACACTCTGAAATTTTGAAGCCCCATCCTATGGGGCTCTGAAATCCTCAAACATATATAGCTGTTAAGAATAGGAAGGGCAAGGATGAAACCACTTCCTGACCATCCACATCTTAAGTGCCTCTACAGCCACAAGAAGAAGCAGCGGAAGAGGAACCAACTGTGGCAGTAAAGGTCGACAGATTCTAGCAAATCCTTGACTAGATGGACTCTAACCATCAACAAATGACTCTGCAAACTTATGAGCTCAGCACCTAAATGAGACAAGTGCACAAGGAGTAGCAGTATATGAAGAAGAAATTCCTCAAGTTCATCTAAAGGAATAATATTGAAGTCCCTTCGCCAACACCATCGCCACCACAATCTCTATGAGCTTTCTCACCCTAAACTTTTTACATTATGTTTAATTACTTTGTTAGTTGTTTTATCTTTTGTTTGGTTTGATGTCATTTTATCTTATTTTTGGTTGCCTTGTCACATTGAGGACAATATGTTTTTTAAGTGTAGGGAGGTGACACTTGCTTCGTCAATTGCATTGTTTTACTCACTGTTTGCATTTTGTTAATTAGGATGTATGTTTTAGGCATATTATGTTGTTTTGTGTTAAGCAATAGAACCAATCATTTTGATTTGTTTTACCATAAGATTCTAGCATGCTAGTTAGAATGAGATTGAATGCATGAATGAACTCAGATTAGGCTACTTGAGTAGAGAGTGAACCATATTAAGTGATGAAAAGTAGTTATTTACATAAGCTTACTCATAATTTGACACTTGAGCAATAAGGTAGTGTAGAGATGCATAATGAATTTTCATTTAAGCCAATGTGAGGATTGAGCCTATATGAATCCATATATAGTCATTTTATTTCTTTGTTTGTGTGATGCTACCTTAGGCTATTACCTTTAGAACTTGCTTTGAATCGGTTTGAGTCTGCTAGATGTATGCTTAATAGAGATGATTAAGGCCCTTTTTGTATTAACCCTTAGTTTAAGTGACCTACCTTTTATTATCCCTTGCTACCCCTGTTGATTCTTAACCATTTTGTTTCTTGAAAATACCCCAAAATTTAAAACCCGAAACCCTATTAACCTATCCATTTTCAAGCTTAGTAGAGTATTAAGTGATGCATTAGTTGGGATTTTTGCTACAAATTTTTTCCAAAATGAGTTGAGTGATATTTCTGCTTCTGAATCATATTATATTTAGTTGCTATTTTGTTCATTGTTTCTTCCATGTTATTAAAAACATGAAAAAAGATAAAAAGAAAAGAAAAGAAAAGCAGAAGAACATTTTAGTAGCATTAATAAGTGCGAAGTAGTAGTGTATTTACACTTGTATATCTCAAAATTATGTTTTTTTAATCCTTTTGTCCACTTATTACTTTACGAATGCTTGTGTTAAACCCTTTACCCTTTTTACTCACCTTAAACCTTACCACATTACAACCCTAAGCAAGTCCTTTTGATCTATTTATGCATGTAATCATTGTAGAGGAGAATAGGTGTATTAGCAAGCCTGTGGTAGTGTAGTTTCCTATAAGGAGCTTGAGTGAAATACTAACCATCAATCACTTGAGAGAAATGAGTGAAATCGTGAGGATGATTAATTTTGCATCCATACTTATCTTTGAGTGATGGTACCATATGTTGAGTTCACTTATGTACACTAATGAAACAAGTCATGATATGTGTAGTAGCTTGACATTTGAGTTAGCAAAAATTTGAGGGATTTCTTGCTTTTATCTTTGTAAAAATGAAGTGATGGAATTGATTAGTTATGTTTGATTTTTTTTGAGGACAAGAAAAGGTTTAAGTTTGGGGAAGTTGATAGTTGTGTATTAGTGGGTGCTTTTCTAAAGTATTTGGCATGTGTTTCTTGCATAATATGTTATTATTGTTGTGTTTTAGGATTTATTTTGTAAGTTTTTGTTTAGTTTGATCTTCATTTTGTTCTTTTATGTTTGATATTGATTTAGGGTAAATATTGATCATTTTGATGTAGGAATGGAGGTGGTAATCTTTGTCATTAAGTTAGAGACCAAGAGAGGAGAAGAGAAAAGGAGGAATTATAATGCAAGAACATATAATCATGGGTTTCATACCAATTCCCACGCTCGTGGGATGTTTAATCCGACGATACACATGGGGTTCACTTATTCTTTTAGGTTTTCATGACTATCTAAGGATGAAAACCCCTATGGACGAAAGAGCTTTATGTGAGACTTGTCTCCTTGAGTAAAATCACAGGTTTAGAGCTTCAAGAGAGGTAGAGATTCAAGGTTTTTCATTCACAAATGGGAAAAGAGCATACCAATGCCGAATTTTCCAGATTCAGGACAAGAAGAGGAGTTTGATTCATTTAGATTTCTTTTATTTTTTTCTCTTCTAGCACTTGTACCATGGATTATTTGATCGTTGGGGATGTTATGGACATTATGAGTGGCAAATTTAATTATAGAGATTAATTTTGAACTTCTTGTTAAACTCCTATTTCGTTGATTTGAATGATTGATGTTTTTAATGAATGTTGAATATATATGTGCCTTGCAATACATTAAGAGATTAAGTTGGGTAATTCTTGTAGGATTGTACAATAAGAATTGGCATTATATAAACTTGCATTCATCAAGTTAATTGATTATTTGAAAGAGAGATCTTGGCTAATTAATTGATCACCTATAGGATAACTTAATAACTAATTAAATTGGTGGATGGATTGATTTTGTAGGTTAAGAGATTGTTTAATCATTTCCATTTAATTTAGTTAGGGATAACTGACTATACCTTGAGAGAGTGTAGTTAATACATTAGGATATCTTAGGTGAAACACAATTCAATTAACAAAATAGGAGGGAGATAAGATAGGGAAAAACTGATCTCTAGTTGTGAAAATCTTGAATTCCGATTTTTTGCATTTTTGAGTGTCATTTATGTTTTGTTAGTTGTTTAATTTAATTTAATTTTTTAGTTTATTTCCATAAAAAATTGTTTCTTAAAAATATTAATTTGAATTAAGTGATGCCTAAGCACAATCCTTGCAAGAACGATATCTGCTTATTACTACAAGTCACGACCCGTATACTCACGATTTTGATCGTAAAACTAGGAGTTTGTTTTCCATTCAACACCTTTAATTAACTCCAGTGTTGCTAATTTCCTCAAGAGCTTCATCCCCTTAGAAGTGTAGGTGGCTACAACATTACAAAGTAAAGAGATAATTCAGAACTCAACAATTCCCACATCCCTAACTGATGAAATATGTGGCACTTATTGCAATAATGAAACATATACATGCATATAGAGACATGCGGATGATGGTTAATTCTTGAACTTCTCTTATAAGGAGGTTTCTTTCAAACAACTTCCCAAGTTGACATGGACTAAAGACATATTGGCCAGTCATATTTAACCTTATGCATCTTTCACCTTATGGTTTGTAGTGAAAGGCAAATTAAAAACAACTAATAAAATTGCCAAATATACATAGTTGCCAGCTATCGCTGTTTATGCAAAGAAGTGGAAGAAACTAGTGAAATCTTATTCTTCAATTGTCATTACATCAAGAACATATAGAGGGAACTTCATAATAAATGCATGTCAAATGGAGTGAATGACAACCTACAAAACTTCCAAACCCGACAGATGAGCTATCGAAACAATATTGCATGCAAATGGTTTTAGATGGCCTTATCCTAGGTAATCACTGCTACATGGGATGAGAGAAATTTTAAAATATTTCAAGACAAAAGTACCACATAAGAGTAGTTCTACAACTAGTTGATACAACATATTTAACTCCAACTCAACTTACAACGACAAAAATTTCAGCCCGGGCAAATCTAATGACATACTGGAATGTGTAATGACCAATATCATAGTAAACTAATTCAATGTTTGAGTCAAAATAAGTCTGTTGATAAACGTTTTCACTTGTTGAAGATTTTCCACATCAAAGATGTATCTGTGACTTTATATTAATCAAGCCAGTTGCATTCCTTCCTAATAGCATATAGGTTAAGTCTTTAATGACATAGATGATGGGCATCTAACCAAGGTAAATCAATATGATGAGTGGAGGTATCCCTTAGCTATTCAAAACAGGAGTATATGTTGCATATGTTGCATTGTCTTAAATATTAATCCAAAGTATATTTCTCTTATTGTTCAGATGTAACAAATTTACTACTTTGAGAATTTAAATTATTTTCTAATTTGTGACATTTTTATTCGGCTTCAAGGCCTAATAAATTTAATTTTTTTAAAGAAACATTTTGTTCCTAGCAATAGCACCAAAAGATTTGGTGATGTAATTTTAGTTTTAACCATAAGCACACGGTGTAGATATAGCTAGCACTGACAAGTATTGGTCGATCCCATAAGGACTAGAATTACTAATACTTATCATCTTTCTATTATCTAGTTTAACAAATTATGGTGATAATAATTGATCAGATTCAAAATTAAAATTATAAACTAAAATAAATCAACATAATTGAATAACTAGAACAAAGATTAAACTAAGAAACAATCAAAGAAGATAGTGATACTTAGACTTCAAATCCCCCTTAAGATTTTTCATTCAATTATGATTTCACTAATCAATTTAATATATAGTTTAGTAGACTATGAAAATTCCTCAATTATGCTAATATCTTTCTCAAGAATATTAACTGTTAACTCTATGTTGATTAATTGATTTATGAATTTTACTATTAGGTTTGACACTAATGCAGATGATTTACGTTGACCTGTCTCTAGGTTTGCATAGAACTCCTTTCAATTATGCTAAACCAATTCATACATTGGATTTCTCATTCTTAATAACATGAAATCACACATGGATCAACATGATAACAATATTAATTCAAGAATAACTAAGAACATATAATTGAATCTCAATCAAACTAAAGAATGGATTAAATTAAAGCAAATCAATATAAGGTCTTGCTCGGGGTTCATCTGATCTAAATAAAAACAAAGGCTTAGTACATAATCATAGAGGATATAATATTAAAACTAAAGGGAAACCAGAAAATTAAAAGAAACACAATGAAATACCTTTTAATCTTTATGAAATCCACTTTAGATTTTTGGAAACAACCTCTCTACTAGATAGGGGTAAGACTGTGCACCACTGGACCTCCTTAAACCCCGCTTATTAGTGAAACTTTCATTAGGTTGTTGTTGTTATTGTTTTTTTTCCTAAGTTGTTAATTTATGTTTTCCTGAGCCTCCCTTGAGCCTTTTTACAGTTTTTTTCTTGTCCTCTTAATCTTTCCCTTTTTATAACTCGAAATTAGCATTTTTAGAGTGCACACGGCCACCCACATTGTTGTATGCCTAACTATTTCCCTTAATCTCACTTTAATTCTTTTTAAATCATGCAAAAACACAGTTTTATAAAGCTATATAGTCTAGGACACAATTGTGTCCACCTCCACATGATCGTGCCCTTTAAGGACAACTTTAATCCTTTTATTTTCTTCCTAAATTCTATTTAACTTCCACTCATTTTGAACCCTAAAGGAAATTAAGACATAAAAAATAATAAGAATGAATTGAGTATTAAAAGCAATGAAAAACTCATAAATAAGAGAACAAAATACACTATAAACATTTAAAATATGGTCTATTTAACATTTAAAATTTGTCATTGATTTTCTATATCAAAAAGATGGTGAAATTAAGGTCTTTTGTGACAATGAGGTAAAATTTTCTATGACAAAATTTCACAATATAATAAGTCACATTGTCATCCACTATCATTTCATTTGGAAATTGTTAGCGGGAAGAATAATTAAAATGAAGCATTACAGTACCAATAATCAAGTTGATAATATATTTACCAAGTCACTTTCATATGTTAAGCATGAAAAATTCATATTACTAATGGAGTAATGAGTCTTGAAGCAAAGGGGAGTATTAAGGATAATGTGTCAAAAAGTTAAAAGAGTTATTATGTTTATTCTTTAGTTATTTAGTAAGGTTTTTATTATGTTTATTCTTTAGTTATTTAGTAAGATTTTGTTTTATCCTCTAGTTAGTTATTTGGAATAATCAAACTTGTTTTTTTTATAGTTATCAACACATTCATTTTATCTTTTATCGAGTTATTTAGTGGATATTATATATCTTCTATTGCTGATCTTTTCATCTATTGTAAGCCTATAAATAGGCAACATAGTATATTATTATGTGCTGGAAATAAAAGTCTCCATTTCGTGTCCTTCTTTATATTCTTCTTTTGCACTAATAAAATCCTATCAAACTAGTTTCTTAGTTAATATACAGCATTAATTTAGTGTCAAAACAAAAACCAATATAAACACAAATGAAGCTTAACGATTTTTCATCATCTATTGTCTTCTTCAATTTTGTCATCATCTTCATTGTCACGGTAATATTCATCATCACTAACTCTATCATATATGAGCTATATAAATTGCTACTTCCTAAGTTACTCTTGAATTTGGTATCTAATAAATGCTTTATATTAAAATAATACCAAATGTAACATTAACATACAGAAAAGAAGTATGTGTACAAATATATAACCCTCTAGACATTATACTCCTCGTAATCAAGAAGAGATAAAAATAATCATTTTATGGTGTCCCTCTTTAAAGTTTTCAAAACTCCTGCAACTAATCGATTTTTATGCATATAAGTTGTTTTTTTAACTATTATTTGTATTTGTAAAGTAATAAAAAGTATAATCTATGACATCAACTTTGCCACTTAATAGGTATGAATTTTTTTGTTTTTCTTGATATGAAAATTCAATCTATTAGAACTTGAAAAGCTACAGCCATAATAGGATTTATTACGTACAATAAGTTTAATGGGTAGTTATTGCTTATCAGATAATCCCACGTCATCCTTAACCATTAAAATCTCCATATAAGGTTTATGAGAGAAACTAAAGAGCAGTAATATTACCTGACATTATTTATTTGAAAAGGAAAACGAAATAAATTAATAAATAATGAAACTTATAACCCCAAAGAGAGGTTCATGGGAACTACCCTACAAATCAAAATAGAACAAATCGGAATTACTTATAAAGTAACAATTTTGTAAGTAGTACACTGATTTGATGTTCAAAGAGAGAAGTAAGTTGGATCTGCAATCAGGTGTAAGGTTCTTCAGAATGATAAGTTCTCTAGTCCCATTATCTGGCACTATTAGGATCATAAAGATATTTCCTACCAAGAAATTGCATTGTAAAGTCCTAACATTCATCAATGGTAACACTCAACTAATTAAATGAGATGTCTTATATCCATAAATATATTTTCTTCTATAATAGATTACTGAATGATATTAATAGGGACATAATTTGTAATTCTAATAATAACTTCAGTATCATCAACATCATCGAAACATTCACCACCAATTTTAGTATCTATATTTTATTCAAAATATTGTAAATTGGATTTGTGTTCAAACCATATTTCTACAGCCTTATGTGTTGCAATAAGCTTACATATCTCTGTCATATAATGATTACCTTTTTTTAACTCTATCAAACTTTTTTTTACTACCACCTCACATCATATGCATAATTTATTTGTTTTAGGTCCTTTAACATCTTTTACCAGCATCATTTTAAGGTCCAAATAATAAAACCTATGAATTTTAATGCCCCAACTTTCTATATCTCTTATAGCATAGTCCATATCTTTTTTCTAGTTAAACTTACCACCATAAAATATTGTTAATTTTTCATCTTAATCATCTATTTTTTTCTTACTTATATACAAATATTAATGTTATATTAAGTATGAGGGCATTGAATAGAAGATAAGCACTTCATTAATAATATACAAACATAAATTAGCACCATACATAATCCACATAAAACAAATACTACTTTCATAAACCTAACACCAATTTGTTGATTACCAAACCTTACAAGATGTTATTAATCTTAGCCATATGTTATGTCCAATATATTTTCAAATCCATATTCAAATACTATCAATAATGAATAATCAAATAATCCTACTTAGTAAAAAAAAAATACTTGATCAACAATAAAAGAATAAGAAAGAATTAACCAAACATTTAAGTATGCCAATTTCAACAGTAAGATATGTAACGTAAAGATTTTTTTTGCAAAATGAAAAAGTGAATAACTAAAATTAGGAAAGTGATTTTCTTGTAAAAATTGGAATGCCAATATTTTAGGTGTAAAATGTTGTTAACTTTGCTCTTCCAGTACTCTTACAGAAAATAAAGAGTTCATAATTCTAAAAATCCCTTTTATCTCCTATCCAATGTTGTTGTAAGATAGAGGTTTGATCTTATATTCTAATGGATCTTTCGATGATTTCTTTGTGTTTTCCACTTCTCTGAAGCAAAATTACCCCTTCTGAATGATCTGTTGTAACATCCCATTACCTATGGGAAGGTTAGAATAGTAAATAGGAGTGTTCAGTGAGAGACAAGAGATGCATTTTTATGTTCATGCATAATA
>JAOQMS010000002.1:14180446-14210638 GCA_027563885.1 Erythroxylum longipes
GTGCAAGTTAGATTCGTTATTGCTCCAACATACCATTATCGTAGGTTATGTCCCTAAAAGCTTAGGTACGTACCCTACGGTAATGGGATGTTGCAGTAAAAGCATGGATTTTGGTGTGGTAGTTGAACACAAACGTAGGCAAAACACAAAATGTGAGGGTATGGGTGTATCGGTGGTGAGAGGAAAGGAGAAGAAAGCATGCAGCAGAAATTCAGGAAAGATGAGTGACTCTGCATTTGCTTAATCCCTTTTTGGTGTAAGGTGTCCTTGTTTTAAAAGGACACATGTCATCTAAGGAGATAAGCTATATGTCCTCTTATGTGGCTGCCAAATGTCATCAAAATCCTAGGCCATTTGTCACTCAATCATTACTGCCATTAGTCACTTAATTTTCTATGCCAAATGTCACCCATTTTATATGCTTAGTCATCCAAATTTTCCATGTGTCAACTTGTCTTACCACTTGACATTTTTCCTAGACTAAATGTACATTTTAATTCATCACTCTTACAATTGTAACAATTAACTCCAAATTACTAATTATAATCCATCAAACCAAAATTCTAGACATAAACAATACATAATCATATTATAATCATTTTAAACCTTTCATACCTCGAAATATGTCAATTGAGCGCATACACTATCTTTGCAATGTTTTCTAAATCAACATTCATGTGTGTATATGCTCATGTTATGCATGTAAATGAAATGCATCTCATAAATTCTAAAATGATATGACTCAAAAGTCTAGCATTCTAACCCTCAATAAGTTTTGGAAACTAGCTATTACATTTGGTATATGATTTTAAGTTATAGAATTAGATGATTCACTGACACAAAAATATAAGAAGTCAGTTGTCTTTGATTTTATAAAAAATGGTTGAACAACATCTTGAATTCCTTAAGCTCATGATCATGAAATTCTGTTACCTTTTGTCAATTCTTGCTTGAGCTTCTTTAGTACTCTTAAATCACTTGAAATCATGGCTTCTAGTTCCTTTCGCCATACTTCCATAGCCAAAGACTTAATTACTTTTATACCAATAATATTGCGTGGAAAATTTTGAATATCTAAGAAACTCTACATAATAAAGAGAATATAGAATTCCAAAAAGATAAGAAGGAGATAAAAACATTTTGCAACAAACTTGTATTTACTTTAAGGGACTAACTATATGACCATCATTTGGTACCTAATAGTAGCCATCACTACTAAATAAAAATTACTATTTTATAAAAAATTATTTTATTATTTATAACAATGATGAACACTAGTAACTACCAAATAATGACACCAAAATTTTTTCTTTTATTAATTTTCAATAAAGAGTTATAACAACTACTTAGGCCAAGAGAAGGTGAATCATATTTAACCACCTGTCTTAATAAAATTGTTTCCTAACTATAAAAGGGTAAACCTTACTCTTTCTAAGACATATATAAAACAAAGCATTTGTAATGTTTCTAAAATAACAACTAATAACAATCTTATAACATCCTACTGATTTCAATTAAGCACCTTTATGATACTAGTTTAGAACAAAATAGTTAAAACCCTTTCATAAATGTAACTCTAAAATTTGAATTTTAATTATTTTATCTAGAATATAAGTCGATTACAATTGTATCAACCTATAAATCTAGAATTTAATAAATAAGAGTGGAGACTCTTTATTTAAAAAAATTAGCTTGAAGTATGCAAATTTAGTTTCCAAATGCATTTTGTTTAAAACACTGAAAGTTGCCAATTTTTCTAAAATTTAAAAACACAATTTATTTCTTATTTAAATATATATTTTTAATTTTTATAACTTAACATCAAATTTAGATCTTCTGAAGTTTAAAGTATTAATTTTTGTAACAAAAGAATATAATTATCTTTTCGAACTATTTGATTTTGAGTTAATTATTCAATAAGATTTAGAAGTATAAGGAACTATTATCCCACGTTTGCTAACCATAGGTTTGAATAATTCTTACATGATATACGACTAAAAGGTGAATTTGGAAACATAAATTGAGAGAATCATGTAAATGAGGAAAATGATAATTAGGGGAAGGCTTCTTTTATCGGTTGGTTTAAGTGTTGTTTACATATCTAACATGTGTACAAAATCGCCCAATAATGGGTAACTACCTTATCATGCGTTGTTGTCTCAATATTTCTATCATGTGCTACTTATCCCAATTTTAGTGTTGACTCTCCCATGGTCAATCCACTTACACAATTTCAAGCTTCACTCAATACACCCAAATCCTTTAAGAGAGTAGAACATCTGATACTAGTATAGAAGAAGATCATATGTGGATTTGAAGAGAAAGTTGTGGCCTTACCAACAAGACAAGTGAATGGCATAGTGGTTTATTTTCTTTCAAGGATGCTCTTATGGGAAAAAATTAAAATGACCAAATCACAAAGGTGATTGATGAAGTTTAGTTCAAGTTACTAGAGAGGTAAAATGATTTAGGTCTCTACCTAGATGACTTCTCAAACAAAAAATCTGTGGAAGACTCGCCATTGCCAAAAATAAAAATCACCAAGGAAATGAAAAAAAACCAGAAAAACTTGGAGGTTTTGCTAACTGAAAATGTATTAAGGAGAAATGTGGGGTCTAATTTGCTATCTAAATGCCTCCTTTCAATGTGGGATCTTTAGGGTAAGATAATTGATATGGATAAATGTTTATACCTATTACAATTCACAAATGTTGAGCAAGTTTTACAATTTATAAAAACCTCAATAACCGTAAATGTACGGGTTGTACTTTGTAGTATTAAAGGGTTAATCCTACGAGGAGAGTACTAGCCTAATACTAAGTTGTCTAAGGCTCAAACCTTCACAAGTGAACATGAAAAGTAAATACTAGAATTTGATTCAAGAATTGTAAAGTGAAAATTAAAAAAAAAAAGAATTAAACTGAGTAGTCACACCGGTCACAATGGAAATCTTTCAAGAGAGTTAATCAAGTTATGAGAGAGGGGATTTTACCTATCATTAATGATAATTTAGCCATTTATGTGTTCACGAGGTGTCAGTTCTAGACAGTCTTAGGGTTGATTACTCTCTCTCAGTTATAACCATTAAACCCTAAATTATAAACCCTAATTGAATTATGAACTTGGAATTTCTCAATTCACAAATTACCCACAGTTTTAATTATTTCTAAATCTCTCTAATAGATAATTGAGTCTCGCACGAGATCTCTCTCTTTGAAACTACCGACTATATTGATTAAGTGGTCAATTAGATCAACTAACTCTCCTTAATATGATCTAATCATTTTTATTCGACTCATCCTCTCATTTTGTTATCAAAACATGCAAATACGTTAATCAATCACAACACCCAAAATAATAAATGCAAAAATAACTAAATCAACATTAACTCAAAGCAAAATCCTGAAGGAGAGTTCAGAACATTATCAACAACCTAGAATACGTTTCCATACAATCCATCTTAACTTTGTACATTTAAATGAAAAAGGAAATGAAGAGAAAATGAAACTTAGGTTGGACAAATCGGGAAGGCAGTGGCGTCAGGATACCACCTGATCTGGGGAGCAGCAGTTTCGGGATCCACTTCTTCTTCCTCTGTCTTCCTCCTCTTCTTCTTCTGTCTCTCTCTTCTTTTTCTCTCCCTTTAGGGTTTGCAAGAGTGGCTGAATGTAAAGCTCCTTCTTTTTGTTCTTTTTTTTCTTCTATTTATGTTCTTTTGTGTTTACAGTTGAACTAAGGTTTTTATAGGGTCTGAAAGGTCTAAAAAATCTCTCGAAATGTGAAGTTTGGAGTGGCTGCGCATCTGCCCGACACAGGCGATGATCGTGGCCTATGTCAGGCCTTTCTGTCATAATCCTGGGCCATGCAATTAACCTTAATTTGCTCCAAAATTCCTCCTTTCTTCAATCTTTGCCCTGAAACACTAACAAACACATCAAGGTACCTTAAAAACACCATATTTAAGCTCAAAGGATTGTTCTAACCCATAAAAACTTAAAACACAAATAAATCACAAACTAACATAATTCTACCCTAAGCACATATTAAACAATCAAATAAACGACTAAGCATATATCAAACTATTCCCTAAAATATGATGCATTTCACACCTATCAATATCCCACACTTAAACGTTTGCTTGTCCTCAAGTAAACAAAACAACAAACAACACAAAGCAAAAAACACACAATGCAACAAATGAGGCAATAGCTTCAACTTCACGAAATAATTTAACTCTAAACACAATCATTCAACTTGTTCCAAATTATTAACATGCGAAATTCTCGTCTAAGCACATTGGACTCAATATACAACTAATCAAAATTTTAATGTTGAGTCTATTCACCCCTATCACTTACACACACACATTGATAATCATTCAGTCAAAATAAACGTCTAGCTATTTCTCAATAGGTTTTCATGAAAAATCAAACTACTAACAAGTTTGGTAGGTTTTTATTTGAAAACATTCTTTTTGTTGATTTTTCTTTAAGGACATGAGCCTAGTCTTTTACGCGGAGGCAAACATTTATGATGAATATCGATCTAGTTACTCAATTACGTCATGTTGTTATTAAGCTGCTTGATTAGAATGTCATTATAACCTTTTTTACACAAAGACACATATTTGTGATGCGTGTCGATCTGGTTACTTAGCTACATCACAGTCTCAACTAGCTACCAGATCTATTCATAACCCGAAGGCCAGCAGAATAGTTATTTTAGTTGAAGTTATACAAACTTTTTTTTAGCACAAAATTTTGCCTACCTTATTGCTTTAGCTAATCATTCTTATGAAAATGTACTAATAATTCCATTTATTTGATTGACCTAAAATTATAAATGACTATGGCAAATTCCTAGGGTGAATCGACTAACATTGTATCCTAATTAACCAATATATTTAACCCTAAGTAACTTAAGTCACTAATTTCACAAGCTAATAATTCTTCGCAACCTAAAAGACTATGTTTAAGGACAAATCTATCCCATTAAGTCCTAGTCATTGGTGCATTCACGCAATTCACATCATGCAACCGAAACAAACTATCATACAATATGCAAAATTCACACTTAAGGTAAAAACACACAACTCTCCCCACAATGGAACAACACATTGTCCTTAATGTGAAAAGGGTATACAAACACACCAGAGGGAAATAAAACACAATATACGAAAAATATAAGAAGAAAATAATAAAAAAATGAAAAGAAAAGGGTTAGAACACGAAACCATTTATGGTAATAGAGGCGATGATAGTGATAGTGTTGAGACCAAATCTGCTTGACATCGAGAGTGTTTCCTTATTTTATAAGTGATTCAAGAGAGTAAAAAAATTAGCAGTCTAAACCATTCCAAATCATTCAAAAATTATTTTAGAATTTAAAACAAACCTAACTACATAAAAATTTAAATCTAACTACTAAGCATGCTAATTTAGGGTTATTAGCTTGACCTTACATTCTTTGAAGCTCAGATGGATCAATTATAAGTGGCTTGCTTCCACCCTTCTCGTTCAACATCAATTTTGTAGCCTGTGAGTAAGCTACAAATTGAAAAATGATCAGAAGGACAATATTGATAAAGTTGAGAAAACCAATTAATTTTAGTAATGTCCTTGTCACTAACAAACTGTCAATAAAATAGGGAATAACGAAACTTCCTGAATCTTCTATTAAATCTAGCAGTTTGTTTGGTAAAAGGGTGAGCTACTCTTGTTCTTCCTTAGTCACTCCCTTTTCTTCTTCTTCTTTTGCTTCATGAATAAAGACTTTCATAGCTTCTTCAAACTTGATGTCCGTTGTCATCTATTCTTCATCCTCATGCTCCTTTAAAGTTTCAATATCATCAATTCTTATGAATGGTATTCTTAGTGGGTAATGCAGAGGAGGAACATAAGGAGGGTCCTCATTCTTTTCTTCATCCTTTTTCTATTTCTTTTGGTCTTCTACAGAGTGAGTTTTAGCTGGTCTATCTGTTAGTTTTCTTAACTCTTTCTCACTCTTAAGTGTGATAGCCGTAACTTGGTCTTTTAGATATACTTCCATGTTGCTTAAAAGACTTCCCACACTTTTTGTAGATAACACATTGGCAAGTTGTTCCACTTAAACCTCCAGGCTGAGACTAAAAGAGGCATGAATCCTTGTTACTTGGTCAATTTGCTCTTCTAACCTCTAATGGGCCTCATCCATACTTATGAGCTTGTCCATGATCTTGTCTAGTTTAGAATTATAGTCATTATATTTATCCTGTTGATATTGTGATCCTTGATTTCTAAACTAAATCTTAATATTGTTAGACCAATGAAGTTTTGCGTGGTTATGCCAACCCAACTGGTATGTGCTGGAATAAGGATTGCTATCTCCCTGACCAACTTGTGCTCCATTAAAGTTGAATTGCTCCACTTTGTTGTTTTCCCCTGACAAGCAATTAGCTGCGGTATAGCTCTCTTGTCTACATGACTCATATTCGTGCTGCATTGCTGTGAATGGAGAGGAAGAGGTGGATTTCAGGCTATTCAATTGCTTAGCTAGGTTGTCAATCTTAGCCTACAATGTTGTCATTGAATTTATAGCAACAATCATTCCTCCTGGGTCCCAAAAGGTTGACTGATTTCTACTTTGTTCTGGTGTCCAAAGACAACTAGTGTATGCTATGTGTTCTAACAAATCATGTGTTGCTTCAACTATTTGGCTCATGAATGATCCTTTAGCAATTGCGTCTATGATGCTCCTTGTTGGTGGATTAACTCCAGCGTAGAAGGTTTGCAATATGAATTCGTTGGGTTGGTTATGATGAGGACAAATCCTTTGCATCTCCTTATACTGCTCCCATGCTTCATGTAAAGACTCCCTTCCATTTTGCTGGAAATTGATAATTTCCTTTATTAGTCTTGTTGTCCTGTTTAGAGGGACTAACTTATCTAGAAAAACTTGCACCAACTGCTCCCAAGTTGTGATGTTGGATGGGTGTAGAGAATTTAACCAGGCCTTGGCTTAATCCCTAAGTGTAAAGGGAAAGAGCCTCATCCTAACAGCATCCTCCGACATCCCAATATATTGGAAGGTGTCACAAATTTCTAAGAAATTAGCTAAATGAGCATTAGGATCTTCAATGTCTAACTCATAGAATTGCACGTTGGTTCACAACATGTTTCGCAGTCATGGTTTAATCTTGAAAATATTTGCTTGCACTGGTGGTTGCGTAATCCCTTGACTATGGGCATTGAACTATGGCCTCATGATGTCCATAAGGGTCCATTGCTCTTTATGACCTATTTCCTCTACCATCGTTCTTTCCACCTCTTTTTAGCGTTCAACTCTTAAGATTCTCCATTGTTGTCTGGTGATATCTAAGTTGATATGTCATCTACTTTATACCCAACCCTTTTTTTACAAAAGAAGGTGAAAAAACCTTAGATTACAAGAATTAAACTAATTTACGCCTCCCCGGCAACGATGCTAAAAACTTGTTGAGCAAGTTTTACAATTTATAAAACCCTCAATAACTGTAAGCTCACGGGTTATACTTTGTAGCATTGAAGGGTTGATCCCACAAGGAGGTTATTAGCCTAATCCTAAGTCATCTAAGGCTTAGAGAAAAGAAAAAAATAAAAAACTGCACAAGTAAACATGGAAAGTAAATACGAGAATTTGATTCAGGAATTGTAAAGCAAAAATTTCAACAAAATAGAATTAAACTGAGCAACCACATTAGTCATAATGGAAATCCGTCAAGAGAGCTAATCAAGTTATGAGAGAGGGGATTTTACCTATCATTAAGGTTAATTTAGCCATTTATGTGTTCATGGGGTGTCGGTTTTAGACAGTCATGGAGTTGATTACTCTCTCTCAAGTTATAACCATTAAACCCTAAATTGTAAACCCTAATCGAATTATAGAACTCACAATATCTCAATTCACAAATTACCCACAATTCTAATTAGTTCTAAAGCTCTCTAATAAACAATCGGGTCTCGCACAGGATCTCTCTGTATGAAATTATCGACTAGAAAGATTAAGTGGTCAATTAGATCACCTAACTCTCATTAATCTGATCTAATCATTTTTATCTGGCTCACCCTCTCGGTTTGTTACCAAAGCATACAATTATATTAATCAATCACAACACTTAAAATAATAAATGCAAAAATAACTAAATCAACATTAACTCAAAGCAAAATCTCGAAGGAGAGTTCAGAACATTATCAACAACCCAAAATCCACTTCCATACAATCCATCTTAACTTTATACATTTAAATGAAAAAGGAAATGAAGAGAAAATGTAGCTTAGGTTGGACAAATTAGGAAGGCAGCAGCATCGAAATACCACCTGATCTGGGGAGCAGCGGCATCGGGATCCACTACTTCTTCCTCCTCTCTCTTCTTCTTCTCTTTCTCTCTCTTCTTTTTCTCTCCCTGCAGGGTTCCCAAGAGTGGCTGAATGTAAAGCTCCTTATTTTTGTTCTTGTTGTTCTATTTATGTTCTTTTGTGTTTAGGGTTAAATTAGGATTTTTCCTGGGTTCGAAAGTTCCAAAAAATCTCTAAAAACGTGAAGTTTGGAAGTGGGTGTGCATCTACCTGATGCAGGCGATGATCGTGGCCTATGTCAAGCCTTTTTGTCACGATCGTAGCCTATGCCATTGAATTGGCCCCAATTTGCTCCGAAACTCCTCCGTTCTTCGATCTTTACCCTGAAACACTAACAAACACATCAAGTTACCTCAAAAAATATTACATTTAACCTCAAAGGATTGTTCTAACCTATAAAACACTTAAAACACAATTAAATCACAAACTAACACAATTTTACCCTAAACACATACTAAACAATCGAATAAATGGCAAAGCACATATCATACTATACCCTAAAATACGATGCATTTCATACCTATCAATTACATTGAAGACTTCATGTTTACTCTACAAGGTGGTCCATAGATCATTGGACAACATTATCTACTTCTTTATCCTTAGATGCCATGGTTTCTGCCAAATGCTGCTCCTCTAAAGACATTGTAAACGTGGGTTAGACTACTAGGTCACCCCTTTAAATTGCATAATGCTTAAATTTTGTTAACAATTAGGAGCAAATTGGGCACATAATTTGAGTGGCTAAAAACATAATAATGACAGATAGGGGTAAGTTTACAAGATAACGTGTTAAACTTGATCTATCTAAACCACTAATTTCAAAAGTATTCATAGGAAGATTATGCCAAAATTTTGAATATAAAGGTATTTTATTTATTTGTTTTGAGTATAGAGTGGTGGAAGCATGGATTCAATTTGTTTAATATGCAACCTTTTAGAGGTTGAGAAGTTAAACTCAAATCAAAGTTTAATATCTACAGAAGGAAACCATGCTGAAGAAAAGGATTTTGGCGAATGGATGCTAGTCACAGCAAGTGGTCGCAAAACTAAAACAACTTTAATTCTTAAAGGTGCAATAAATTACTGTAAGAACTCTAAGACAAACACATAAAGATTCAATCTATTTGCCTTCTTGAGTAACCAAAAGGGTAAAGAGGAAACAATTAACATAATATATAAGATCCAATTGGAGAATAGGGGAGTAAAATATCAGCATAAGGTAGGAAGTTCCTTATTGTAAAGGTGGGGGAATCTGAATGCCTTTTTCTTTAACAATCTAGTAGTATAGGAAGGACATTATAATAAGAGCAATAAAAGGAAAGCCCACACTACAACCTCATAAACTACAAAAAAAAAACCACCTCATCTAATGTGAATATGAATACCTTAGAGTATCAAAATTCACACAAAGTCCTAACCTCCATTCCACTCTTCTTAATTGAGGCTCCTCTAGATAAGAGCAAAGAAAATTCCATAAGTATGAAGGCTTAAAACTCACCTATAGCAACCTGAAGTGCATAGAGGTGGATTTTGGAAATAGTATCCCATCAAATGAAAAGAAAACACATCTAGTGGAGGAAAAGGAGAGTAACGGGGCATCCAACACCCTCTAGCATAAAGTATAAGCCAAGTGAAGCCTTTCTTTTTTAGTTTTATTTTTATCTCTTTATGAAAAATGAAAGTCCTTTCCTAAACTATTAAAGGAGCAAGAAATCCTTTATTTTTTAGAATTATAAGGAATTAACTACATCAGAATCATCTCAATAATGTTGCAATTGCTGAGCGCGTATTAGTGATTTGAAAGTATGTAAGAAAATAGAAAAAGCAGGCTTTAATTACTTATTACATATGGCATACTTTGACTTTTCAAGAGGAATATGGTTCATATAGAGAGACATGGATTTGCAGTTGAGAGAAGTCAATGCTTCCCAATAACACATTATTGTAGAAGTTACAACTCTATATAAGACCTCTTGTTGCTTAATATGATATATGTTGTTCTTTGCTAAGTTTGCGAAAACAATTGTGAAATTTTTATATATCAATTATTGGTTGTTCTTTTAGTTCATAGCTAATTATTAGTGATTTTAATTAAGTGTTACATTCTTATGAGAAAAAAGGACACATATAAATAATAAGCAATAGGCATTTAAAGAAAATGATCGATGACTGCAGCTCAATAGACCTATAAATCACGTGTATTCCCTTCATTAAGTGTAATGGTAGGGAAGGAAGATTTTAGGTTTATAAACGTCTAGATCGTGGGTTCCGTAATTTCGAATGGCAACTTCTCTTCCTAAAGGCTAAAATACTTCATTTGGTTAATACATACTTGGATCATTTTCCCTTTCTATTGCATGAAAAGATTCATATTTAAAGTAGCTTGGCAAACTCTCCCAAGCTATAAGGAAATTATAAAAAACATATGGTCTAAGAACTTTTTAGACCTCATTGTTGTAATTCAAAAAATAGGATTAGAGTTAATGAGTTGAAGCAAAGAAAGCTTCGAATCTATCTCTATTATGAAGAAAAGGCTTATAGCAAGATTGGAAGGAATATAAAAGGCCTTAATGAGGGAACCAAACAATTGCCTTATTAACTTAGAAAAAAAATTAAAGAAGGAATATAATTTCATCTTGGACTAGGAAGAATTGTATTAGTTTCAAAGGTCCAAGGAAGACTGTATTAAGTTGGGCAACAAGAATGCAACATTCTTCCATCTCTCAACTATTATCCACAGAAGACATAACTCGATTAAATCACTTTAAAGGAATGGGCCAATATTGGAAGGTGACCTTCTTAAACAATAAATTCAAGAGCACTTCAAACAACTTTGTAAAGTGGAGCATATTAGGGTTAAATCTAGTTTATAAGCCAAGATTTGCACAACTTCCTTAAAAGATTACATTGCAATTACTAACCCAGCTACAGATGAAGAAGTGTTAAATTTAGTTAAGAGTATGACACCGTTGAAGTCCCCAAGATTAGACAACCTGAATCCCATATTCTATAAGAAAATTTAGGAATTGGTGGGGAGTAAAACAGTAGAGATGGTGCGATAAGCTTTTAAGTGCATGTCATTTCTAAGCCTTTCAAACTACACCTTGATTGCATTAATTCCCAAGGTTTCCCAACCAAAAATGATAAGAAATTTGAAGACTATCTCTCTATGTAATATAGCAGCCAAAATTATTTCCAAGGTGATGGTTACCATAATCAAACCTTTCTAAGTTAGCTAGTGAGACCCTATTAAAGCAACTTCATTTCATGAAGAATAGGGAAGGAAAACATAATCATAACACAGGAGTTCATATGTGCCTTGAGAAAGAAGAAAGGAAAGAAGGGCTTTATGATCATAAAGATTGGTTTGGTAAAAGCATATGACATAATTAGGTGGGATTTCATCATTACTATCATTAACGAACTAAATGTCCCTTAATTAATGAAGGCTCTAATCACTTAATTGATTTCAACAATGAAATTTTTTATAAACTAGGAAGGAAAAGAATTGGAGCAATTTACACCTACTAGAGGGCTTCAACAAGGGGATCCATTGTCACCTTATTTATTTGTGCTTTCTATAGTGAAATTACACTTTTTGATAGAAAATGAAGTAGAAAAGAGGAAATGAAAACCAGTTACAATATTTAAGGAAAGGTTAATAATATTCCATTTGATTTTTTACAGATGATCTCTTTCTTTTTAGTGAGGCCTCCTACACATCAAGTATTTTATCTTCTAAATTATTTGCAGAATTTTAGCTTAGCAGTATGACTTAGAATGAATTTTGATAAATCAAAAGTTTAGTTCTCACCACATATTGCAAGAAAAACAAAAACATTGTTAAGCTCCAAGTTGGGTATAAAAAGTATGGAAGGTCTTGGTCATTGCCTAAAAGTTCCAATGTTATATAATAGAACAACTAAAGCTATCGATTGAGGCTTAATTGAAAGAATCAAAACCAGTCTTTCAAATTGATAAGTGTATAATTTAGGCAAAAATACATTTAACCCCTTATATTTTATCCCTTGGTATGTTATGCCCCCCTCTATTTTAAAAATGAACTTATTATCCCCTTTGACCACTAATTAAAGGAGCTTAGAATTCAAAAAAACTTTTTTACCCTGTTATTATCATGACATCACCACAACTGTACATGTTGCATTTTTGGACAAAAATACCCTTTTTGTCTTTTGTTGACAAAAATACATTAAACCCTATATTTTTTTACTTTATTTCACTATGCTCTCTATTTCAAAAATAAAAATTATTTTAAGCATGAATTACATTTTGACCATTAATAAATAAAAAAGGAAAAATTACAAAAAATACCATTGTCTTCACAATTGTACTTCATGATCGTTAATTTATAGAAAAATTAAAAAAGAAAATTTATTTATGAATCAAAATTAAAAAAAGAAAGAAATTTTATTGAAGGTGCCATTTTTTCATAATTGTACGTTCTAATTGTTAATTAATAAAAAATTACAATTTTTTGTTTGTAGATTACCTTCTCACCATTACTTACTTTTCAAATCTTATTGAATTTGTTCATTTTAAGATTTTTAAAAAAGGAGACTAGAGATAATTTCATCTGATTCCAATTTTCTTCTCAATAGAGTTAATTTCTTCCACAGCCATTCCCTCTAAAACAACTGGGGTAGTTTGGGTAGCTTATAGCTTTTTTTGGGCCATGAGGGTAAATTAGAAATAACAATAAAAAATAATAGATAAAAAGTCTTTCTAAATTTTAAACTTATTTAACTGGTGGTCAAAGGCGGTAATAAGTTCATGTTTAAAATAGAGGGGGACATAATGTACCAAATGGTAAACATAGGGGTTAAAAGTATTTTTGCCTAGAATTTATCTATGACCGGGAGAGAGAATCTTATATAATCAACCTTATTAGTTATTACTTTATACACTATATAGAGCATGAAGCTTACTAAAGGAATATATGATAAGTTGAATCAATAAATGCACCAGATTTTATGGGTCTTTTTGAATTTTAAGCTCTTTTGACTGGTGTTCAAAGGGGGTAAGAAGTTTATTTTTAAAGTAGAGGAGGACATAACGTACCAAGAGATAAAACATAATGGGGTTAAATGTATGTTTGCCTAGAATTTATCCACGACCGAGAGAGAGACTGTTATATAATCAACCTTATTAGTTATTACTTTATACAATATATAGAGCACGAAGCTTCCTAAAGGAATATGTGATAAGCTAGACCGATAAATGCCCCAAATTTTATGGGTCTTTTTTAATTTTAAACTCCTTTGATTGATGGTCAAAGGGGGTAATAAGTTCTTTTTTAAAATTGAAGAAGACATAACATACCAAAAGGTAAAACATAGGGGGATTAAATGTATTTTTGCATAGAATTTATCCATGATCGAGAGAGAGACTCTTATATAATCAACCTCATTAGTTATTACTTTATACATTATATAAAGCACGAAGCTTCCTAAAGAAATATGATATATAAAGCACGAAGCTTCCTAAAGAAATATGTGATAATCTGGATCAATAAATGCACCGAATTTTAAGGGAAGGTACTAAGGCAAATATAAAATTGCATCTAATTCCTTGGAGAAGGTATGCAAGCAAAAAAGGAAAAAGAGGATTAGACATCACAAGCACATCCACTATGAACCAAGCTTTCGTCATTAAACTAGCTAGGAATCTTATAAAACAAAATACCAACAAGTGGAAACATATTTTGTTTCATTAGTATGTTGGCAACGATAGTTTACTAAATTGCTTTCCCAATAAATCTGCATTCATCCTCCAGAAGAAAATACTAAAAACAAGAGATACACTTCTGATAAGGGTAAAATGGATAGTGGGAAATCATAATGTGGTAAGATTTTGGCTAGATAATGTTGGAATTTTGAACAAGAAACAATGGGAAAAAGTAAGCAAGAAAGATCAACGTATTTTCTGTGTGTTATTTCAATTTATTCTATCTGATTATGCCTTTATATAAGCTTACAGATAAACTAAAAATCAAAGAAAATCTTCAACAGAACTAGATATTTTGGCCTTAACAAAGTAGAATAAAATCAGGAAACTACCCTACAAAATCTGTAGGACTAAAACAACTTAAAGACTAATTCAAACTTTGAATCAACTTCCAACACCCTCTCTTGATTAAAAGTTGGACATTCAAATTTTCTAGAGCACATCTCCCCATCTTCAGAATATTCTACGAAGCACTTCTCTTTACCAATTGATGCACTTCTCATCATCCTATTGATGCCCTTCTCATCAACCTGCAATCATTGAAGCACGTCTCTCCAAACACATCTTAGTGCACTTCTCACCAACTTTCAAAAAAGAGTTTCTTTATCAACCAACACCATATTTGCTTATTCCTTTTTCAATCTGCAATCTTTCTGTAGGTATCCAAATCTTTTACAATTGAAAAATTGAGGTTTTACCTTATGCCAACAATCTTTCTCTTCATGTCCCGACTTCTTGCAATGATCACATTTAGGAATTTTACCTTTTTCTTTTGACGATTTGGCTAGAAGAGCTCTTTCATCAATTTGTTATGTTCCAACTTTCCTCATGGCCCTTCTTTGCTCCTGAGCCTATAAGGCATTGATTAATTCTGAAAGGGTTATTTGACTAATAGCTCTTGAATCTTCAAGAGATGAAATTATTGCCTCAAATTGTTCAGGCAAACTTATAAGCATCTTATCCACAATCTTACTGTCTGGTAGATCTTTAACTAATAGTCAAATTTTATTCACAACCTTCATCAACCTATCAGAATATTCCTGTATGGTCTCCTGCTCCTTCATGCTTAAAGTCTCAAAATCTCTTTTAAGATTCAACACTTCCATCTTTCTTGTCCTATCATTGCCCTGATATAATTCTTTCAGTATGTCCCAAGCTTCCTTAGCTATTTCACAAGTCATAATTCTCGTGAAAACTATTTCTAACACAGCAGCGTGAATTAGTGATAACGCTCTTGGAGCTTTTGCTTCTTCTTCTTCTTTATGAGCTCTAATTTGATTGAGCGTTGGATTGTTTCCTAAAGATGGTAGTTCTTTTACAGTGTCAACCCATTGCAACAAACCAAGCCCTCTCAAGTGAGCTTTCATTTTGACAGCCCAAACTTGATAGTTTTCACCATTGAAATTGGGGGAGCAAGAGGTGTTGTGTTATTAGAGGCCATGTTTATATATGAAGGATTTTTCTTTCTAACTCACAACTCCAAAACTTGGCTCTAATACCATATGGAATTTTGAACAAGAAACGATAGGAAAAAGTGAGCAAAAAAGATCAACGTATTTTCTGTGTGTTATTTCAATTTATTCTATCTAATCATACCTTTATATAGGCTTACAGATAAACCAAAAATCAAAGAAAATCTTCAACGAAACCAGATATTTTGTCCATAACAAAGTAGAATAAAATCAAGAAACTACCCTATAGAATCTGTAGGACTAAAACAACTTAAAGACTAATTCAAACTTTGAATCAACTTCCAACAGATAATTGGTTGTCCCTAGATCCTCCAATAGTTTCTACTTCACAAGAAATCAGTTAGGAGGAAAAAAAGGTGACAGTAGCTGAAATTTTGAATATGGATGAACGATCAATCCATAACAGGCTAGCCTCATTACTCCTATATCACCTCATAAAAAAATTACAGAAGCCTAAGGGTTTTCTTCTTGATGATAGTGACGATATGAATGTTAGTGAGGGTATGGAACAAATCAAGACATGAATTGCTTTCTTAGAAAAGGAAGCTAAGATATGCATAGTTAGTGAAACAACTAATTCAAGAACCTTTTGGTGAACCTAGTGGTCTATCCCAACCATCTAGAATATAAAGATGTTAATCTGGAAAGTTGCCCTTAAAAAGTTGCCCACTTTTGATACGTTATTTAAGCAAGGAATGTCTCTAACTTACATGTGTCCTCAATGTCTTAATTTCAAAGAGAATGTTTTGCGTTCTTTACGAGACTGTGCTCTATCTGCTCAGATATGGAAACAAGCTATTCCAGTGAATGCCAAATCTATTTTCTTTTCCCAGAGTTTGAGGTGCTAGCTTAAAGACTCTCAAAATGGGAATGAAATTTGTTAGTTTATTGTTTTTGTTGAGATTATCAAGAGTATATGAAGTTGGAAAAATAAACTTCTCCATAATAACAAGTTCGATTCTTCAAAAAATGGAACAGATTTAATTCACAAAGAGTTTTTCAAATCCATAAAGTGAAATAGAAAAAGTTAAAAGAGTTTAGAAGATAATTAGACAACTTTGAATAAATGATGTAAAAAGTTAAATGTGGCAGCTTACAACCTTCCTCGTGAGACTGTTAGCGAAGGTGTTTGATTAAAGGCCACCACAAAGTGGTCAAATATTATGGTTCATTCCACAATCCTACATCGAAAATGTGTGGGAATGGTGTAGGTATCTAAAACCATAAAAGGAGCCTCCCCTCTTTAGTTAAACCATCCTAAAATTGTCTTTCCACAAGACTAAAATTCCTTCTCTCCTTTTGTAGTATTTCACTTGTATTATTTCCTAAAAATAGTGAAATATAAATTTAGTAGTGTTCGAGGAAGTAAGCATAATTGGCTAAACCCCTTTAAATTCTAGTGTTCTTTATTTGTCTATTTAATAGCTATTGTCGGGTATAGTTGTAGTGAATTATTGTGCTATTAAATTATGTCTAGGGAAATTATAGCTAGGAGATTAGGTTTTAAGTGGGATCATTTGTGACCCCCTTCGGTCTTTCGTGGGAATTTTCCTGGTATGATTTATCAGTACAATCATTCACACTCTATTCACCTAGGCAATAATGCTCAAGGTGAATTTGTCATTATGGGTAAGATTAACCCGAGTTTCACAATAATTGGTATCAAAGACAAGGTTTATTCTTAGTATGCTTTGTGGTTGCAGCGTAATATGATCTTCCACATCAGAAAATATTTTCCTTAGGCTATTGGCATTTTGCATTGACAGCTATTGAATAGAAATTGTAGCAGAGATGACAAAAATCAAAGATACGACTGCACCAACCATGTCAACAGCTTCTACCTCGTCTATTCTAGCAAGAACTGTTATTAGAAATGCAAGATTTGCGGCGAAGATTTTTATGGTACGGTTCATTTAGGCGTGTGGAAAAGTGAGGTTCAAGATACTCTTTTTCAACAAGGTCTTAACATTGCTATTGAAGAAAAGAAACTAGATGATGTTAAGGATAAGGATTGGAAGAATATAAATTGTTTGGCATGTGGTATAATTTGATCGTGTCTTTCCAAAAAGCAAAAGTATGTTTTCTCGAAAGAAACTTCTGCATCTAAATTATGGAACGCATTAGAAGAGAAATTCCTGAAGAAAAGTAGTCATAATAAGCTTCACATGAAGAAAAGACTGTTTTGTTTCTCTTATATTCCAGGTACCACTGTAAATAATCACATCACCAGTTTTAATCAGTTAGTTACTGATTTAATGAATTTGTATGTGATATTTGAAGATGAAGATCTGACTTTGATGTTATTGAGATCTCTTCCTGAGGAGTTTGAGTTTCTTAAAACTACTCTATCTCATGGGAAGATTGATGTGTCTTTTAGTGAAGTTACAACTGCTTTGTACAATCATGAATTGAGAAGGAAGACAAAGGAAGAATGTACAGGTGGAGCAACAGAAGCTTTGGTAGTCAGAGGTCATTTGCAGAGCCAGATTAAAGGAAAGAAAGGGAGATCAAAGTCAAGGCTCAAATTGAGCAAAGATGAATGTGCCTTTTGTCAGGAAAAAGGGCACTGGAAAAAGGATTGTCCAAAGCTGAAGAATAAAAACAAACCTGATAAGGGAAAGGCTGTTGCAAATTCAAATGTTGCTAAGTGTGAAGAAGCAGACTCTGATCTTTCATTGGTTGTTATATCCTCAATAAGCCTTTTTAGTCCATGGCAACTCGATTCAGGCTATAGCCATCATATGTGTCCCAACCGAGATTGGTTCTCTGATTTTAGAGAGCTAGAAGGTGGAGTTGTCTACACAGTAAATGACATTCCCTGTACAACAAATGAGATTGGTTCAATTTGCTTAAGGAATTACGATGGACAATCCTTTTTTTCTAACAGATGTCATATACGTGCCAAGTTTGACAAAGAATCTCATTTCAGTGGGAGTCCTAGAATCAAAGGGCTATATTATAAATGCAGTAAATGGAGTAATGAAAGTCATCTCTAGTGCGCTTGTGGTAATGAAAGGAATTCAAAGAAACAATAACTTGTATTATTAATAAGGTAATGCAGTTATTAGAACAATAGAAGTAGCTTCTAATAATGATCAAGAGCTCGAAGCAACTAGTTTATAGCATATGCGCTTCGGACATGTAGGTAAAAATCCTTGAAGATATTAGTAAATCAAGAATTATTGAAAGGAGTTTAGGCCTGCAAATTAGACTTCTGTGAACATTGTGTCAAAGAGAAGCAAACAAGAGTGAAATTCAACACTGCAATTTATGATACGAAGGGTATTTTGGATTATGTTCACTCTAATGTGTGGGGACCTTCCAAAACAGCTTATTTGGGAGGAAAAAACTATTATGTGACATTTGTTGATGATTTTTCCTGAAGAGTATGGATGCATAATATAAATACTAAGAATGAAGTGTTAGGAGTTTTCCTCAAATGGAAGACGATGGCGGAAACTCAAAAAGATAGAAGAATCAAGCATCTCCGTATAGGTAATGGTGGAAGTACAGGAGTGATCCATTTTTAAAGGTCTGGGAAGATGAAGGTATTGTCAGACACTTCACAGTCAGGGATACACCACAATAAAATGGGGTGGCAAAACATGTGAAATGGATATTACTGGAGAAAGTTTGGTGTATGTTGTCTAATGCAAGGTTAGGCAGAGAATTTTTGGCTGAGGCTATTACATATGCTTGCCATCTCATCAATCGCCTTCCATCAACTGTTATTAGTGGTAAAAACCTTTGAAAAAATGGTTTGGAAAACCTACTATTTACATATGTTTGGTTCCACTGCATACTATCATGTTAAGGAGTCAAAGTTGGATCTACATGTAAAGAAAGCAATTTTCATAGGCATCACCTCTAGTGTAAAAGGATATCATCTTTGGTGCCCAGAGTCAAAGAAAATAATTTTCAGCAGGGATGTTACTTTTGATGAATCTACTATGTTAAGAAAGGTGACAACTGAAAATGTTAAGCAGACATATGGTACTCTAAAACAGTTGGAGTTTGAAGGAAGAATTGTTACCCCAGCAAATGATAAAGCAGATGTAGAAACTTCTGTGGTAAAAGAGGAGCCAGATGAAGAAGAGGTTCCAACACAAGAAACTCCATAGCAACAATTACCAATTGCATTGAGAAAGCCAAAAAGAAACATTCAAGTACCTACTCGTTATATTAATATGGTGCCTTATGCATCTCCAATTGAAATTGATGACATTCCTACCACTTATAAGGAAGCAATCCAAATTTTAGAAGAAGATAAGTAGAGGATAGCCATGAATGAAGAAATACATTCCCTTCGTAAGAATTAGACGTGAAAGCTAGATAATCTCCTAAAGGGAAAGAAGGCAATTGGATGCAAATGGGTATATGCAAAGAAAGATGGCTTTCTTGATAAGGATAATATTCTCTACAAATCAAGGCTTGTGGCTAAAGGCTATGCTCAGACGGAGGGAATTGATTATAATGAAGTTTTCTCTCCAATTGTAAAACATTCCTCCGTGTGAATTTTGTTGGCTTTGGTAGCACAGTTTAATATGGAACCAGTTCAATTGAATGTACAAAATTGTGTTTTTACATGGAGACTTAGAGGAGAAAATCTATATAACTCAAACCGAAGGTTTTTAAGTTGCTGGAAAAGAGAATATGGTGTGCAAGCTTGAAAAATCGTTGCATGAATTGAAGCGATCTCTGAGGCAGTGGTACAAGCGATTTGACATGTTATGATGGTGCAACTGTACACAAGAAACAAATACGATCATTGTGTGTATTTTCACAAGACACAAGATGGATCCTACATCTATCTTCTCTCGTATGTTGATGATATGCTGATAGCTTCAAAGAATCAAAGAGAAATTGATAGATTGAAGATTCAATTGAATCAGGAGTTTGAAGTGAAGGATCTGGCTGAAGCCAAGAAAATTCTTGGCATGGAGATAAATAGAGATAGAAAGTTGGGGAGACTATGTTTGACTCAAAAGAAATATTTGAAAAAGGTACTACAACATTTTGACATAAATGAAAAGTCAAAATCGGTTAGTACTTCGCTCACTCCTCATATAAAGCTCAGTGTATCTTTATCTCCAAAGAAAAAAGCAGAATGAGAGTATATGACTAAAGTACTTTATGCAAATGTGGTTGGTAGCTTGATGTATGTTCTTGTGTGTACAAGGCCCGAATTTCATAGGCAGTTGGGGTTGTGAGCAGGTATATGCATGATCCTAGAAAGAAACATTGGACAGCTGTGAAATAGATTCTATGGTACATTCTGAATACTGTAGATGTTGATTTGGTATTTTAGCGGGATAAGTAAGATGATCAATATGTAGTTGGATATTATGATTCTGACTATGCCGGTGATTTAGATAAACATTGATCAACTACTGTCTATGTGTTTAATTTTACAAAGGCACCAGTCAAATGGAGGTCTACCTTATAGTTAACAGTTGCTTTGTCGACTACAAAGGTAGAGTATATGATAGCTATAGAGGCTGTGAAGGAGGCAATTTAGCTTCAATAATTGCTTGGTGAGTTAGGGTTTTAACAAAAGCATATCAAAGTGCACTGTGATAATCAGAGTCTTATATTTTTAGCAAAGAACCAAGTTTACCATGCAAGGACGAAGCATATCAACATCTGTTATCACTTTGTACGAGAGGTTTTGGAAGAAGGTGGAGTAGCAATCCAGAAGATTAAGACTACTAAGAATCCTGCTGATATGTTGACAAAGGTAGTGACTGTGGTCTATCAATATTGCTAAAAATTGAAGATAGACGTTGTAAAGCACATTTAAAGACACTACTAAAGATGACTTTTATGAGAGATTTGGAAAAGTGGAATTCGCCAAGGCAGAGATTTGTTGAAGATTTATTGAGTGGTCAAAGATTATGGCTCATTCCACAATCCCACATCGGAAATGTGTGGGAATGGTGGAGGTTTCTAAAACCATAAAGGAGCCTCCCCTCCTTAGTTAAATCATCCCAAACTTGTCTTTCCATAAGACCAAATTTCCTTCTCTCCTTTTGTAGTATTTCACCTGTATTATTTCCTGAAAATAGTTAAACATAAATTTAGTAGTGTCCGAAGAAGTAGGCATAATTGGCTGAACCTCGTTAAATTATGGTGTTCTTTATTTGTCTATTTAATAACTATTATTGGGTATAGTTTTAGTGAATTATTATGCTATTAAATTACATGTATAGTAAAATTGTGTGTAAGAGATTGAATTTTAAGTGGGACCATTTGTGACCCTTCCGGTATTTGCTGAGAATTTACTTGGTGTAATTTTTGAGTACAATCGTTCACACTTTATTCATCTAGGCAATAGTGCTCAAGGTGAATTTGTCGTTATTGGTGAAATTAACCCAAGTTTCACAACAGTATCTACTCAAGGTACAATATGAAAACCAAAGAAAAACAACTTGAAATTGTAGTGCTTAAAGGTTTACTTGTAAATATTGATCATAGTAAGTTTTCCAAAGAACAAGTTGCTCTAAATCAAAAGTCTGAACTGAGACTCTATATTTCGTATTTCCTCCTAATTGAATGTTTTGTTCTCCTATTACAATATATGCTTAATAATCAGTCCTAAGCATTCTTGCTATGTAAATATTTGCTAATTAATATATAACTCCAGTTTAAAAAAGAAAAGGAAAAAAATGGCTCTTATGCATTTTCCAAGTAGATTAACCACCATATGGATTGAGACTTTGTTCCTATAGAAGTTAATTTCTTCTACAGAACATGTAAAACCTCTTTATTTTAGTATCCTCCAAGTTTGAATTTATCTGTTTCTTTACCTAGTAGGGCCCTGGATTGTGGAAGCTTAGATGCTTAGTTAATGAATTTACAAGAAGAATCAGACCTAGTATAGAACAGAAACTGAAGATGTTGCATTTCAGACATGAATGCAAAGAGACCAAAATACTAGATGGAACTTCAACTTATAATTTAAGCTCAAATTCGATGAAAAATTTCCCTAGCCTACGATTCATGTTTGTAGTGTTGTACCCGTCATTCTTAAGATGCTTTTGTTCTCTAATAAACATCTATATGACCTAGAACAACATAGCCTCTTCAGGTTTGGAAAGGGAAGTAGATATGTAATAGATGATAACATTCAACATTCATTATGTGCTTATGTTTCATTTTTGAAAAGAATCAAGACCTTTTGCCCACATCACAATACTATGAGCATGATGTAGAAGTTACAATCAACGTAGTGGTTAAAATTTTTTTGGTGCATCAAAATGATACATCTAACAGTATCCATTGCATAAGAGTTAAATAGACATATAAAAGAAAAGAAAAAAGATATGTAAATTAAAAATGTACTTGAGTTCAGCTTTTTATACTGGTCACCAAATCCAAAAGTTAGCACCTACTGAGAAGAATCAATAACCCTTTTAGGCATTTTCATTTGCAGCTACAATATAACATAATTTCCATGCCTACTTGTAATGATTGAAGAATTTACTGAGAGCTCTCAATTGGGTATCAGATCTTCTGTTCTAGTTAACCAGTTCCAATTCTATTCCGTTAAATCTCATCCATACATTTATGTGGGATCTATACAAATGTATAGACCAGATTAAGCGGAACAAGGATTAGAACACCCTAAGTGGAACAGGGTGCTCCAACCCCTCAATTGTTTCAGAAACACAACAATGTCATTGAGATTGCTCCACATGTCAAAAGAAAAGCATGAATAAGTGTCTAAAAAGATAAAAACACAATCGAATTGTATTGTCATTTACTTTTTTATAATTTACTACCATTCTAGCTTTATTTCTAATCAGTTCTGCATGGTTTCTAACTAGAAAAGTTGGGGAAGAATGAAGATATTTATTAGGCCTAATTATCTTTAATTTTTCTAGTTCAGGAAGTTATTTTTCAAATTCTTCTTGATCTTCTAAACTATATCTCATAGAACTCTAATAATCTTTTGTTGATCTTTCATTTCTAAGTTTGTTTCTTCGCTATTTTTATCTGAAAATTGTACCAGGTATTTTTATCCGAAAATTGTAACAGGTTATCAGAGTAATTTTTCTTTATCTTTTGTTTTACTAATTCTAGTCCATCTCTTATAGTTTTTATCTGTTAATACTTATTTTTCTAGAATATTTTCTATTTGTAATAAATGTTTTCCTTTTGAGAAGATCATTTTTTCTTTATATCTCATACCATGCTAGGCTGTGTGAGGTTTAAATGTGATTGGGGTAGATCCACCAGAGGCATTTTGAATTCTATTAACTATTATCTAATGAATACAAGGAGTTTTGAAATGTATTTGTTGTATAATAATATCAAATAATATTTTATGAAATAATTGGAGAAAGTTCCTAAAAGAATATCAGTTCTAGCATCATAAAGTAAAATGGTTGATATTTTATTAAAAATGATTCTAATAGTATTTAGGGTTGCTAAATACCCTTGGATAAATGTATTTTATTGTTAGAAATATCAATTCCTACTATATTTTGTAAGGTTTTATGGTATTGTAAAGGAAGACAACTTGATTCATATAAACAAGAACTAGTTCCACTGTCTATATAGGCAACAAAGTATTCGACCCTATAATCTTTATCAGTTATTTCAATTGGAATATAAATACTAGTAAGACTAGTCATTATCTTAGAATGTATATTACATTGATGTTTTAGGATCATTGTATTTCATATTGAGTTATCTTATAAGGTTAAACTTGTTTAAGAAAACTAATTCCTAGTAGTATCTTTAAATTGAATCCTTTATTTTCAACTATTAATCTTATAAGCATTTCATTGTCTCCTATCTTAACAGTGGTTTATATCGTGATATCAATCTAACGTATTTCACCATTAAAATTTATATATTGATAAAGTTCATTTAAGTGGAAACTTATCAAATTATGTATTAAATTTTGATTAATGTAACTTCCACTAGCTTTGGTATCAATTAAGATATTACAGGTGGCATAATTTGTACCATCAAAATATTCTCTTTTAATTATATAATTAACTTATCCTTATGTTTGCTCTTATCAAGGTATTAACATATTGTTGACTACTCCAAAAATCAGTTTCTAAATAAGATAATCTAGGAAATAATTTATTGTGAGAAGTTAGTAAGGGTTTCTATTGTAAATCTAATGAAAAGTCATCTTTTAGGTCTTCTATAGTTGCTATATAAGGAGGGTATATTATTTAAACTTCATAAAATAACTTTAGAAAGTCAATGATATCTTTGGTTGCAAAACATTATGTATGATGAGTATTGGATAGGGCATAAGATATCATGTAGGTAATAGAATACAGTCTATTTTCATTTCTAATTAAATATTTTCTTTTAAAGTCTTGGATTAAAGTGAGTGTTTTATCAAAATCTTTATCTTGTATATTATAAGACATTTTAGGATAGATATTAAACACAAGTTTTTGGTATCCAAGATTGCCTCTCAAAATTCCCATACAGGTTTCTTTTCTATTGCGAATTTGATAATCTAATATTGCTAAATTTATAAGACTATCTATACCCTCTCTAAAAGTAGATATGATTATCATTTGTATGGATCCGAGATGCACATATCCTATTTTTGTCCATAATTTCTTTAAGAATGCGATCAAGTTTACGAGAAATATTTTTTTAGATAGCACAGGAATCATTGCTTTATTAGAAGTTAATGTTAGATACTTTAGTGGCCCATGTCACTTATGGATTTGAGTCTAATGAAAAGAGCCTAAGATAATGGTTATTGGATCTTAAGAAGTTGGGCTCAAATAGGTTTAAGACCCTTTCCCTCTCTCCTTTAAATATGACATGAAACAACAGACATGTATGCAAGTTGTTCATGTTTTAGAAAACTATTAAGAGAGTTTTTGAACCATTCCAGAAACGGATTATAGAAGAAAGGAAGAGAGGGAATAAAATTTCATTAAGAATTTCAAACATCATGGATTCAGGTTTGCTCTACAGGGTTATTCATAGATCTATAAATGTCTTTCAATTGGTATCAGAACAAGGTGTTGTATTATTTGTTGTCTATCATCATCAACTATTCGTTTCATTTCTGGAATGGTTGTTTTCTGTATTGTAATGGCATTGCTTTCTTCCTATACGACATCTTGCACTGCCATGAATGGAACTACCACAAACAAGAACACAGATATAGAAACGAATCGCAAACTTCTACTTTTGTTCTTATATTCCCATATATTTCTGAACTTGTTTTATTTTAAGTTGTTGGATGATTCACCTCGGAAACGATGCAATCGTTACTACTTGTGTTTACGGTTATTGAAAAGCAACAAAAACTCAAACATGATGTCTTGATGATTTTGACTTGAAACAATTCGAGTTTTCTATTTCTTTTTGTTATGACGTTTCTGTTGCTATAAAGACATGTTTCTGCTGGCTATAATGTTGGGAAGGGATACTCATGGATTCAGGGTTTGGGATGGCTTTTGATATAGAGAGAACCCATGAACAAGAGCGATATAAAAAAACAAATAAACATAGAAAATAGTCTGCGCAAGGAGCCATCTTACGGAAAGGAGCAACAATAGGCACGTGTAGTGCACGCGCCAGCCATTAAACAAATGCTGGTGAACGGGCTGCCTTGTGTTTTTGGCCCAAGACTTGTGTTTAGGCTATTTATTTTAGACCTTTGGGCCATTAAAGTATCAAATTGGGTTATTAAATGATTTTGGCCTAACTTTATGGATTTTAAATTTGGGTTATATTATGAAACCTTAATTATTATGTAATTAAATTATGGACTTTAACCCTAAGTAAAACAATTTTGTGATGGGTCATAATTGATTGTTTAATTCATAATTAATTTATTTTTTATGCATAATATAATTTTGAAAATAGTGCCATATTATATGATTTTATTTGGTGCTTTGAATATTTTATATTATGCAATGTTTGGAATTAAATTTTCTTATTATATGTTGAATATGCTACATGACATAATGGTAATTTAGAATAGTTTGTTAGTCGCCAAAGTGACCAAATTAATTAAATTAAAATTTGTCATGTATGTTAATTGTTCAATTAAATGTTTATTACATGGAAAGCTTGTTAGTCACCAAAGTGGCCTAGCTTGAAAATATTAAACATTTAATTGTGAATGTTTCTATTGTTCATGTTGATATGATGCTATTAAAATGACATCAACGTTGAATTGAACAATTGAGATTATTAATTATAACACTAGGATGTCACCCAAAGGTGGACCATTACTTATAATTAATAACATTAAAGAGACTTATTGACCTAGTTGGTGAATATGTTTGAATATCCAAAGATAACATGCATACTTGCTAGAGTATGATTGATTGTCTAACAAAGTGTGTATATATATGTTAGCATCATCATGGATTGCGGATATGTGTTTAAGTATCACCCAAAGGTGGACTTAAATATATATATTAAAGTTTGTTATTGTCTAAATATATTAATTCTACTCAAAGCATTAATGCATGGGCTATATGTTGTATTTGCAACATCTACTAATTTATTCGCTTTAGGAAATGACTTGATCAAGTTCAATGGTCTGAATTATATGGATTGATCTGAACAAATCTAGTTTTAACGGGGTGTAATGGATTTGGACTAGGCCATAGTTTCAAACACAAGGCCCATAGCCATAATTAAGACTAGTTCTGAAGCTGACAAGTCTTATTATGAGGCTTGGGAATGGTCTAACAGGCTGAGTTTGAATTTGATGCAAATGATAATAGCAGAAAATTTGAAGCCATCAATTCCTAAGACGGATAATACAAAGGAGTTTATGTTGAAGCTTTAGGAATACTCCTAATCTGATATAGATGACAAGTCCATAGTAAGGACTTTAATGAGTGAGCTAACAACCAAGAAGTTTGACTGGTCACAACCCATTCATGATCATGTAACTCATATGTCAAACCTAGCTGTAAAGCTGAAATCCATGGTTATGGCTGTGAGTGAGTCCTTTCTGATACAGTTCATTATCAACTCACTTCCTCTATAGTTTGGCCAGCTCCAAGTGAATTACAACACCATTAAAGAAAAATGGAACCTTCAAGAGATTAAGGTCATGTTGGTTCAGGAGGAAGGGAGATTTAAGAAAATGAAGGAGCACTCCGTTCATCTCACATTTCATCAAAGAGCTAGTAGCAGCAAGAAAAAACCAGGAAAGAAAGGCAAAGATAAGGACAAAACTCGCGGTAAAGTTAATAACGGTCAAATCCATAAAGATCAAATCTTATTGAAGTGTCTAATAACACCTAGTGGTTAGATTCTGGTGCAACTACTCACGTGTCATTACCAGGGATTCCTTTAAATCCAAACCATAAATAAACTGAAAAGTTCTTATATATGGGGAACAAAATGAAGGCACGGATAGAGGGCATTAGGACGTACAGATTGTTCTTGGACACTGGGTGTTACCTGGATCTAGAACAGTGTCTTTATGTTCCTGAATGTGCTAGGAATTTAATTTATGTTGCAAAGTTGGTTGATGTAGGATTTCAATTTAAGATTGGAAACCATGTTTTTTTTAATTGTATAAACGCAAGTACTATTATGGTTCTGATACTTTAATTGATTTATTTATATCATTTCAATCTTGTTGTTGATTTTGCTGAATCTCTGCTTCACGTTGACCATATTATAGGAAGTAAAAATAGTGCACAAAATGAATGTTCTGCTTTTTGTGGCATAAAAGATTAGGTCATATATCCAAGGAAAGGGTACAGAGGTTAGTGAAAAATGAAATATTACATCTATTAGATTTTGCTAACTGGGATATATGTGTGGATTGCATTCAAGGCAAGCAAACTAAACATATATCAAAACGTCCAGCCACAAGAAGTAACAAATTACTTGAATTAATACAGACTGACATCTGTGGTCCTTTCGATTTTCCTTCTTAAGGCGGCAAAAAATATTTTATTACCTTTATTGATGACTTCTCACGATATGGTTATATTTATATGTTGCATGAAAAATCTCAGTGTGTAGAAATCCTAAAGGTGTTCGTTAATGAGGTAGAAAGGTAGATAGAAAAGTAAAGATGGTGAGGTCCGATAGAGGTAACGAATATTATGAAAATTTTGATGAAAGTGGACAATGTCCAGGTCCATTTACAAAGTTTCTTGCAAGTCGATGCATATGTGCATAATACACAATGCCTAATACACTGCAATAAAATGGTGTAGTCGAAAGGTAAAATCGTACTCTTATAGATATGATTAGGAGTATGTTAAATTATAGTACTTTACCGTTATCATTGTGGATGCATGCATTAAAGACCATTGCATATTTGCTTAATAGGATTCCCAGTAAAGGCAGTTCCTAAGACACCTTATGAACTGTCGACAGAAAGGAAACCTAGTTTATGATACCTTCATATTTGGGGTTATTTGGAAAAAGTAAGGTTGTATAATCCACATTGAAAGGAGCTTGATGCGAGAACTGTTAGTGGTTATTTCATCGGCTATCCTAAAAAGTTAAAGGGGTACAAATTTTACTGTCCTAACCATAGTACAAGAATAGTTGAGTCTGGTAATGCTCAGTTCCTTGAAAATGGTCAAATTAGTGGGAGTGCAGAACCACGAAAAGTGGATATTCACAAGAGTCAAGTAGAAACTACTCTGAGTCGAGTAGAAACTACTACATCAAATGTGATCCCACCAGTTGTTATTCCTCTTATTGCATCACAGATACGCAACATACTAGAACAATAAATTAATGTTCTAATTCCACAAATTGAACATATTAATGAAGAATCGGCTAATGATGTTCAAGTTACAAATGATCAAGTGATGCCATAAGAAGTAACATTATGAGGTCTATAAGGCAGAGAAGACCAACTATTTCAAGTGACTATGAATTTTACTCACTTGAACATGAATGTGACTTGAGTATTAATAAGGATCCAGTGTCATTCAAACAAGCCATAGAATGTAGCAATTCTGAAAAATGGTTCAATGCTATGAAAAGAAGAGTTAAAATCAATGGATGATAATGAACTCTGGGAATTAGTTAAGTTGCAGAAAGGTACAAAGCAAGTGGGTTATAAATGTCTTTAAGACCAAACATAACTCGCAAGGCAACATTGAAAGGTATAAAGCCAAACTTATTGCCAAAGGTTACACTCAAAAAGATGGCATTGACTATAAAGAGACCTTCTCTCCAGTTTCAAAGAAGGCTTCCTTAAGAATTGTTATGGCTTTAGTGGTTCATTATGATTTAGAGCTTCACCAAATGGATGTAAAGATCACCTTTCTAAGTGGTGACTTGGAAGAAGAAGTGTACATGGATCAACCAGAAGATTTTAAAACGACAGTAAAGGACAAGTTAATGTGTAAATTAAAGAAGTCAATATATGGACTGAAACAGGTTTTTCAACAATGGTATCTTAAGTTTAATGATACCATTACTTCTTATGGTTTTGTAGAGAACAATGTTGATCGATATATCTATATGAAGATCAATGGGAGCAAGTTTATTATATTAGTTTTATATGTTGACAATATCCTTCTTGCTGCTAATAATATGGTTTTGTTACATGATGTAAAGAATTTTCTCTCTAATAATTTCGAAATGAAAGATATAGGTGAGGCATC
>JAOQMS010000002.1:14214273-14239807 GCA_027563885.1 Erythroxylum longipes
CCTGTAGTGGAGTCTTCCTAACTTAAATAATATTATCCCCATGCTCCTCACGTGTACTATTTATCTCCACTGACTCATCATTTATCATAACTACAATTTGTCATACTTACCCGGAAGTGGCAAATGAAAGCATGTATAATTATATGAATGTGCCAACCAATATGTCATAACTTTATGTCTAACGTTCATTTATCTTAGGTCATATAAGTGTCTCACAATTAACTGTTCTAGCCATATAGGTAACGGGATGTTACAATTAGGCATTTGTCCTAGTCCAAATGTGATAACAATTAATTCCAATTCACTAATTGGAATCCAATCAAGCCAAAATTCAAGACATAACAATTCATAATTCACATCATAGTCATTTAACATCTTTCATACCCCAGGATATGTCAATTGAGTGCATATGTTATCTTTGTAATATGTAAAAATTATAATTCGTGTGTGTATGCTAATGATATACATGTTAATATAATACACTTTCTTAAATTTCCTAATGTTCTTACTTACGTGAAATGATCTAGGGTTAAACCCTACATATGTTTCAGAGATATTACATCATTGGAATTAACTATCCAATTAGATAAAACTTTCTTGAACTAGCTTATAATGCTAAAGTAACTATACAAAGTTGGTTATTTTGTTACCGAGAACAATTCAGAAGTAGTATAAAATATTTCTAACTTCGCACAAAGTTCTTTAATTAACTCCTATTACTTTTCTATAGGCAGACAAGTGTACTAAAAGTCTTTTTATCTAAGTCTGGTAAACACCTCAATATATAGGATTGTCGACTCTAACGTCTTAAAGGTTAAGTTCCATTTAGCAGGACAATCTAATACCAACTTTTTTATCTACAAATTGTATAGTAGTCATGCAGTTTCTTCAAAATTTTCAACTCTTTTGGGTGTTGCACTCCAATATACTACACTATTTTGGATTAACTCTACCACTTCGTTTATCATCTATAACCCGTCCTTCACTATCAAATTTAGAATATGCACAAAATAACACGTATGGAATAACCTCCCACCAACTAACAATCTCTTAACCTGTTACTTATTCTTCATCTTTTCAATCATCACATCATTCATTCTATAATTGTCGAGTGTTATAGTAGATAGCTCGGTGTTGATATTCTAATCCATTAAACATTAGATCAATACAGTTGTCAACCTTTCACTTGTATATGGTATTGGCACATAAATGAACCTAACATTTACAAATATAAACAACTATCAATCATAATATAATCAAAAAAATAAATGATAACAATAATAAAGAATATAATTTAACTTAGTAGTTTATTGTGTAGAGTACAGTCATTGTCAATATAATGTGTTGTTTATTGTGATGCTAACCCATCCTTTAATAATCAACAATATTTTTAATATTTCTTTCTTTTGATCCTCGCATATCTTAAAAATATTTTTCTTCAAGGTATTCCAAGTTGGGATCTTGAAGGATGGTTGGAGTGAGGTAAGTAACATCCTAAATATTTTGTTATCATTTATAGTGAGTGGAAGTTCATCACTAATGAACATACTAGCTATCAAAAACCTTAATCAACTTGTGTCATAAGTTGTAGCAATCATCCATCTCATTAGGTTAAGGGTCAAAATTGTTTGACCTCCTGATACAATCTTCTTTCTATTACATAAATCCATATGTCTCCTTAAATAAGAGGTTCCACCTTAACTTTTCGCCAGCATCTTATGACAATATTTACATTTGGCCTTCTTTACTCCATCTATTGATTTAGTCTTATTGAAGTGATTTCAAACATCACTTCTCAGTAGACCTGGTGCACTTTTATCTTCACTTAACACCAAATTAGAAGTATCGACTTATATACTCTTTAGTACCATATTAGAATTCTCTACTAATCTAATATGCTCATCCACTTAAAACAATCAACATATACAACTACCTAAGTTATTCATGAACATCTACTTGTATATGTACACTTTGATAAACATTTAACAATCAAGTTGATGAGTCACAATATTTTTCAAAGATGGAGGAAGCAGACGCAAAGATGTTTGACCATGACAAAGACTCGAAAGTTTAGCATGTTAATTTGTCCTTATTTTATAGGCCAACAATAATGTGAGCAGAGAGAACAAATTAGTCAAAGTATTTATTTAATCAATTAATAAAATGAAATTTAATATCTAAAGAGTATAACACTTGCATTAGAATTCATTAGCCAAAGGTATAAAATTTATATTAACATTCACATCCATATCCATATCTTTCCATTTGGCATCATCAGTGAAGTTCGTTAGCCTTTCACTAATAGTTGCTAAAGAATTGTATTTATTAGAATAGGTATTTCTTTAATTTCATAGTGAGAAATTGTACTTATTGAACCCAATCTTAAATTTGACAGTCATTGCTTATATCATTAACTGCTTTAGGATAAGATAAATAATTCTATTACTTATTCAGAAAATTAATGAAAATAATTGTAACTCAATAAAATTAGAAAGATAGACAAAATCAAACAAAAAGTAGGAGTTACATATTTTATCAATGTATCTCTCTACTTTACTACTCATTCACTACATGTTACAAACAATACAAGAATATTGGATTTCTCACAATTCTTATATGTTTGAGAACTTTTCTTTATTAACCAAATTAAGCATAACCATCAATCAAATTAGTTCAAGTTAAGCCAAATTTATTTATCGTATGGAATACTTTGTTCATTCAACTTTCTCTTATATTGACTTTCCTTCTCAGTAGATGGAAAATGTCTAATATTTCAGAACATAATGTCGTTCACTTGGTATTGATCCCTTAACAATGAATCCATTATATATCAAATAAAAGAAAGTTGTTCAATCATTATTGAAATGTTATATCCAAATGGTAGTTCTTATTGTTGCTACTTCATTATTGAGTTTTATGAACAATGAACCAATCTAAGTTAGATAATTAAACAAAAGCACACTTTCCAAGTTTATGTATTTTGATTACATTCTATATTTAAAAAGAGCTAATGATAATTCCTATTTTCTTAACATTGATCCATTAGTTGTAAGACATAAAGTGATCGCCACTCTTATGCCACTAATGCCCATATCTCAAACCAATACTAAAGCCTATAAATGTATTAGCAATTGTTACTGTATATTTCAAATTAAGTAATAAACAATCATACAAAATCAATACCGTATGTTCTTAACATTGATACATAAGTTATGAGAAATAAAATGATCACCACTTTTATGCCACTAATAATATATCTCAAACCAATACTAAATGTGATAAATGTATTGGCAATTATTACTGTCTATCTCTAATTAAGTAATTAGAAATCATATAAAATCAAGACCAATTCAACAAAATTTGGTATTCAACTTGGTAATACCTTAACAAATTATATTAACTACAAGGAAGAGGATTCGATCTAAAGAATGACAACATGATCGGTCACTACGTAAAATCACAACATAATGGAAATGAAGGAACAAAAAATTAAATTACTTAAAACTTCTCCAGCTAAATGAAAGAAAAATTATCCCACTGAAAAATGAAAATGAAAAATTAAATAACACACTATGAATACTACTCCAGGAATTAAAAGTAGTAACCTATTTTTTAGTAAACAAAGGCCATATAACCGAAACTTTGTAGAGGAACTAAGGAAGCTAAAAGGAATGTAATTCTAGACAATCTAGTGAGGTAAGCGCAAATCGTAGGGTCATAAGGGCAATAGAAAAAGAACGTAACTCTATAAGTACAAATAAGTTTGAGACGTGAGTAGGAACAACGAAACTCTATAAAGACAGGAGAGAAGGTCGCAAACTTGCAACTATTGCAACCTCACAAGTGTAGCAGTTAGTTAGCAGAAGGAAGGAGCCAAGGGAGAGGAGTCAAGACCTAAACATATAACCTAGTATAAAACAACATTGTTTTACACTATAATAATAAAAACAATTGTCAAAATTGAAAAATGGCATGGGCCTAGCTCGACTGGGCCTATATGCCAAGCCTATAACTTGAAGGTTTCTCAACAAAAGGTCAAATGATGTGTCAAATTTTTAACTTAATATATAGACTTAAATAAGCTTCTCTCCAACAGTACCCTAAGTTTACTTATATTGACATCTTTCATTTTATAGAATAACACTATTTATTAGTGTATATGCCAAAAGATCATTGGGAGCAAGTTTGTTTTCTTAGTTATATATGTTGATGATATCTTACTTGCTACTAATGATTTGGCCATGATATATTAAACAAAAGATCTCTCTAAGAATTTGGGAATAGAAGATATGGGAGAGGCATCTTATGTAATAAGAATTAAAATTTTTCATGATAGATCACAAAGATTCTTAGGACTATCTTGGAAAGGTTATGTCAAAAGAATTTTAAAGAGATTTAATACGGATAATTATTTATTAAGAATTGTTCCTATTCAGAAAAGAGAAAATTTTAGTCTTATGTAATATCCAAATAATAATATAGAACAAAAAGAGATGGAATCAATTTCTTATGCTTTGATTATAGAAAGTTTAAAGTATTTGCAAACTTATACAAGACTGAATATCAACTTCGCTATCAATCTTATAATTTTTTGGAAAGATCAATGAAAATATATTAAACTAGTAAAAGCTACTATATACCATTATAATGAGTCATATGATCCGGCTACAAAATCACATTAGGAACGTATACAACAAAATAGCTACTACAAAAAATATTACAGCAACCAATTTCTTAGGAATGTATACAACAAAATAGCTACTACAAAAAAAAATATTACACCAAACAATTTCTTCTCATTAAAAAACCTTAGAATTGTTTATTTAAAAAAGCATATGCTCGTGTATTCAAGGTCTAATCATCTGGAAGTAATTAGATAATCGTATTCAAATTCTGTTGGATATCTTGATAGTAGAATATCTATATTTGATTGCCTACTTCTTTTAGCAAATGGAGTAATATCACGAAAGAGTAGTAAACAATTTATCATTACTTTATCCACTGTAGAAGCAAAGCTTATAGCATGTCTTGAAGTCACAATTCATCCATTGTGATTGCAAAATTTTATTTCAGGACTCTAGATTATTGACACCATTACTAATTCTCTAAAAATTTGTTTTGATAATTCGTAACATTTTTTTCTCCAAAAACTGAAAACATTCAAAAATTTTCGAAGACAAGGAATGGAATTATCTTTCTGTGAAATAGGAAGTCTATAAATAAAGAGTGTCTATTGAGCATATTAGTTTTTGATCTGATGATAGTAGATTCGTTAACTATGGATTTACGACTAAAGACATTTAAGGAACATATATATATAGAACAGAGTATCATAAAATGACATTTATTTGTGATGATGTTACCAGTGCTAACTCATTTACATGTTTGGTTTAGCATTAATAATTTCTTGTTTTGTAATGGCTAAATGTGTGATTTACACCTTAATGTGTTACAAAAAGTCTTAAGTCTTTACCATTATATTAAGTACCACTTTCACTCTAACGATATTAAAACAGTACTCATTGCACATTGAAAATGGTAAGAGAGATAAAGGTAGGGACTTATTTATATCTTTTGTGAAACATTAATGTGAAAAACATGCCTTTAACAAATACTTAAAGAAATTATTTTTAAATCATTTTAGCTTCTGGTAGGTCTAAATTACTAGGTAGGGACTTATTTATATCTTTTGTGAAATATTAATGTGAAAAACATGCCTTTAACAAATACTTAAAGAAATTATTTTTAAATCATATTAGCTAGTAATTTAGACCTACCAGATGCTAATATGATTTTTTTAAAAAAATTCTTTTAAGTATACTAAAAGTTGCCAAAAACTTAACCTAATTAGGATTTAATGTGCTACTAGCATTATTAACGTGATACCATAGATCACAGTAGAGAATAACCTAAACTTTTTAAGAAATATTAGGCAACCCGTACCTTTTGCCTTTTATAATAGTGTACACAATCATGTTTAAATATTTTAACAAGAAAGTCTATAAACCACAATTGTGGACCATGATGAAATTTATTTATATCATTTTTTTAAGACCAAATATAGTTAACAATGAATGTTAAGGTAGTATGTTGCATAAATAATTTGTATTTAACTCCAATCAATAATTAAATAGTTAAATCAATTTTAATTGTTCACTCGATTCTATAATAGTTATAAAGGATATATATAAATTAGTCATTTCCTTATTCATTTAAGTTTACGATTAACAAATGTAAAGAAAGGGTGAAAAAACAAGATATCAATTTGTTCTAAAAAGAGTTTGCTGACATTTTTTTTTCAAGTATATATTTTATATTTTATATTATGAAATATCATATGATTAATGTTTGATTGGGTTAATCAAATTTTATATTTTATATTATGAAATCATACAAAAAGAAATTAGTTCGGGAAATCAACTTCAAAAAGAAATATAGTGATATAACAGACAACACTAACAAGATTCAGCTTAGAAAATTTTCAGCCCCTGCTGCGGCTCCGGAGATTGTATGTGTCTATCATGGAATTTGTAGTGATTGAATTCTCTTCAACTTCTTCTGAAGTATAATCCGGGTCTTCCAAGGTATCGTCCTCTGGTAGCTCTGTTTTAAGCCAATAAGGCCAGTTTATTTGGTATCCTGTTTCCCATGACAACTGTTTATGGTCGCTTTGCATGGCATTGACCTTCTCCATTAATGTCAGAATCATCTTATGATTCAAAGCTTCGTAATCCCTGTCAGGAAATATAATGAATCATAAATTCTCAATTTCGAAATTTTTAACTAAGATAGGTAGAGTTCCCGTTTCACTAACCTGTATGTGTAAATAGCATACAAAAGCTGAAAGGAAGCAAGAAGCACAAACAGTAACCTGATCGTATGAATCATCCATGTTTGCTGATCAATAGAAGTTGCCGTAAGCCGAAGTACTGCAACTTCTAAGGAGAATGCAACACACAAACCTGTGAACCAAAATTAATTTGTGCTATAATTTTGTACTCCAGAAGGACTAAACTTCTAAAACAGACACAGAAAGATAACATGCTTACCTATATGTAGTCTAGCTCTTACTTCGTACGTTTGCTTTGTACTGGTGAACATGTGGATGATGAATATTAACATGCAGTAGATAAAGAATGCTTTTACAATTCGCGACTCTAGCAACATTGTGTTATGCAAAGCAAATAGCTTTTCCAGAACTACGAACATGCTTGCTTGCTTTGATTCAAAGGCTTCCTGCAATATATATATAACAAGGAACTTGTTAGTACTCGTATGTGAAGGTATATACTATAGTTTAACGCAATAGTGACCTGTGCCGCCAATATTGAGTTTGAATTTTGGATCAAGTGATCGTGCACTTGCTGCAGATGCTGTTGCCTTTGAAGAAGCTCTTCCTGCTGTCTACGGCCATACTCGGCTAACCGCTGCAGTGTAGCCCTGTAATTTGAATAGAATATGAGGGAGATTGTGCAGACGTGTTAGTTTTGGAAAATTCCCTACTTTACCTGCTTTCTTCCAGTGCTTCTGATTGGGATTCAGTCAGGAGTTGAAGGCCCTTGAGTGCAGTGGATTGACCATCTAGAAGTTCTTGTTGCTTATCCAAGGATTTCTCCGCCACATTCTCGATATTTTCAGCCTTATTTTGTATATTCTGCATCGTTGAAGACATGGTTACTTCAAGATTTCCCATCTGCTTCTCAATTTCAGTAGCTTCATTCATCAAGTTATTTACTTGTTGGTCCAAATTATTATAACCATCCTGAATTATCGCCATCCCTTCCTTGAAATTCTCATTCATCCTTCCTTGCCCTTCCAGCAACTTCAACTGGGAATCAGCAATTTCCTTGGATTGCTCGAAAGCAGCTTCTGAATGTTTGTACAGAACATTCATTTGAACAGACAATCCGCCTGCTGTTTTAGCTACATTCCGAACTCGAGTGTCAACGGAATCTAAAGAATCATGAATCTCGTTTGAGCTCTGCAACAGGGAATCTGTTCTCTCCTGTATGCTCTCAAGCCGGCCTTCAGCGAATTCCGCTGAACTTTTCAGATCATTTACTAGTCTCTCCATTTTATTCTTGAAGGCATTGGCCCTAATATTATTGAAAAGTAACAGGGTCACTTGTCAGTCAAAACAACAAAACTTAAGAGTATGTATTGTTTAATTCATAAAAAGAAAAATACACTTAACTGTAACTGATGGCATATAGAATTGGTTTCAAGCAAGAATTCTAAGTACACCTTATTCTCATTTTCAGACAACTGCCTGAGACAATGAACCATGGCAGATTCTTTGTCACAATAAGGGAAAGGTGGCCTCCCTGAGTCCTTCTGAAAGCAATCACTGAGGTGCCAAGCGAATCTGGAACGCTTTTCCTCAACATCAAGAATCTGAGAGCAACCAGAAAAGAGCTGCTGATAAGCATTCTGCCAACAGGAATTACTGTGGGCCAATTTGTTTCGAGCATTCTCAACGAGTTTAATTCCCTTGTCGTCTCTGAAACCATCCATCGAAAATTCAGCAACAGAAAAGTCCTTTGTGTAGGAGGAGGGTTCCTGGGTATTGCGAGCCTGTGACGAGGAAGAAGAAGAAGAGAACCAACCCCATGATCGACAACTTGGAAAAACTGAGATAAAAATCACGAGAAACACAATATGATGACGAGGGTAATGACTCATAATATTAATAACAACAATAAGGTTGTATTCCTGTGTATTTAATAACTAATATTGCTCTTTTTATTTCATCCGTAAAAGGACGACAAAACGATCAGTCGATTGGTATTGTTATATATACAAACAAAGACGATTGGACACCAAAAACGATGTGTTAAGAAACGTCGCGACTGTAGCTGTTCAAAGAAAAAACGGTCTGAGAAGACATTAGAAATGAATATTAACTATTTACGTATCACAGTTATGAACACGTCGTTTGTCGCCGCGGCCGTGACGGGCAGGGAGTGCTTGAGATTATGCTCCGTTGATCTTCCAAATAAACAGACGAAAATGGATAAGGGAAGACTGACATCATAAAAAATTCACTTATCTAAGTATGCCCTATTTCTCACATATTTTATGATCATGTTATGACTTGTACATGTAGATTATGACTATTTGAACTATATTGCACTTTTTTAGACCTTGATGTATTTCGTTTGTAACCATTCTTTTCTCAAAAAAATTATTTTATATATGAGTTGTATTAAGTTTACAACAATATGAATATGAAGTTTAAATGCTACATTCTTGTAAGTATTTAACTAAATGAGAAAATTATTATTATTATTTTCTTTATAAAATATATTTGAGATATTTTCACTCTGCTATTTCATCCCAAAGATGAGCTTGATCTTAAAAAAAGTTAATTAATTCAAACTATTATTTTAAAAAAATAAAGAATTCAAATACTCAATGCACAAAGCTCCCCACTTTGCGGGAGTCTGGGAGGATTATAATGTACGCAGCCTTACCCTTATAATTTTATAAAGAGACTGTTTCTGTGACTTGAACCTATGATCTTATGGTCACAAAAGAATTACTTTACCAGTTGCTCCAAGACTCACTCTCTAAAAAAGAATGTCAGGCATATTATTAAAAAATTGACAATTTTCTATGTTGATTTATCTAAACAAGAGTTAAATCATTTGTTTTTATAAGGTTACAAGATTAATCAAATTTTAAGGGTTGTATTTTCAGACAAATCTTAGGAGTTCATTTGACACTTTTTAAATGTTGAGAGTTGTATTTTAAAACAAATTTTTAGGGTTTATTTGAAACTCTTTTACTTACAAATTAACCAGAAGAAAGAAATAAAATGTGCTCAGCATTATAATGCATCATAATTAAGTCCAAGGTGGTGAGATATTATGATAAGAATTAAAAGATATTCTTCCCTTTTCGATATATAAAGGAAATGGTGGATTTACAATGATTATATTAACAAAAAGAGGGTCATAAATATATTGTTCAAATTTAGAAGAAAATTGAAAATAATGATTGTCTCATTTTATTATTAATATTAACTAAATAAGTGATGATCAATTAAGACAAAAATTTTAACATACATATAAATTATTAATACATAACCAAATCGGAGTTCAAAAATAACATTTTCTAAATTATCATACATCAATACACAGAACATTCACAAGTGTGTATAAAATAATAAAAATAACTAAAAGATCTTTTAAATAAAGTAATTAAAAAGAAATCACTCAGAATATCAAAGTTATAATAATCTTACTAATTTGTTATAAGTTGAATTAGGATGCTTCTTTAATTCAAATTCAAATTAAATATATAAATTCCTTATTGAAAAATAATGTACAACAAACATAAAATAGAAAGAAATAAACAATTAAAAATTTTAATGAGTTTTGGTTAATTGGGTATGTTTATATTTTTGGGGCTCAATAGTTACAATAATCAAGTTCATAACAATATATTTATATGCATGCAAATCTTTGATGGTATAAGTTTAATCAAATAACCTCTTATCAAATTCAATGTAATTTAAACATAATTTTAATAGGTTATAAAATCCTTCCAGAATTTGAAATTACCAAAAATATATTGTCAAATAAGGTTGATTGCCACTAATATAATCATGTCTTAGGTTATAAATTTTATTCTCTTTTCAAAATATGCTACAAGATTTAGCAGGTTTGCATCTTAAATTGTTTATTTTTACTTCTTTATACACTTAGTTATGAATCTTTCTTCCTTCTCTTACAATAGGACGCCCACATTAACACATCAGTGTCTTTACCTCTAAATTTCATAAAAGGACATGCCCTAGGCCATGTTTGCCCAAAAAGCTTCCAAAGACGCTTGTTTTCTAAAACCTAGGATTTTAATTTCATGTCTATGAATCATACACAATAATCTTCACCTTGATGATTATATAAGTTAGTCATAACCATAGTTAATACTATGAGACATTAATGAAGTCTAAGTAATGTTTAAACTTCTCTAAGATAATTGAGTTTTTAATCAACTGCATTCTCTGTAGTTTGAATCTTTTTCAATACGATTTTTGCAATTGCAATTAACTCTTTGATCTTATAAAACTTGCATCTACGTACTTAGTGTCTACATAAAACACTTGATTTTTTAAAAATAAATGGAACTTTGACTACACAATATATTCGAAGTTTACCTTAATTGTTGTCCACCTCTTTTTACTAGCCTTGTAAAGTATAATACTTCCTTAACAATCTCAACTACTGCTATATATGCTGTTTCAATTATAGACAATGCAACTATGGACTGTAACTTTTATTTCTAACAAATAGCCCTTATGCACAAGTAAATACATACCTTACAATAAACCTCATATTATCCAAATCTCTTATATAGTCTAAATCCACATATCCCACAACTAAAGGATCACCTCGTTGAATGATAAAAACAATCTCATTTTTTATATAACTATCAAATACCTAAATATCCAACTTGATTGCTTCATAATATCATCTTCTAATTAAGTTTTGACATGTACATACTAACGTTACTAATAACATAACACAAACCTAGCATACTATAAATCATTTGTATATATTAAACATTTAACGATGCTAGTATATGGTAACTTAGACATATCATCAACCTTTGTATCTATTCTCGGGCATTGTTTAAAGAAATCTTAGAGTGATTAGCCAATAGAGTGCTCATAGGTTTGTTCTTACTCTTTCCAAATGTATCCAATGCTTTTCAATGTATTTGGGTTAAGATAACCATAATTTTCTAGAACTTCCACCCTTTAAATCCCTATTTTTAGCTTTTTCTTGATAGCACCCAAATCTTTTTTCTCAAATTCCTTTTCCAATAGGGTCTTTTACAATGGGTATACTTTTTTAAGCAATTAACAAATTATCCATATGTAATAGGAAAAAAAAAGATCTGTCATCAAGGTTCTTAACATACACACAATAATCATACTCATATCTTCTATAGCCAATTCAGATCATATAGGAGTTAAACCTTTTATATCATTACCACATAGATTGCTTTAAAAATAAAACTAATATTTTAATTTACATACCAAATGCTCCTTTCTAAGTTGACTAAAACCTTTGAGTTGCTATATGTTAATTTACTCATCTAAGTAATTACATAAAAAGTTGTCTTCACTTTTATTTACTACAAATGTGTATCCAAACTTGGTAATAACATTACCAATATCTTGATAGAAGTATGATGAACAACTGAAGAAAAAATTTCACCACAATCAATCCCTGTTTTTTTGTATGTATCCTTTTGCTATTAGTTGAGCCTTAAAATTTTTTCTTCTTTTTCTGTTACTACTGACTTCCTCTTGTATGCCTGTTTACACCTTATGGGCACATTCCTTTTAAGAAGCTACAATAACTCTTATTTCTAATTCTTCTGAAATAATCCACTTCCTCCATCTATCCCTTATCTATCCATCCTTATTCTGACTTCTTATAACTTCTTAAAAACTAGGAGGATCTTTATTGCTTTGGATGAGTGTGAAGGATAGTATATCTTCCAAACCATATCTATTTGATGGCTTAATAATACGTCTTATTCTATCTAAGACTTGTGTTGATGCTTTTCTCTTCACATTGATATATTTTTTAACATAATTTTAACCTCTTTCAATTATGATATAAACTGGCCTAGTTCCACTTATACCTTTTTCATATTGACTTTGCTGATACTTATACATTTTTCCATATATTTGCCTCAATATATGCTACTTATCAAACATCATATCCCTACTAATTATTATATTCTTTGATATTGGATTATAAAACTTGTATCCCTCTATACCTTTAGGATGGCTAATAAAGACAATTCGTCCCCATTAACCACTCGAGCATCGACCCAGGAAGAATCAATTTCATACTTATTATATTAGTAATTATATTAATAATCTATGATCAACTTCCTTTCGTAATACCCTACCCCCAGGGGAAGTCGAACCTCGCTGCCTCCTTGAAAGAAAGATGTCCTCAAACACTAAATGATGGGTCACATTTTTCCGAACAAGAGATCCAATACTTTAAGTAGGAATCCAATTGGATTCTACCATACATATTGATTGAGTCGAACATGTCATAATTAAACTTAATAAAGGATTACTTTTTCTTTTCGTTTCAACTCATTTAGATCTAATCCACTTTTTCTGGCTCAGCTAGGTGGGATAGCCGAGTCATTCATTAACACAACTTTAAATCAAGTTTTGACTTATCATCAATGGAAACATAAATGTATGTGTGACATCTAAAGATTTTCAAATCTAACTATCTTTCTTATTTCCTTCCTTTAATTCCTTTACTACTCCCCCATTAAGTGTCTGTGGTGATAGATAATGTCATAAGTACTACTTTTGCCTGAAAATTTTAGGGAGTTTTGCATTCAATTTCAAACACTATACCTTTCAAATATGGATCTTTTATACTCTTTAAAGCATTGTTTTATAATGGTGTTTTTTGAATTGTGTAGTATCTCCATATTCCACACTCCTGACAGGATATTTAGAATTGTCTATGTACTTACTAGCATTGTCTGATCTCAATTACTTGATTTCCTACCTATCTAGTTTTTTTACTTAGCCTTCCATAGGTTAAACTTTACAAAGATCTTTAATTTATACTTTATAAAGTATACCCAAAAGTTTCTTAAAAAATATCAGTGCATTTTACAAAATACTAAGTCCACTTAATGTTAATTCTCTAGTATGATCTCATACATTAGTATTGACATGATCTATAATTCATTTAATTTTGCAGTCCTTAATCTTAAATGTCACCTTAAACTACTTGCCAGTTATGCAAAACTTGCATAATTCAAACTTTCATTACTTGATGCCCTTCAATAGAGTCCTTTTATAAAATTGTTTGATCCTCTGCTTACTAAGATGCCCTAATCTTGTAAGTCATAATGTAATACTATCATAATATAACTATATTGCAATATCTCCACCTATAAATGTACTCTCCATCAGTATGTAGATATTTTCAATAGTCTTGGCCCTTTCATTATAGTCAATACACCTTTTATTATCTTCATATTGTCCCTATTGGTTTATAGCTAAAACTATATAAAATATCCAAAAAAATTATGTTCTTTTTCAAATTTGATACATGTTGACATCACATAGCATCTTAGCAATACTATCAAACATCTTTATCCTGGTGTGTCTTATTTTGAAGATTTTGTTCCAACTAGATAGTGTCAAAGTTTTCTAATATGTATGGCATAAATCAATCCTTGCTTAGTATGATATGATATAAGCATCTTATATCCAATATATATAAGTCCTAAATTACCTAGTTGAAATGTAGACATATCTCTAACATTGCAATACAGGTCCCTGCTCTATAATATAGACTTTGACGAATTATCATATTTCTTTTTACCACACTATATATTCTTATTTAGAAAGTCCTTTTAATATATCCAAATTATTAACTCTTATAGGATTAGACTATCTTTTCCCTTCGATGTAGATCTAAAACTCATCTTAGATAAGTCATCCTTATTCTATCGATATTAATTCTCCGTTGGTTGTGACCCAATAATGCAGCAGTGATGTCCTCCACACCAATTGTTTCTTTGCTCAATATAAGTATGATCACCAAATGTTTGTAATATTGATGTAAAGAACAAAGTAAAATTATTACTTTATCCTTTGTCTGTAATAGTCACCTTGAGTCTTAACAAGTCACTAACTATTCGGTTGAATATATTGCGATGTTATTCCAAATACTTTCCTCCTTACATCTTCAGATTCTACAAGTCAGCTTATGCGATTTTTTAAAGGAATGTCTAAGTCATTTTATGTGATAATGTGTATGCTTACTATACATACTAGGATATTTAGCTTAGGTTTTGTGTTATTTTCATATAACTTGTATGTGTATGTGATTGTATATGATAAATTGCATGTTAGGTTATAAATGAAGCTTTTTAAGCTTTAGTTTTGTATGCTTTTCATGTGTTTTGATGTATATACATCTTGCATGGTTGTATGTCAATGTTTGGGTAGGATTTGGACCTTTTTGTGTTGATTATCAACTTACTTGCATGTGGACTTATTTTAGGTATCAAAGGAGAAAGTTGGAATTTTCCAACTTCCCAAGTGGCAATTCTAGCTTGCACCACATTCATCTTAAACCAGTTTAAGAAACCAAAAAAGTATTTTAAAGCCCTAAAAAGAGAGGAGGATAATGCGACACACAAAAATAAGGAAGGTAGACACATTTTTGGGTGGATTTTCAAAGAGAATCAAGTGATTTTAAAAGATCTCGAAGTTACCTCACCAAGTTCCAACTTTTTTCTTCAACTCATAAGCCTTTTATTCTCTCTTCTCTCATTTGTTTTTGTTTAGTTATTGCATGGAGAAGATTTATGGACTTGTTTTGAGGATAATATTGATGATTATAATGGATTTCTAAGTAAATTTTAGGGTTGTTCTTACCATAACTATGTAAGTACTCACTTTGGTTTAAGGTATTGTTTGCTTTATTACTTATGATGTGTGGATTTTATATGCCTTGCTGACATTGAGAAATAGAGTTTAGAAATCAGTTTGGAAGTACAATGAGAGTGGGAAGCCTTAAGAATAGTTCACGCATCAAGCTGACATGACATTTAGAGAGAGATCTTGGATGTTTGGATGGTTGTACAATAGGTTACTTCGTATCCATTTAATGGTTAAATAAAGTGAGTAGATTGAGAGATCACACACTAAAATTTAATAGTTATTTTAGGCTTAATTGGTTCGATTATTGAGAGAGAAAGGGCTAATACATTAGAATGCCTAGGACTAAGCATCATTACATTACCTGGGATTACATGGTATGGAGAGAAGACGCCAACCTTTAAAATTTGATTCTCTAAACCAAAATTGTGTTCTTATTTTTGTGACATTTTGAAGTTTGTTTGCAAGCCTTTAAATTGTGAATTTTTGTAATTTCAAGTTATATGAAAATCTTAATTGATATAATTTTTACTCAAATAGCCTCTTAATAAACCTTACCTAGTTTAAACATGATCATAATAGGTCAAATCCTTTTAAAGTTTGAAATTTACCAAAAATATGTTCCTAGATAAGGTTGACTATCACTAACACTAATATTTTAAAAACCGGACCATAAGTTAAACTGATAAGACAAGAGGTTTAAAGTTTAAAAAGTTCAACCGGTATTAAACCGTCATAAAATTAGCTAAAGATTAAATAAAATTAAAGAATTTAAAATATGATTGAAAGAGATTGCCTTTATCCATCAAAGAATTTGAAGTCTAATTGAAAAAATATTGTTAAATAAAATTTAATTGATTTATTTTAGTTTGTAAGAATTTATTAATTTACAAAAATTGACCGGTTAATTAATAAACTGGTCAGTTTTTAACAAAAAGAGTTATTAGAATAAATCGGATCAAAAAGTTAAAAATTAAATTAAAAAGTTAAAATGGTGTAAGAATTTTACAGTTAAACCGGTTAAATCAGTTGTGTTTTTTAAAGATTGACTTACATGATTTGGGATAGGACTGTCTTAGGATATAGATGTTACTGTCTTTTTTCAAAATACGACACGAACGCTAACAAGCCCTTGTTCTAGATCATGGATTTTACCTGTACCCAAAAAAATAGGATCATGGATTTTACCATCTCCTTCCAGAATATGACATGGTATCTATCAAGTCCATGTCTCGAGATGTTGATCCTTCTACTTCTTTACGCATTTAGACGTGACTCAGAATACAATTGTGGATCTTTCTACCTTATCCATGTGCAAACATTGGCTGTATCTCAAATCATATCTTTCAGAAAAACACCTTTGTCACCTGAACACGCCTGTGTCTTTTCCTCGTGTCTTCACCTCTGATTTCCAAAAAAGAGCACGCCCTAAGCCATGCCTGTGTCCCAAGCCATCTTCACTCAAAAGACTTTTAAGACACTCGTTTTCTTCTCGAAACTCCGAGATTGCAAGTTCATATGTATGAGTTATACACAACATTCCTTAATAGGGGTTATTATTAGGCAACCATGGTTATTCTAAAGTATGACATTGACACATGTTCGAATATTGAGCCTGTTTAGATTTGGACTATTTGGACAAAATTCGAGTTTTAAACTTTTGACCAAACTAGGCCGATTTTAAGTTTACATCTTGAATTTTTTAGATGCAAGTTCATTTTGAAGTCCGACCAAATCGAGTTTTATTTATTCACTTCGAGTTGTGCTAGACCGAACTTGGACTTTTTTACCTACCCTGGCTAGTTATTGCAATGTTTTAACTTTTAATAATTGGTCCTCTTCAACCTAGTAACGCCGCTTGGCTTGGTGTCTTTAGTTTTTACTCCAAAAGAGTGTGCAACCATCAATGAGCTTGACTCGCTTCATTGTTTGCGACTTTGTCACTGTCATGTGATCGAAGGGCTTTTGACGGCTTGAAGAATGACTAAGCTCTCTAATAGATTGTGCAGTCGTCATATGGTCTAGTAGTAGTAACCTTTTGTGATCTTGTAAAATATTCAGGGACAAGAAAAAGAGCAATGAGCTTCCATAACAAATTAAATCCCCAAACCTCATTCCAAGTGAACAATTTGGAATGATAACAATACAACAAAGAACTAATTCAGATCAATACAAGCACATAATCTCCAAAATGATCTTTTACTCTTAACATACAAAATTACAACATCGAAGTAAAGATCAAAATAGAAGGTATGTATTATTTGATTGCCCCTGCACATCTTGCTATACAAAGGTGAATATTGGAGCATAGACATTGAAGACAGTTCTGACAGACTCAAAGCTTCAGTGTGAGATCTGGTACAGAATTTTCCAAGTCCGCTGGAGGAGTTTCAGCCGACAAATTTATGTTTGAACTGGTTGTGAGTACAAAACTTGGAGCACTATCATCAGCATCAGCTACCTGACGGAAACTACCTGGCCACAGAAGTTCTGCCTCATCATCCTCCATGAAGACGGGCAGGCCCAGAGAACCATGATCAAATCTTGCACCGCTTCTATTATCTGGTGGCATGAAGCTGTTGTGCACTGAAGAATGTGCTTTGATTCCTAGGGACCTAAACGCAGATCCATGCAGAGGCAAAGAAGCAAGACTAGCATACCTCTCTGAAAAGATGCTCATTCTCATTGCTCGCTTTGCCAATGTTCTCTCTCTTTTATGCGCATTTTGGTGACCACCAAGTGCCTGTGAGCTGAAGAACTTTCGCTGACAGTAATTGCAAGAAAATACCCGCGGTGTTGCCGCTGCAGTAGTATGCAGTGGTGGTTCATTGCTACTTTCGCTTGTGCTTGACATTGAGAAGCCTACGGAATCCCTTCCCCCTATCTCATCATTATAGTAGCTAAGTGTTAAGTCCAAAGAAACTGGTTGAGAACCAGACTGAGTTACTATGACGTCTTTCATAAGGGAAGAGTTTATCAGACTGTCATTGAAGTGACCTACTGGTGCTTCTAGGATGGATAAGTTTGAAGCTACTTGACTGCTCACTTCTGAATCATTTTCCGAGGAAGCCTCACCTTTGAGATCAATGTTCAGTTTCATATTCACTTCAGTAGCTTGCATAGAAACACCAAGATTGAGATAAGTTTAAACCACCATCTGTGAAACTACTTGATCCTTATTACCTGTTAATTTAGCATGTTAAGTTTAGTACTTCATAATCGATTTTACTTCAACTAACAATACCTCGGTGAAAAGACAAAATAAACAAAAGATACTAAGAAATCTACAGTGTAGAGAACGATACACAGAAAAAAGGTGCGCTAGCTAAAGAACATGGGGCGATTCACTTATTATTTCCATCGTAGAGCATGATAATTTCAAAACTTGAAACCAAGGAATGAGGAGTCTCAAACAGGGAATGGGCAGGTTTACTCCATAGGATTTGAGAAGCGTGCTTTACTCTTTCCAGAATCGCTGATGATAATCAAGGATTTTTCAAAATCACGATTCCACTATGAAGATAAAGACAGATCAAGTTAAGGGACCTCGTTAACAGTACAATGTTTCAGGCTTAGCTATTCTTTTAAGATGTTGAAATTTCAACTAAAGACAAAAGGCATTCAAACCATAAACTTGCCTCCGTGTTCCTCCTCAGGCCTGCATGAGTTCAATATAGGCCTTGCTGGTGATAAAAGAGGGAGATATGAGGCAGCAGAGGGCAGAGTTCTGGCAGCAGTGGGTTAAGAATGAAACAACATGTTTTTCATGTGCATAATAATTTCCTTTCTTAGCGTGTATTGACAATTAACGACTAGAGCGTTTAAAATTTAGACAGGATAATGACACTTAGTGTAAGAACTTATCTTTTTCATCTAATGTCTTTGGTTTTGGTACACGACATCATTCGTCAGTTCTCAAAACTTTGCTAACAGCAACTAATTGCCATCAACTTGGCTTGGAAAATTGGTTATCCAACGAAGAGCTAGAGTTTCATGTTTTGTATTTGAGAGTTCTTATCAAAAGATCTGCAGAACTAGAAGAAAAGTATTCCCAAGAATCTATTATGCAGGAGACAGTTATTGGCAAAGCAATATTAAAGCAAGGGAGCCATATAATTTACAAACAGCAAGCATAGGTATCCTAATCCTGGATCTAGAAAAGAAGGGGAAAAGGGACAAGTCCTACACTCGTTCAAAGTTATGCAAGATTGATGCTACGGTAAATAAATAAATACATAAATAATACCTTCGAGAAGTACCTAAAGGCCAAAAGCTGAGACTCGAACTTGAAACAAATTTGTAGCAAAAAAACTACAGTAAAAATTGACCAACTCAATTCAGTCAAAAAATGTCCTTTGATCGACAAAACAAAGATTAACTCAGAACTCAACTTATACATAGTTTTGAAAAGGAAAGACAGAATAGTAGGGAAGCGGCTTAGAACAGAGAACTACAGAAAGAGCAACTTTCTGCCTAATTTTGAAGCTCTTATCTAGCATGCATGACCAACATGTGATGAAATACATAAAAGATATGCAAATCAGCGAGGCGGTATATGGAAGGTGATGTGGAGACATCAACCAGCGCATAGTTCAGGTGACAACAATCATATTCATTAGTCAATTGGAGTATGTTTGACCTTCAGCACATACCAAAGCAACCCAAAAGAAACCCACATAGTAAAATCCACAAACAAACAAGCAGAGAGACAAAAAGGGAAAACACAATTGCTATAACAACACCAAGCTCCATTGATCAGTCAGTTGCTCTATAAGAAATCACAAACAGAAAAATGACCAAAGGAAGAACTGAAAGCAGAAAGTTTTAGTATATAGGCCCGTACCCTCCTCTGCAGGAAGTGGCAAGTGGTCAGTACCAGACTACGTTTGTGGATACGCGGACAAAAAGAGAGAAAGCTGCTTAGAAACTGTGGGAGGTCTGCCTCAGTAGTGCTCTTCTTGGTATGTTTGATTATCAACACAGAAAACAGGATGGTGGCTTTGTTAGTTTTTGCAACGTAACCGTAGAAAGACGATGACAGAGAGGAAGGTAGACAAAGAGAGGGGAGATATTTGGTGCGTATTAGTGTTAAATTATGAGAAAGCAATGGTAAGGGAAGAGTGGAGGAGACAGCGGTGGGAATGGGATGCAAAAAATTTTAAAAAAGAGAAAAGAAAAGAAAAGTGGAAGTGAAGAGTGATTTAACAAAATAACCAAATAAAAAGGGACATGATGTATTGACATAAACACACTTTCAAATCTCAGGTTCTAAACTGGCGAGTGTACTTGGTTTGTTTTCATGATGTTTTGGGCAACTTCTAACGACAGACAACTGCTCACACACTCATTCAAAGTACCGTCAACAGAAATATGAACTGAACTGAGATAAGAATATATCTATAGAAACAAGGATCAAAAAGACATAAAGCAAAACAATCGGAAAGATGTTTTATTCATGAGTCCCACCAAAGATTCTCTCTTTCTTTCCACTCCTAAAAAGCTTTTGGAGATGACTCCAGACTGCATGGGGGTCAGCTCTTACACTCTCGTTCATCAGATTCATCACTTTGCTGTGCATGTCCAGAAGCTTATCTACTAAATACTCCCCTTAATTAACCTTCATATCCTTGACACCTATATTCATCTGTACACAGGGAAAGACATGCAAATAATTCCATGGCAGCTTAGTATTTATTGTGCAAATAATATGAAATGTTTTTATTTACATATTCAATCTTCCCCACAAAACAAAAATCAAAAGTCACATCTACCTTTGAAGGATTTTAAAACTCCATTATTCTTTCCTTTATGCAAGTTGATAACATATAAATGTATTTTCTATTATTCTTGAGGAGCATCCTCCTGTCCAAGATAGTATTTTCTATAATTCCAGTGCTGGGAGCTACTTTTAAGAGTGGGATGATGAATTGATATTAGTTTTATTATGCCATGCACTTGAATCTTGTATCAGAAGCCTAGCCCTAGTCTAAGAACAGCCATGGCATGCACCACTTGTAAAGCTAAAATCTAGAAGCACTCCGGAGAAATAAGTTAGTAGAATTTAACACAAATCAAGTCAGTTAGTTTCTTGAATTTAAATTTCTTATCATAATATACCATGTATTGAGCAAAGTGCTAAATTAGGCAAAAGATAAGGAGGCATACTATCTAGTGAGATTGAATTTTGTTCAGTGTATGAGGAGAGGAAATCTCATATACTTAAAACATTCCAATGTGCATCCTTTTTTCTCCAATGAAAATGTCAATACCTTGCAACTCAATCTTAGTAAAGCATTTAATGCAATTTTGACTATAAGTAGGATTTATTTTCTTTGTTTCATTTTCTAAAATTGATATAATAACTGTATAGATGTACATATTAAATAATTTTTTAGTACAAATAATTTTGATCTTGTACTTAGCGGTGCAAAGGGAGTCGTTGAAAATGCTATGAGATTTAGATAAAGGTCTGATGTATATTGTCAACTAAAGAGTCTTTTTGAAGGGTGGTGGTAGACATAAAGTTGCATTGACGTGGATATGTGATCTTTTGTTTTGATTTTATCACAACTTTACAGTATGCTTTCATTCAAAGAATATTGTACGTTGTTTTTACATTAACGAATCTATTATTACAGGCAAAAATCACGGAATTTGTAGTACATCACACGGTTTAATATGTTAAGAGTTAGATGTGGATGGTTCCAGGTTCGTCCACATGTGCCTCGTCCATTTCTCATCCTCGTGAACACGTAAATACTTTACTCAATAAAGATTTTGAATCCAAATTTTCGGTTTGATAATTTGAAATTGCATACCAATTTTAGTATAAATATACTCTTTACGCTTTGTTTTATTTTCTTATCCTAATGGAGCCTAAAACACTTCATCGTGAAGCTTTTAGGGTTTGCCTTGCGCATTGATAGTGTTATCATGAAACTTTAGACTTCTATATATCTAGTTTAACTTCTTGTTTGATAATTTCAGTTTTTATTAATTTTTATTTGATTTTTCTCTTAAAAGTAATGTTTCATTTGGATTATACATTTATTAAAAATAGTTATACTAACATCTAAGCCAAATATTTATATATTAGATGGTTAGTGAGTATTATTAATTGATAAAGATAAGTCTTTCAACTAAGCAATATTAGATTGGCTGAGAACTAATTAAGGTTCAATCAACTCCTTTTTCATTTAATAATGAGCCCTACAATTCTCTAATCCCTTATCATATATTTAATAATTTAAAATTCATAAGAAAGAAGATACGTACACAAGAATAAAGGAAAGTATATATATGATGCATCTAAATTGTAACGTAAAGAGTAAAATTGAGTTGTAAAACATTAATCATAGAACTTATTATAAATAAAATATTTGGCTTTCATTTCATAAAAATCAAATCTTTCTGAGTCAATATTCTTACCGAATGATCTTTAATAATTTTCGTTGAATCAAAAGTCAATGAAAATTAAACAGACTTACTGATTGTTTCATGGAAAGGCACTAATTAGTTTGTACTTAAGGCATGACTCATGAGAGAATCAAACTTCATTAAACTATATCTGCTACAATGGCAGAGGAATACTAAAGTAAACAGAGATTTCCATATTGTTTACTAGCTATATATACTAGCTCCATGCATAGCCACGCCATACCTATTATTAGGCCATTAGCGACCCAAAACATATGTTTGTCGAATATTACTACTTCCAAAAGCTTAGGCTAATAAAATGTGACGTGGGTTCGTGTTTAGCCAATCCAACCTCGACATGCATATCCAATTCATGTGCCTCTGATAGAAAAGAGGCACTGTTATATAAAACAAACCCAGCAGTCTACTTCTCAAGAAAGAAGAGAATAAGAGGAAGCAGTCAGTTCTCTTTCGTGCCTATCCATGACTTTCCTACACATTACACAAGGTAATAATACGACACTCTTTTGTTTTAGTACAGGTGGTTAATTACCGACAGTTTCCTAGTATTTCTCAATAACCCCCCTCTCTCCCACCACTAGATTAAGTCCTAATAAATTAGGAAGATAACGTATACAATTTAAAAGCTAATGGTCATAATCATAGTTACTGTTTAGGACAACCCTAAATGCCTATTGTCAGGCTGCTTAATTAGTTTAATTGTTTTTGTTGATTATTACTACCAAAGTAAGGCGTGTGTGCTAAGGGCGGATGGGTTTGGACTTAGGATACACTTAGAAAGAGACTGCTGGTATATATGAACCCCCAAATATCGAGTTACATTGTCCCACCAAACTTCATTCGGACCAATGAGTTCAATGATGCAATGGAGAATAAGGTTACATTCATGCTTTTATTTAACACTACTATTTAATTGATGAAATATGGCTTCAACATCAAAATTCTAACAACCGGAGTAGGTTGGAAATTTTCAATTAGCTCGCGTACTTATTTATCGTTTTCTTTCCCTTTCAGTCACCAGATTCCCTTAAGTGGGTTGAATTCATAAAACCTGGTCCAATTCGGTTTAGCAGATACCAATTTAATAGGAAAGCCCATAACGGATGAACAAAATTTATCGTGTAGAAAAGCCCCACGTGGACAAAGCACGCCAGAAGAAAGGACGAGACATTTATACGGGCGCTTATGCCTCCTGTAGCAACAATCAATCCATACTATGGTCCTGTTTGGCAATTGGTTGGTTGAATTAGCTGTTAGCTGATTCTATTAGTTGTTAGCTGATAGCTAATTCTATCAGTTAATTTGACCAGCAAATTGCATTAGCTGTTTGGTTAGAGATATTTGGTAAAATTAGTTATTTATTATTAGCTGTTTATGTGTAAAATGACTTATGAAGACATCACTTTAAATAAAATTATAAGGGAATGAAAATTATATATATTAGTATTTCGTTGAATATTCTTATAGGAATTTAGATTTTAGATATTTAATTATACAAAAATTAAATTTATAACTCTAATAAAAAATATAGAACATATAATAATAATAATAAGAAGAAGAAGAAGAAGAAGAAGAAGAACAACAACAACAACAACAACAATAATAATAACAATAATAATAATCATGATGATGATGATGATGATACATACAAACATAAAATATAAAAATCAAAATGAAGTTTAATAACACAATTCAAATAGAGTAAAAGAAACGAACACCATCATTTAAAGCAAATGTTTATAACAATTCAAGAACGACGTCTAACTGCTATTAAACTAGAAGTAATATTATCACGAATAGTTGTCATCTCCCGAGTTCTCTGTTCTTCAATATCTTCTTGTGTAAAGTTAACTTTAACATCCTGAAATTTATCTGGAGGTATGAATTCAGGATCTTGATCGATGATGCTAAAAACCGAGTCGCTAATTATACTTTTTCTTATATAGTTATGAAACGCAAAAGTTGCACAAATTATTATATTTTGATTCATTAATGAATACTTTTACTAACTTGAATTAAACTATTTCAACAAAATAAATATACTTTTTATCATTGTAATAATTTAATTAATTACGTAATTTAAAATTATTTGATGTCTTAATTTAAAATGAGTAATAGAATTAACTTATGAATATTATTCAAAAATTATATAAAATTGTAATATATTTTTATTTAAAATATTATATTATAAAAACTGTTTTTATTAAATTACTATTTGTTTATATATAATAAATTTAAAAAATTATACTTCTTTTGGTAATAAAAGTACTATTAAATAATTAAATTAATTTAAAAAAAGATAACTACAAATTTGTAAATACTAAATAATAAAGTTTTAATGCATAATTACAAAAGCCTCTTAAGAAGATTTGGAGAATAATAAAAAATAGGAGAGTTCTAAATTAATAAAGCCATTATTTTTTATACTTTTCTATTCACTAAATTTGACAAGTTTAAGGTAAAATTTTAAAAACGATTATGTGTTAAAATAAAAAATATTAATGCCAACGTTTCTTTTTAAAATTACATATTTACTGTGAATAAAAAATTTATTAAATACTTTCTTTAAAATTATTGTTTGTTTATATATAATAATTTAAGAAAATACTACATTTTGGTAATAAAAGAACTATTAAATAATTA
>JAOQMS010000002.1:14239907-14252567 GCA_027563885.1 Erythroxylum longipes
GAAATGAACTTCGAAGAAAAAGGAGAAAGAAAGAGTAGATTTGAGTAATGGGCTTACCGTTCGTTGCTCATGATTGATGACGTGAAATACAAACCAAGAGATGCAAGGAAAGAAGAGCGAAGAAGATAGAAGATAGAAGAAGCCGAACGGAGAGACACATGAAAGAGCAAGAACACTCTAGAAACCAGAAAGATACGGTGAATGAGTAAAGACTCAGGGGCAAAATCGACTTTTAACAGAAACAAATATCAGCTGATTCATTAAAACGCTGCTCGAAGGCAGCTTCTCAAATTTCAGCTGGTTGGGTTGAATCAGCCAACCCAACCAACTGATAACCAAACAATAAACATGGCTTTTTGGTGAAGCAACCAGCTATTTTAAGTCAATCAGCTATTCTTTAGTTGATAAGTCGTTATCCAAACGAGACCTATATGTCTATATGCTAGGTAAAACGCCCTTGGGTTAAGCAAAACTAAGATTTGAAAAAAAAAATTATTGGATCAACTGATGTTCTAATTTTCTTTCTTCGATAAATTAACTTGTCAAAGATTTAAAATCAAATGATCAAAATGAGTACAGTAAATAATTAATACAATTCAAGTCTAGTAAACTAATAACTAGAAAGAAGAAAGTAATCTCATGTAGAGATGGTAATCCCATTTTTGTCCAACCATACTTGAGGACGATGGATTAGGTATGAGTAGTCAAACCCGTCTTGATGTCCAACTCAAACACCTCAAATCTTCATTTGAAAATAATTTCATTTTAGTTATAAGTTTAAATAACATCATTTTGGTTTTAAATTTAAATGACATCCCTTTAAAGAGTTTCTCCAAAACATTATTATTTTGGATGGTATAAGCCATATTGAATTTTAAACTAGACCTCAAGGGATCGAGTCGGGCCAATCGCTAATGGGATTGATTTGTTTTTATGTATAATTATATGTATAATAAATCATTGTAATCTTTCTTGTTAACTAATCTTAGTCACTTTAAATATTCTAAAGACTCAAAGTTGTATAAATATTGGATATTGTGTGTATAATTAACTGTTTAAATGTTGATGGTAAAACTTCATCACATATATATTATTTAAAATTTTTGGAAAACCTTAATTTATATATTTTAGCAACTTTGAAAGAACTTAAATATGTCATATTTGATACTGTACAGAGGTTAAATAGTTCACTAACCTAACGTTGAATATTGATACATTGTTCAATAATCAAACAAACTTTTTATTTAATTAAAATAAAATTTTAGTTAAGATTTAAAACATAGAACTTAATCTTGTTATAATGATGTAAAGTGTCCAATTAAGGAATATACTAGTTGATACCCTAACCAAAGGGACATCGGCTAGTAGAAGGTAGAGCGTCATTTAATCGGCTAGTAGAAAGTAGAGCATCATTTAACTTATTATGCATTATGTGATTAAGAAAGAAATTCTTGAATTATATTTGGAGTGATTAAAATATCACTTAAAAGGGTAATTAAACTTTTAGGGCTTATATTCATCCATAACAAATAAAATGTGTAAAATAATTCCTCTTCATGATAAGAAAGGAAAATATGTAAGGGTTGCTTACTTGAAAATTTTTCTTTCTAAAAGTATCTCTCACCTTTAGGAAGGCACATGTTACAAAAGATTCATCTCACCTAGTGAAGAAGATAGTTGTAAATTCTCAAGTAGAGCACAGAGAGTAGACATAGGCCACTGATTGTCTAGCAAAACTATTATAAATCAATTTTATGTCCCTCGCCCTATACTATTTTATTATTGTGATGATTGTTTTATGATTGTCTTTTTTTCTCATAACCATATATATTAGTATGTGCAATTAGTTCATTAAGTTCTAAAAAGGAATAAAATTCACTCACACATATTTCAACTCTCTTTCATATGTCATTCAGGGATCAATAATTTATCTTATGATAAATATCATTCGTTGTATAAAAATTTCTAATGAAATTTGAGTTAAGATAATTATTACATAATTTTCATCATTTTTTAGCATAGAGGGACAAGATATTATTATTGTTGTATTCTTTAACAAAAATGATTACATGTGTTGGAAAAGTAGGATGGATTATTTTCTATGGTCAAAGATTTTAAATTAAGAGGGGCTATACATAAAACTGAGTGGGATGTTAATAATGAGAGATATGGATGTCAATGGGTCGGGCAGACCTGGGCCGCCCTCGGCCTCACCAGGCTTAGCCTCAAAAACGGCAGGCCGCAGGTCAGCCCGTGGCTCGCATGGGCCGGGATGGCCCGGCCTGCCGATGGGCCGACCGGTCTGCGGCTCGTCTATATTTTTTAATATTAAAAAATACAAAACGGCGTCGTTTTGGACAAAACGACGCCATTTTGTGGGGCCACAAGCTGGGCCAGGCCGGCCCGTGGCCCGCATGGTCGGCCTGTTGCCCGGCCTTGGGGGACCATGGTCGGCCTGTGGCCCACCAAACTAGGGTCAAAAAGGCCGGACCGGAATTGACATCCCTAATGAGAGATTTAATACTTTAGACAATTAGGCTATGCATATTCTTCTTGGTTCATTTGATAGAATGTATTAAATAGTATCCAACTATATTAAAAAGCTTATGATTTTTATCACAGACTTTAAATTATAAATGATTAACTATTGAATCAAGACATGTAATGATCAAGAAAGGAAACAGTAAGGAGAATAAGAAAGAGGATCACAAGATAAAGAAGGAATCAAAGGCCAAATTGGACAATATAATCAATTAGGAGAGTGAAGAATATGAAATTAAGGTGGCAAGCATATGCTTTATTAACAAATAGTGAAGTATCCTCTATTTTAAAATATTAATGAAAATGATGATGATTTGTCTTAGAAAGAACTTGTATATCCAAAAATAATAAGCTAGGAGGAAATTATAGAAACATACATGAATGAGAATGAAAATTTGAAATATGAAGTGCATAATATGTTAGATGCTAAGAGTGTGATTGTTGATAACGATGGAGTGAATCATTTGTTACATGAGAATGAGGCATTAAAGAAAGAGATTAATGATCTCGAAGATTCTTTGTCTAAGGTCACCAAGGGTAGTAAAATTTCTAATAACATGTTTAGAACCTAAAAGAGGTCAAAGGATAGACATAGAACTGGTTATAAATATGAAAGTGCTTTATTCAATGTCAATACTATAAATGAAAACTTTAATGTTAATGCATCATCATCTAACCCTTAAGCAAAAAGGAAGTCATATGCATTCAAATGTGTTGTTCATATACTATACTTTTAGGGCGTAACTTGACAGGAAAATAAGAAAAATTTTCATAGGACTCAGTTACAGTAAAAAGACATGACACAAACTTATTGTCATTTTTACGCCTATATTTATGAGAAAAGGTGCGACTTAAGCTTATTATCATCATAGGCCTCAGTCTCATCAATGAAGATGACCCATGTTTATAATTCTCATAAACAATTTTTCTATTAGAAGAACATATCTTTTGTCAACTTAATTATTATGACTTACTATCATGCAAGAAGACCCCCAAACCCCTACATGTCTAAAAGAGGGATCACAATCACCAATACATCTAAACGAGGCCTATATATATACACATATATTATTCTTATATCTCACTAATGTGGAATAAATTATTATCATATAAATCATCATTTTTTTAGGTGCTTATGATCAGATAGATAGAAATTACTTTTTGAAGCATAGTTTGATAAATAAAACCAAAAAGGTATAGGGTGAAAGAAAATGAAGAGCTAACCACCAAAGACTCAAGTTTGGGTGGGTATCTACAAAATATTAATTTCTTTGCTTTGAAGGTCAATATCAAAGGATATAATATAAATATCAATAATTGAAGTCACTTTCACTAATCTCAAATATGTAACAACTATAATATTTCCAAATAAATTTATTTCAAAATAAAATCATTAAGAACCCTTATACTAACCAAGTAAAGAATGTATTAAAAGACCAATTATTGACTCGCCAATTATTGACTCAAGTTGGGAAGACTGTTGATGATATAAAAAAGGAGGTATTCACTTACTTTTCTAGTGATAAAATTTAAACATATTGACTTAGCATGCACAATTAGGGAGAGAAACCATTGTTGCATATACTTATGCGATGAAAGATAGATTGATCTTTAATATGGCATATGAGCTCTTGATAAACCATGCATTTTCTTATAAGCACTTTGTACGTGCACTTTGGCTGTACAGTATCCTCTTTAACGTTGAAAAAGAGGGAGAGAGAATGGCGATATTGAAACTTGACCTATATAAATCAATGGCGCATGAATTAAGGTAACCATAAATTACATATTGCTTTAATATAAAAGAAGTGCATTCATCATCTTTTATTTACTCCAACATCACCAAATATTTTGTTATCGTAGAAAAGGAAGACATTGTTAGACTAAGTGAGGTTTTTTAATTTATATTTTTTGTGATAGAAAAATAAATTACTCTAATATTTTTCATCTTTAAAGATATTAATAAGGTAATTTTTTAACGATTCAAGTAGAAGGTGAAAGACAAAGTTTAATGGAAGGATTAATTGATTAAATGATCAAAATAAGCAAATTAGAGTACCGAATATAATTCAAAAGAACTTTAAGGCAATTCAAGTTAAGTGGACTAAGAGTAAGAAAGAATAGGGTCGTTCCATATGTAATAAATCCTTATGATATTTCTTTAGCCATATCTCAGTCATTTTAACATTTTAGGGGCTAAAAATTGCATGAATACTACATATTGTTTGAATGATGCATAAGTATTTGCACAATAAAAAGAAAAGTTGTTTTGAACCAAAGCCTTTAATCTTAAAATAATATTTGGAAAACTTTTATATTAGTTTCGAATTTAATTTTTTCCAAAGAAGTTGTATATTAAATCTTGAAAGAACTTGAAAAATACTATTTGGCATTGTATATAGGTTGGATTGTTCACCAACCTAACACTGTACATCTGTTACATTGTTAAACAAAATAGGGGTCAAGTAAGGATGGCAGCAAGCTAGGCTCAGGTTGACTTGACCCTGCTCTAAGTAGCTCGACCCCATTCTAAGTAAGTTAAGGTCATACCAAAATAACGTTGTTTTAGTCTTTAATTTTTTGTACTTACAAATAAAAATAGTATCGTTTGGATCAATTATACCAAAATAATAGTTTTAATGGTAGAGCTCAAGTCGTTGAGCCTTTTATGGTAGGCTTTGGGTTAGCTTATCAAGTGTGAACTCAACTTGATGTCCAATCAAATCGAATCTAATATGTTGACTTCAAGTCAAGTTAAGTTAGGTCTTACTTAAATTGTCATTCCTAGCGGCAAGTTTTTTGCTAAAGGATAGCTTAACCAGTGCCTCAATTGAAGGTAGAGTATTGACTAGCCTATAAAAGCTAGAAATTATTTTATGTGCGTTTAACAACCATTTGAAGTAGTTTTGAGTATGAATAGATCACTTATGAGTTTTGAGAAAAATATTTAGCACGAAAAGGAATCTTGAAAAGTATTTTAGAGAGTTTCATTACATTCGTAAGTATGTGAGCATGCTATGAGCCTTAATTCATTATATGATCAAGAAAAGATTCTTAGATTATATTCGAGTAATCAAAATATTAATTGTTGATTGAGACAACAATTGAATTGTTTAAGATTTTTCTTCACCCGTAATAAAGAATATGTGTAAACATTTTTTATTCATTGTAAGAAAAGAAAATGTGTAAGTGTTTCATTTATTTGAAGGAATATGCATATAGAAAAGGGTCATATTTACTTATCCAAAGATATAATAAAATTTTAAGTAGAAATTAGGAACTAGATGTAGACTGATAATTATTTAATTGAAGCATCATAAATTGATTTTATGTTTCTCTTCATATACTATTTTATTATTGTTATGAACATTTTGTAATTTAGAAAATCCATCCATTAAATTTTGAAAATACATAAATTTTAGTCATATGTACTTATTCAGTGATGTACTTGCATTGGTCTGATCTGTTTGTTTTTTGTTTGTTGGGTTTGTTCTTGTATTTGTTTTTGTTGCTTGTGTGTGTTTGTCTGTGTTTGTTTGTGTTGGTTTGTTTGTTGTTATTTATTTTTACTCTTACCTTAGCCGGAGATCTATCAGGAAACAGTGTCTGTATCTCCATCGGAGATGCGGGTATGACTGCGTACATCTTACCCTCCCCATACCCTGCTTAGGGGGAAATTTGAGTATGTTTGATTTGATTTGATTTGATTTAGAAAAAATTTTAGTCATATACTATTCATTTATCTTTTTATTTGTCATATAGGAATTAATAAAACTTAAAATTAAAAGTTAATATTTAAAAGAGTTGAAGGAGTTGCAACTCATAAAGTATATTTTATATTGAAACAAAAGTACTTAGAGTTTAACATTAAAATATAGTGAGTTAAACTCTTCTGATTAAATTTTTCAAAGTCATTATTAATATATAATTTATAATTACAAAATTACTTATATTTCATAAAGTAGATTATATATTGAAATAACTTTTAGAGTGTAAATATTTAAGTAAGGTGAGATAAATTCTTACTTATAAAATTTTCATTATGATTATCAATTTATAATTTATAATTATAAAGTTATTTGAATTTGAACATTCTTAAGTGATTAATATTTCAAATTTTGTCTTTTATGATTTGCTAAAAAAGTATTAACCTATTCATACAATTTTTAAAACTTATTATCACTTTATTGAATTAGAGACTATTATTCAGTGTTTTCATTATGCAAATTTAAGATCCATAGAGGACAATTTTTTAATTAAAAATTCTCCTTGTGGGTATTAAAACATTTTTCAATCAACCAAAAATTTTGAAATCTTTTTGAATAAAAGGTCTCAGTCAACAAAATTAAGTTTAGATTAACATAATTTCATGTAAATAAAATAAAAATAAAATTTAATATATTATTGATATTTTTAAACACTAAAATTTATTTTTAAATCTCAACTATAAGTAAGGGATATTTGTGAATTTAAGTGAATTTAGATAAAGTGAATTGAATAAGTCATCATATGAACTTTTTGAGTTGAAATAGTCTGGACTACAATATGCAAATTGAAAGATAGTTACAAGTTCCTTAAGGCTATGATTGGTTGGGTAGTTATTAATGGAATGGAATATTATTCCATCGTTGGGAATAAGAGTTAATAATAGAATAGGATGGAATAGGATAGAAAGGGAGGGCTTCACATTACATCTCATTCCATCATAAATAATAAAAATAAGTTACCTCCGATTTTGGGGGGTTTTAGAATGGAATGTAAAATGATAAACAACATTTTACTATATTACATTATGAACTCTTCTTCCAAACAACATTTCACTATATTATATTGTAAACCCTTTCATCCCTCTTACACAACAATTTTCTAATATTACATTTATTTACATTTCATTTCATTATAAACCAGTCCATTTTATTAAAAACCTTACGTCTAACTAACATAACCTAAAGCTAACGTGAGTTTCACTTAATAAAGAAAAAGTTAGCGTGAGTTTTTAAACAATAAAGAGATTGGTTTTGTCTTTTTCTATGTACTCACTACATTTTCCCTACAGGTAAATGTAATTTTATTTAATGTTAAGTTTTTAATTTATTTGTACTTGAATCCACATAGTAGTCAGGACCAATGTTATCAGTATCGTAAGAGTACTTTATTTAAAGTTCAATTTTAACTTGTTTGAACTTGAATATTTGTACATTACTCATAATATATAACGATATTAGATTTGGTTTGATAGTGTACTAGTATCAATTAATATTAGGGACCATTTCGAGTAATTTTTAAAATCTATAAAATATTCTCTAAATTTTTTTAGAATTATAAAATGTATTATATAGTTTATAATTTTATGTCAATTCTATCTCCAAAAATCATACTAAATAATCCATTTTTTATTAATATTATATCTTAATATTTCACATATAAATAATAACCATAATTATTATGAAAAATATCATCTAATTATCATGCAAATATAAAATTAAGGACAATACAAAGTATTTAAAATATTACTATTTTATTATATAATAAATAATAATTATATCAAAACATTAAGTAGAAAGAATAATAAATATTTATGACTCTTTAACAGTTATAATTACTACTAGATCTCTCCAGAGTTACATTTCAGAAAAACTTTTACTAGGTGTTGTTGTTGTTGTAATTATACTCATCGTGGTTTCCTTGCAGGTAGATGTAATTTATATAAACTTCAGTTTTAATTTGTTTGTACTTGACGCATTTCTCATTTTTATACTTTTTCATATATATTCATTTTCTTCATTCCAAAATGTCATAAAATAGGTTTCATTAAAATTAACATTTTTTAATAACATAACTAAAACGATTTAGGTGGTTTTGACTCACTGACAATTAAGATGGTCCTATAATTAACTATTTAAATGTTAAGGGGAAAAAACTTCTTTACATGCACTATTTGAACTCTGTATGTACTAGTTGAATCTAAAACATTACAGAGAATGATTGAACCACTCTCCCTCAGTAACTCACTGAACGAAAATGATGAACGTAACACAAAGAAGGTCAAGTTTAGAGACCAAGAAGATGAGGAGATGACGACTGTTGAAGGGTTGCACTTACCATCCTTCGAAGAAAAGCTTATGGGGTCTAGGGAAGAGGCCATGGGAATGGAGTTAGAATACGAGATGGATGTGGATCTCAACCCAGAGGATGTTATGGTTATTGTTGGAATAGACATTCCATCCGTTCAATTCTCAGAGCGGATTAAGACCGTCTTGGATGCATTGCTACAGTAAACAGTGGTTGTTTATCTGCTAGACAGAGTATTGGGACTACAAGGGCTGCACAATCGCATTGAGGCCTTGTGCAAACCAACCAAAAAGTATAAGGTGATTGATCTGGAAAATCATTATTTTCTTGTCAAATTTCAAGAACCCAATGATTATGTCAATATGCTACTAGGGGCCTGTGGCTGGTGAGGGGAACTTATCTCACAATCCAACCATGGAGTTCAGCATTTTCTACCTCAAATACTAAACTGAAGGCTATGATCACATGGGTAAGGTTCCCAGGAATGCCTCTACAATATTACCACAAAGCACTTTAATAGCCATTCACCAACTAGTGGGAAAGTCATTCGGACTGACTATAACACTATAGTTAGGGATAGAGGCAAATTTGCATGCTTAGCAGTGGAGATTGATCTTACTAAACCATTGATACCACAAATCCTGGTGGATGGGAGATTACAAATGGTGAAATATGAAGGACTACCATGCATTTGTTTCACCTATAGATGATACAGACATGTGAATAAAGAGTGTACAGTTGCTATAGCTGTGGCTCCCATGGTGGTGGAGGTTTAATTGAAAACCCTGAAAGCAAGTCACCGAGTGCTAACCCAGCCCACTGCCGAAGACACCAAATTTGGTCCATGGATGCATATGCCAACTTGCGTGAAGAGAAATTACAGGAAACTAGTCATGGATATGGGAGGCATGCAGTCTAATCCTAACAATACGCAGAACAAGAAGGAGCGTATGGATTTGGGATCAAGATTTGCTTAGTTGGCATTAAATACATAATCTGACTTTTCGGCTAAAGATCACAAAGATATCCCTATCAAAGATACCCCAGCCAAGAAGAAGTCCTTAATGGCAGGCAGCAAGTCCCATGGACCCTACCGTCAGAATGAAGTTACCACCTCAGTAAAAGGGTAGCCCCAATGCCCCCTCTCAATAATGGGACTACCATTTCCTAGCCCAATGTGATCCCTGATACGATAAGGCCCTCAGTGAATATATCTCAGGTACATCTAAAAGCACTAATGGCAACTTCTCTTGGGATGGTGATGCAGGGCTTAGATTTTTTAGTGAGAAACACCACCCTTGATCCTAAGAAACACACTGTCATTGTCAAAAGTGAACTGGCTGATCACTCCTTAAGGAATCAGGCGATAGTAGTGGAGGATGATCCCCCTCAACATCCCCGAACTGATGGTAGCATGGGAATTAAAAGACAACCCCCCATTCCACCAAATAGTAAGGGCAAAGGGGTATTGATGAACGTGAAGGTCAAGAAGGCGCACGACTCAAAAAGATGTCCACCTCCAATTGTAAAAATTTGGAACAATACCTGCGTGTTGATGTTAGTCATCTAACAGGCACGGTAAACACTGATGAGATGGTGGTAGTAGGGACGGATAAGGAGACTCCCCATGGAGCTTACTAAAGTTCCACATTCTTTCTCCATAACTGATAGTTGTGCATTAATCCATATTTTTCTAAGTAATTAGCATGTGTTTCTTGCATAATTGTTGATTATTGTTGTAGTTGAGGATTTATTTTGTATGTTTTCATTTAGTTTGATTTTCATTTTTGTTCTTTTATGTTTGATGTTAATTTAGGGCAAGAATTGATTATTTTTATGTAGGAAGGAAGATTGAGCAATTTGGAGATTGAGCTAAAGATCAAAGAGGAGAAGAGAAGAGGAGACTCTCTGTGATTCCCACGATCATGAGAATTATAATCCGAGATATTATGCGGGGGCTTCATTAAACTTAGGATTTCTGGACTATTAAAAGAGAATTAAGCCTCCATGGTGAAGGAGAGACGAAACCCTTCTATAGAAAGAGCCTCTTTGAGTGAAGAATACAAATTTTGAGCCTTGAGAAAGGTGAAGATTCAAAGATTATCATCAAGATTGGAGAAAGTAGCACATCAACATTAAAAATTCCAGATTTTGGCAAAGAAGATAAGAAGTTTCCTTTATTCAATTTTGTGTGTTTTTCTTTCTTTTAATCTTTGTAAGACGGATTATTTGTGTGTTGATGATGTTATGGAGACCATGATTGGCTGATTTAGTTTTAAGGATTGCTTTTGAGCTATTTTTGTTAAACTCCTATTTTATTGCATTGAATAAAAGTGTCTTTGATGATTGTGATTTTATTTCTATCTTAAAATAAATCAAGAGACTGAGTAAGATTATTTGTGTAGGATTGTACAATGAGAGTTGGCAGCCTATAGACTTGCAATCATCACCTTAATTGATTAGTTAGAAGAGAGATCTCGGTTAATCTAATTGATCATCCATAGGATAGTTTAATAACTAGTGAAATTAGTGGAGTGATTAGGTAGGTTGAGAGATCGTTTAATTGATTCCTTTTAATTTGATTAGAGACAATTAATTACACCTTGAGAAAGGGTAATTAATATATTCGAAAATATTAGATGAGACACAATTTGATTAATAAAATACGAGGGAGACAAAATAGGGAAAAAGTAATCTCTAATCTTTAGATTCTTGAGTTCTAATTTTTTGCACTTTGGTATTATTTATTGTTCATTATTAGTCTTTCAATTTTAGTTTAAATTTTCAGATTATTTCTATTACACAATTTCATTTCTTAAACAAATTTTGATCTAAATTAAGTGGTGCATGGGCATCAATCGTTGTTGAATCGATATTCGCTTTCTAACTACAAGTCCCGACCCGTATACTTGCAGTTTTTTAGCGTAAAACTAGGAGTTGTTTTCAAATCAACAATAACGATCCAATGATGGAGAATATTTTTATTTGGAATTATCGGGGCATAGGTGGCAAGAGATTTTTATGTTTTTTTTAAATACAAACGGACTCATAATCTGGACCTGGTGGTCATTGTGGAACCTAAAATTAGTGGTACGAATGCAAATGTTGTGATTACTAGTATAGGTTTTCTTTACTCCTACTGTGTGGAAGCAATAGGATTCAATGGCAGAATCTAGATATTATGGAAGGAGTTACTAAACATCAACCTGAAGTGTAGCTACCCCCAATTCATTCACTTCCATATAAGAGATAATACTACCTATATTTCTTATTTTACAATCATCTATGCAAGTCCAAAGGCGTATAAGAGGAAGCATTTGTGGCCTACATTGTAGAATCTGAATGTGAATATAAGGACTCATTCATGGCTACTTGCAGGTGATTTTAACAAAATGTTACTGGCAAAGGATAGGAAGGGAGGTTTGCGTTGGAGAAGTGGCACGTGTTAAATCTTCAGACTTTTTATCCAACACAATAGGCTACAGGACTTGGGGTATATAGGACCTCGCTATAATTAGTCTCGGGGAGCGCTTCTAGAAAGGATTAATAGGGCATTGCATAACCACTCCTGGCTTGACCAATTCCAATCTTGCTCAATACTTCATAAACCAAAATTCCATTCTGATCATAGACCATTACTCATTAAAATAGGTAGTCGAGCAAAGACGACCCCTCAAAATGTCTTTCAGTTTCTAGCCCCATGGATAACTTAACAAGCTTTCAAAGATTTAGTTACTAACCATTGGCAATTGGGCACTCATATATTTATAGCAGCTCGAGAGTTCGCATCAGTGGTGCAAGATTGGAACTTAGTAGTTTTTGGCAATGGAAAAGAAGAATTGAGGCTTGACTCAATGGCCTCCAAAAGGCGTTGGAACTGTATTAGTCCAGGAAGTTACAGGTGCTTGAACAACAACTCTTAAAGGATTATAAAAAGATACTTACTCAAGAGGAATTGTTATGGTATAAAGGGCACATTGCGATTGGCTTCAGTTTGGAGATAAGAATACCTCCTATTTTCATGCTAAAACCAAAGCAAGGCGACAG
>JAOQMS010000002.1:14276131-14294472 GCA_027563885.1 Erythroxylum longipes
GCCTTGAAACTTGTTGCGTTGTAATTGGACCACTTGGCATGTGTAGCTTGTCAGGTTGATGTGTAAGGCATGGAACTTCATTACGAACGCTGGTTGTATCATAGTGAGTGATAGAAGTTAGCCAGAGATGGTTTGCTTCTGTGATGCATGGCCAAAAACATATGAGTTAGGATTTTTATTTCATCTTTTTAATTGTTTTAGTCATTAATAATAATAATAATATACAAAATTATAACCCATAAATCCATAACACCTGGCATCTTATGTCCTATTAAACATGTCTAAAGTGGTTTGCCACGTTAATTCCATTAACATAGATACTAACATCAGGTTATATTTGAGAAAATTTGAAAGTTCGAACATTTAATTGTCACTTTTAAAGTTTGGACTATAATTAAAAAATTGTGAAAAGTTTGGAATTTTTTGTGATCAACCCTTAATTATTTTTATAAGGATTTGTTTTATTTGTGATACTAGTGATTAATATTTTTAGTTAATAAAGAGATTCTTTTTTAATTATTTAAAGTATATAGATTATTGTTAGTTTGTGCAGGCCAGTTAACCTTAACCGAAATGTGAGATTTGAATGGTTGGACCTTATTATTAGGTGATGATATATCATAAGGTTAATAAGACTGGGTTGGACTTAGAGAGCAATAAAGTGGTATCAGAGCTTTAGGTTTAGAGTTTGACACGATCTTAGGTAAGGTGAGAATAGTCAAGGTAGATTAACTAATTTATTGTTGTTCTTTAATCTAGTTACTAGGATTTGATTTTATATCTAGGTGTGTACAAATCCGTTATCTAGGTTGAGTAAACTTATGTCTACCTAGGGTATGTATATGGTATTATATGATATAAAACCATTCATGTGATGCATTTTATGTTGTTTTCTTTGTGCAAAATGTACATGACATGTTAATTTACCTGAAAAATACCTTGGACATTGATGTTGTGTAAAATAGGAATGGATGGTAAGATTTGTGCATATAAAAATCAAATAGTATTATATTTTTATTCATTTATTCTTTTCCTAATTGATATATACTATCTTGTTACATGTTTTTTTGGTAAGAAAATTAAGGAGGAGAAGAGAATCTAGGTGGGGTATAAAAGTGAACCAAATAACTACTCAATCTAATAAGACTTAAATTGAGAAACATTAATTGTAAATTGAGTTTGTTTTTAATTATTTTGTAAGGAATCATTCTATGTACAATATCATATTATTAATACTTTTAGTAAATAAAGAGATTCTTTAGTTATTCAATTATTCTGGAGTATATTGAATAGGCCAGAGGTAAATCTCTCCTTAATATTTAAAAAATAGTCTAAGTTAGTTCATTTTGTTATTTGTGATACCACTTTGCAATCTAACGATTAGATGATAATACTATTTACATTGTAAAACTTAACTCTACTCGGTTAACTGTACTCGGTTTTTGTTAGTTGATCGTAACTGAGATGTTACCCTATCTTATATAACATGTTAGGTGGATAATGTGGACTCGCAAAATGCTTATATGAGCTTTTTTAATACAAAATTTTTATTAAATATTTTCTCATTATTATAATAGTTTTAATTACTAAAAATATTAATATTTATTAATCAACTAAAAATAAATTAGTCCTAAACACACACAAATCCCAATAAGAAGACCCCAACAAAACTAATCAAATGTTATGGTTCTTGAAATAAGGTAAGATTTTAGTTCTTATAGTGGGTTCTAGATAGCAAACCGGTATTTTTCAAGGATATAGGAATAAACAAAAGGTTGCTTCTGGGATTTTAGGGCGAATTGAAAATTGCATCCATAATTTCTAGATAAATGAAATGCTATTTTAAAGATTTTTTTGAAAAGTTATTTTTACTTTTAGGATTTTTGGCAAACAAAAGGTTGTTTTGAAGTTTTTTGATCAATGTTGGGGGTTATTTATGAGTTATCTAGCAATATTTTGGATTGTTTGCGGGTTTTTTAGCAATGTAGCGTTGAGGCAAGAAAGAGCATGACTGAGGAAACAATGAGGTGGTCAATAAAAGTTGTCAATGAAGACAAACAAAACCAACTGAAAACTTGCAATAAAGAAGGTAACTAGCGCTTAGAAATTGCTTATGGAGAAAATAATAGAAAGCAACGAGAAAGCAAACTGAGAAGGAGCAACAATGGGCTAGCAATTGGTGAACAAGATGAATAATCAAAGACGATCAAAAAGTATTCTTTAATAACAATATTAATAAATATTTTAATAGTTTTAATAGTTAAAAATATTATAAAATGAGAAAATATTTTATTAAAATTATAAATTAAAAAATATGTGTTATTATTTAGTTGGTCCATGTTGCTAGCTAGTTGACATACCACATTGGATGGGTTAATAATCCAATTTGAAGCAACTAATAGAAACTTAACAGGGTTAAGATTTAGGATGTAAATAGTATAATTTTGTAAATGTTAAGGTGTAAATTAATAACAAAAATGGTGATAAGAGTTAACTTAGACCGTTTATAAAATGTTAATGGATGATTTACACCTTTAGCTTATGTTAAATGGTTGTGAGTTTGTACAGGTTGATTTGGTTTAGCTTTAGCGAGATGGTGTTTTTCGAGTGTTGTGCCCTATTAATGGGTGACAATCTGCCATAAGTTCACAGTAAGGTTGGCTTTGGATCGGTGCATGACAAAGTATTGTGACATTTTAGACGGCTGATAAGTATCAAATCTCGTGTAAGAAAAGGTGGGAGTGATAAAAATCTTTATAAAGCTATGAAAAAAATACTACTAAATTAACTAACTCTTTTCAAACATATTATCCTTTTAAACTCGAATTAAAATTACTGAGGAATCAGTTTAGACTTGAGGACTTGCAAATAACGTCAAAACAAATCTTTGTTAATTATGGCATTGGGCTAAGATGACAAAAACGAGGAGTATTATCGATAGATAGACCATAAATAATAAGCGATTCTTGTCAAGTTTGTAGTTTGTTTTTGCATTAAAAAAAGAAAAATTGTGAATTGTATATTATAGAATAAACTTTGATGAGCATCTCAAAGATTTAAGAAGCAAAGATCATGACATTTCACATAAGATATAGGTGTCAATTCTAATATTAAAAAGAAGTGTAAAGGTAAAAGCATTTATAAATTTATAGAAAAATTAGTAATTAATTTATATTTATAATTGTACTAAAAATAACAACATTGTCAGAAGAAACGTAGAAAATGGGTTTTACAGTCGAGGACCTGAACTTCTACATTGACATTTTGATATGGATTTATATGCTGATTAATTGCTTCTTTTGACGGTGATTAATGATGATGACAAAATGACAACGGGATCTTTGAAAAAGCGTACTCCTCGACCAACGTTTTCATCCAAAAGCAAATTAAGAGTATAAAAATGGAGGCGCCCAGTAAGTTTATCCAATGCCAACAAACTTGAAGGAAATTTGAGTAAAAGAATTACGGGTGACGTGTTATAAAGTGACTGAAACAGGTAGCTACCCTGCCGCCAAATCTAATCGATCATATCATAGACTAAGATCCAAATAACAAAATGGATTAAGTGTCTATAGGCTACTCATTCAAGTGAGACACATAATTCAATAAAATGGTGATGATGAACATTTGTAGCCCACAATTGAAGAAGAATGTAGAAACTGTAGTGTGGTCGCAGAAGATAAGGTTTGTATATTGAATGGATGGGCAGCATTAGCATGAAGAGAAGCAAATATATTGAAAGAAAAGCTCTTTTGCTTTTCTAATGTCATGATGAGTCCTATCAGCATCATTACTAGGAAATAGACAAAAGGTTTTGCCATCTCATAAAGAATGTTGTGAATTGTGGCTGTACATATTCGTCAACAAACAAACACATATATAAATTCTCGAGTCCTCTCATTTCTGCATGTGGTGGCCTGTTGCGTGCTTATAATGAAGTGAAGTCCAGTGATTATCCCACCTTTTGGACCCTTGCCCAAACGCCACCTAGCCATAACACCGTGTACCCGTGTCCTTATACTAGGGATGGATATTGGACCATGAATAGTGAAATCCACTTGATCCCATAATAGCTAAAGAACAAAGGTAATCGGAATAAAATCTCTTCAACTTAAATTCCATTGAAAAGAAAAGAAAAGAAAAGGTGGGAACACATATGCATTACCAAATGCTTTCGTCAAGAGAATTGAGGAGTAAACGTGTAATGACTAGAAACAACCTTGTAACTTAGTGATCTCAGATGACAAAAGCATGACAAAGCAATGAGGTGTCAAGACCACATTGATAAATTCAGAGTTCTGGTACATGCAATCAACCATGGATCGAAGAATGCGGTATTATAAAGCAAGGGTTTGAACAAAACATCAAAAAGTGCAGCATGCATTCATTTGAAGCCTTTATTCGTCGAGTACAATAATGAAAAGGACACTGCGTGCTAGTGCCAGCAGATACCTACACTCATGAAGTTTGAAAATTTGTTGGAGAGAGTGAAGTATCCACTCCATTTAAGGACGAATGGAAGCAGTGCGCGTGGGAAGACACCGGCCTATGATTCGGGGACCGCCCCAGAAACGGTACCAGCAAACAAAAGACAATTGCGCAGCAAGGCATGCTTTGTGTTGTGGATGGCCCTCTTCATTCATTCCACAACAACACACAATCCTATCTCATCCAAAGGTTGGTGACACACCCAAATAACATATTTACCAACTCCTGGACACAACAGCAAAATGAAAAGCCTATATCTTCCGACCGCTATTCAATCCTCCAATTTTTTTAAAGACAAAAGCCTTTATCCAACTCTTTTGCTGCTTTCTGTCTCTCCTTCTTCCGATCCCCTTCACTCTTCCACTACTCTTTCTGTCCATGATGTAAAAATCCTTGTTTTGGAAACCAATGATTGCTAGGGTACATACATATGCATCTTTCACTACCCTTTTTCGCACGCTCAATTCTTAATTAACAGGCATTATTAGTAACCAATTATCACACTATTATTAATGGATTGAACTTTATAACTGGTTTTCGCCCCTAGTGATTTCATGCTTCTTCTTTTCACGTCTAGAGGATATAAGTTAGGAATGTAAAACTTCACTCATTGGTTCTAGATAACTATAAATTTATATGATACATATTTTAATAAATAAACAACAAGATAACTAGGAAATTATAAAAAAAAATCAATAATTATTCATAATCAGATCTATATGCCATTACTAGCATTATTATTTATCAATAATTTACTGCAACTTAGTCACTTCCAAAACTAAAACGCTCCCTGAACAATAATACCTGTTACAGAATAACGTGTTATGAATGGTTCACTGTCCTGAATCATTTGTATGAGTACTATAATCATTCGGATTAAAACAGATAATTTTCTTCACTAATATATTATTTTAGCCATCATTCTAGTATAATAGTGTCAACAAAGTCTCTGTATATACTATAGTTGTTGAAATATTATATTGAATATTTTGTTAAATATTTCAATAATATTTGGTGTCTAGTAAATAATATTAATTTATTGTTAACATGTATAATATACTATACAAAATGTACGATGTAATGAACAAAATTGATATTTAAGTTGTTTTAAAATTGTCTTTTTCAAGTTTAATATTTCTATTTATTCGAATAATTTTACATTATTATATCCCCTTTTAAGTTAAGAAGAACGATGTATATCAACTTTAAATATGATCGATGGGTTTAAATCTCGGATATTTTTTACTTTTTCCTACAAAGTTGGATAATATTTAATTGCATTTTTGGTTTTTCAAATAATTTATCGATTAAGTTACGTAATTTGATCCAGATAAAGATAATAAAGTGGCCCAATAAATAATCTAAATCAATGAGTCGAAGTCTGGGACGGACTCATATCAGTCTTGTGATGGATAAGCCCTATATAGAAACTATATATAAAGGTTAAGGTCTTTTGCAATTACTCATATCATTCGTAAGCATAAGGATTCTCTGACCTATTAAGACAGCTTACGTTTTGAGAAAACTATAGAAAGACATTGATCACGTTTCGGTGAACAGTTCCCGTGAAGACGGCGGTAGATTTGCTCTCGTTTTGGCTTTGGAAAGCTCATTTGAAGTTATGGAATCGAAATTATGTATTTTTCGCATTTCTTCTTTTATTGCCCTTTTACGTTCGATTCGAAATACGTAACTAAGGTATCGTTACGTGTTACACGTAGTGTTAGAGTGGTGACGTGATCGAGTGGTTAAAAACAAAGATTTTTTAGTTTTTTCTCCAAAAGATTTTTGAATAGTTAACTTTTGTTTCTAAGTTTTTTCTTACTTTTTATTGTATTATACATATGTTTAGCCTTGAGAAAAGGGAAGAAAACGAGCCTGAGAGTTCAAAAAACAGACCCGAAACTTGCTGAAAATGGTTATTTCTGGCGAGGTGCGCCTTACAGGGGCGTGTGGCACACACACCCGACTGGTGAACAGTAACAAAGGGGAGCTAACAGTTGGGCGCATCTGAGCGTCTCTGTGCATCGAGTCTGCTGTCTGGCACATGCCTATCGTGTCGACGCGAGTGCTGACGCAGGCGGCTGACATCAGAGCTAACATCATGCTGATGTCAACAGTATGGACAACTACAGTATTAAAAAAAGGGACAAAATCAGATTTTCTGTAAAGGTGCCCCAGGGTATTTTTGGTTAGTTTCCAGGTCTGAGAAATTTATAAAGTGAATTTTTCCATTTTTCTAGATTTATTACATTAGTAACAAATTAAAGGTTAACTCTTGAAAAAGGAATTTAGCTGTTCTGAATCTGATTTCAAGTAAATTTTCATGCTTCAGACATAACATGAGGGAGATATTTCAAGTTTTTGTGTCTCGGGTCTCATGTTTAGTGTTCGGAATTGCATGATAATTACTCGAAAAAGGAATTAAGACATTCTGAAGCCATTTTAAGTGAATTTTCATGCAACGAACTTGCCATAAGGGAGATACATGAGGTTCTTGTGTCTCAGGTGGTCAGTTTAGTGTCCAGTAATGCATGGTAGTCGCTCTACTGAGATTTTTCTTTTAAGAAAGTCTCAAATGAAGTTTTCAAAAAATGTCTTCAGCACGAGTGTGTGATAATAAGACTGTGCATTCAGGTTATTGCATTTATTGATGTTACATTGTCATATACCATATGCCCATAACAAATGTGTAGATAACATAATGATGTATCCCTTGTGTAGGTGGAATTTTGAGTGCTGATGAGGATGTAGTCACCATAGTGGCCTTTCGAGTCAGTATTTTGAATTGTTCTACTTACACGTTAAGGGATGTCTCCGGTCTCATGTTTGGTTATTCTGGCCACATATGTTGGCCTTATATGAGATTTTGAGATGTGAATAAAGGCATTGGATAGAGGAAAGTCATTGCTTAAATAATCTATTTACCCACATGTGGTAGTGTCATGAGAGTTGATGGTTTGTAATATGATCACTTTTATGTGGAGGTCTAGTTGCATATATTACGTATTCAGCCCACAGGTGTTTCATAATATGTGTGACCAGATTTTTAGTAAAAATATTGTTTAATGGCTTTGAGTATCGTTGTTATCCTACATTTGTGCTGATTTAAACATTATCATTTTACAATCACCTTTTCAGTTAATAAAATCAGTGTCACTATTAAAACCTTGACTGTTTCAATACAAAGAAGTGAACAGAGAATGTATTGAATGTTATGGAGATAGCTGAGGTTAAAGTGGTCATATGGCAAGATAGGCCATATCCACCTATATCTATGAGCTCGAAATCTCATAAAGCAGCCTATGAATCCTGAGATCGGTCTAACAGATTAAGTCTCATGACCATTAAGAAATTCATACCTAACCATCTGCTATGTGGACTTTCAGACACAAACATAACGAAGTAATTTCTTGGTAATGTCTCCTAGAGGTACATAGTCTCACCTAATGTTGAGACAAGTGCCTTTATAAAAGAATTATTCTCCATGAGGTATATGAGAGAAGGGGGAGTAAAGGAGTACATATCAAGAATGATCCATCTTCATAGAGACTGGAAGATGTTAAACATTCCTTTTCCTGATGTCTTTATAGTTCACCAGACTCTGAATACACTCCCTCCAGAGTTTAGTAATCTGCTGAAGACATATTATTCACAGGATGAGGAATGGGACTCCAATACTTTGATTGCTCATTGCGTTGCTGAGGTAGAGAAACTCAAGCTTGCTACTCCTATAACCCTTGAAGCAACTAAAGAGAAGGCAAAGATGAAGCTCACTAAGATCAAAGATAGAAAGACTAAATCTTCTCTACATACTGATACTAGTCAATTGAGTGCTAGTAAAGGTCCGCATAACATAAAAAAAAAGGCCAGCAGTATGAGACCTAAAAAGAAAGACTGTGACCATCAGATAACTCCTTAGCTTATCAATTTATGAATATGATTTGCGACAGTGGCATTAAGTACTTGGTGGCTATATAGTGGAGTATCTAATCAAGGTGCTTCCACAATGCAATAGTTCATATCCAAGACAAAGCCAAATAAAGAGAAGGAGGAACTGATGGTTGACAGTAATGAAGAAGTGAAAGAAATATCTGTAGGGGAATATATGTACTAAACCTTGCTACAAAGTTCATTTTGGTTTTTACACGGCACATTTTATATGTGATCTTTGCATCAATTGTAGACAAAGAAGGTTGATGTTTTGTATTCAATGGTTCTGTTGTACAATTGTGTTTAATGCAAAACATAATGGTACAACTTTCTTATCATACGTCTTACCCTGAATTAGATATATGCTTCTTCATATCTTGCTAAACAAGTCATGAAATAAAGGACCCTAATGAATAAAAAGTCACACATGGTGTAGCATAGAAGTTTAAGCCACATATCCAGAGCTAGGGTTGAGAGATTTATTATGTAAAGCATTCTCTCAATTCTAGATTATGATGACCTGGGAACATGTGTTGACTATTGCAAGGGTAAGTTGACTGATAAGGTCAACTCATGTTTCTGACTTATTTAGTCTAATACATACGGATATCAGTAGACCTTATACAGTTGCATTATGCAATTCTAAATATATTATGACATTTGTTGATGATTATTCCCATTATAGTTATGTGTTATTGCTCAAAGATTGAAGGTTAAGAACTAATTGGGAAAATCCATTTAGAGTGTCAGATCTGACCATGGAGGAGAATATCATGGCAAACATATATTTCAAGACTTGAGAAGGTTCATTTGCCAAATATTTGGAATCGGATGGGATAGTGACTTGATTCACTATACCGGGTAGTCTTGAGCAAAATGGTGTCCTCTCGAAAGGCATAACCACACCCTAAAGGATTTAAAGAATTCAATGTAGAATAAGACTAACTTACTTTATCTAGAAGCGTAAAAACTCAACCTTGCACACATTCGTGTATGAGGCTGCCCTACTGAGGTAGTATAATGCTTATAAAGAAAAATTGCATGCTTATTATGCTCATTGCTATTTAGTAAGACACCTAACCACTATAAAGGCTACAGATGTTATTGTAGAGAAGGAGGGACCAGAATAGTGGAATCACAAACAACTAAGTTTTTGGAATATGATATATATGATGATGGTGGGCCCTTTGATAGGGATGGCAATTTCAGCCCGACCCGACCCAATCTAGCCCGTTTTTGGCCCGAGTTGGGCAGCCCGCCCATTTTGTCCAAAACGGCGTCGTTTTGTCCAAAACGATGTCGTTTTGTATTCTTTTATAAAAATATATAAACGGGCGGACACCATGACTGAGGCTTAGCTTGGCCAAGCCGAGGGTGGCCCAGGCTTGGCCAGGCCCATTGACATCCTTACCCCTTGACCCTTTGGATGATAACATGGTGGATACTACAATTATTATGTAACCGCCACTCATACAGTTAGATTCAGTGAATCTAGGTCTTTATACCGTACCTGTACAGGAACAAGAACCTATACTTATACACACAGAGGTTCCTAAGAGTACAAGATATGATTACATAGTCTATTAGGAGAACAAGACTATGATATTAGAGATGTTATGAATCTAGTTATTTTTACAGTTTCTAACCTAATGTAGAATTGTGGTAGGTTGCAATGACTGATGAGATGCAAGTCATGAAGCATAGTAAGGTCTGGGAGTTAGTTGATTTTGTAGCAGAACTGCAAAACTGTCAGTTGTAAATGAAGTTTTAAGACCTAAAGGATTTCAGGATAAAGTTCAACAGTTTATGGGCTCGCTCACTTGCCTGATGGTTCACTCAAGGAGAAATGTTGACTTTAATGTTACTTTTTCTCTCGTATTCTCGTAGGATATTATTTGAGTGGTTATGACAATTGTAGCTCATAAAGTTACATTAGATTACTGTCAAGACCGCTTTCCTGATAAAGACCTTTATAAAGTGGTCTATATAGTACAACCTGAAGGATTTCTGGATCTAGATAAAATTGACATGGTTTGCGCGTTATGCAGATTAATATATGATTTACATCAAACCTCCTGAAAGTGATACCTTACATTTGATAAATTTTGACCTCTTTTGGCTTCATGGAAAATAAAGTTAAAAAGATGCTTGTACTATGAGGTCAAAGGGAGCAACGTTATCTTCCTATTATTGCATGTGGATGATATATTGCTCATGTCAAATTACTTGACTATGTTATATAAGGTTAAGCAACTTTTGGTCAAGAACTTTGACATGAAGTTGGACTTTGGTGTAGTATCTTTTGTCCTAGGTGTTCAGATTCTCCAGGACAAATCTTAACACCCATCATACCTTTCACAGAGTGCATACATTGAGTATATGTTACAAAGGTTTAATACGGTTAATTGTAAACTTGTTGTATCATCTACCTCTCATAATGAGAGATAGTCTTTGGCACAATATCTAAAGAATAAAGTAAAGAGAGAGATTATGAGGAATGTTCTATATTCTAGTACAGTTGATAGGTTGATGTATGCTGGCTATGTACTAGGCAGGACATTGCATTTACTGTTTGACTATTTGGTCAGTATCTAGTTAACCCAGATGTAGACCATTGAAATGCAATCAAGTAAATGTTGAGATAATTAAAGGAAATCAAGGATTATATGTTGACATATAGAAAAGTCGATAGATTAAACCTCGTAGGGAATTCATATTCCAATTAAGCTATGTGTCCGGATGATCGAAAGTTCACTTAAGGTTATAGTTTCTTTCAAGTTAGCATATGGTACAATGTAGTGGAAGAGTGTCAAGTAGACACAGGTGATTTCCTCTACCATGCATGCAAAGTGTATACTATAGGGTTGTTTCATAGACGGTTTAGCTCAGAAATTTGATTTCTAAGTTATCTATGGTTGATTCAGTAGCTAAACTCATTCGGTTGTAATGTGATAATCGAGTTGTTGTGTTGTTTAATAATAACATTGAATATCACAGGGTCTTAGCATTTTGAGGTCAAATATTTGACCATGAAGTAGTTGACACAAAAAGGTAACATTAAGGTTGGGAACATTTAAGGACTGAGAAACTATAAATCGATTCTTTAACTGAAGGACTTTGCCCACTTGTATTTGGAATACAAGTATATAGGATTGGTATTTTGAAGTCCTTAAACACTGTTACTTAGGGGATTGTTAAGCTTGCTCCATATATATTTGTACATTTTGATGTATTATGACGGTATGATTGTTCATCAATAAAAATGATCATTGTTTATCCTCAGTAATACGTGTTATCATACATTGCCATAATACGTATGAAAGTTTTAAGATTTGTGTCAATATTAAGTATTTAAAAGTCATTAGGCATATACACAGATTGAACTTGAGCCTATGTCATTTAGACACATACAGTTTTATACGGATATCCTTAAAGTTTCACATGACAGAGGAGGATATAAGTTTTTAATCTCATAAAGGTTCTCTAATGCAGTTTAGCATTCAGTTGGAAAACATTAAGAATTTCTCTAATATTGTTTAGCATTTAGTGAGAGGAAACAAGTTTTCTCTAATGTTGTTTAGCATTCAGTGAGAGAAAATATGATTTCTCTAATGTAGTTTAGCATATGAGGTTTAGCATAAAGTTGGAGAAATCGAGACCTACAAACGAAGATGATACGTATTAGATCATACATACATCATCCTAGTTTGTCACACTCCATTTTTCCATTCATATTAGTGAGGTATTAGATATGCGTGATTGTATTGGATCTGTGTCGCACATGACACATGCATTTGATACTTTTCAGTATCGAAAGCCTTGTAGGATTGAATGTTGGACTATTATTATCTTTGGATCAAATGTTTTGTTTTTAAACTTAGGTGACTAATACAGTACTGTAGCTTAACCGAGTTTTTTAAATTATTTTTAAACTTGAGTCAAAGCTAAAATTAAGTATTGTCCAAGGGGGAGAATGTTGGATATTTTTGACTTTTCCCTATAAAGTTGGACAATATTTAATTGCAATTTTGGTTTTTCAAATAATTTATCAGTTAAGTTACATAATTTGATCCACATAAAGATAACAAAGTGGCTCAATAAATGATTTAAATCAATGGGTCGAAGTCCGGTAGAAAATAGATCTCAATCAGTGTGGAGCGGATTCATATCGGTCTTGTGAAGGGGAAGCCCGATATAGAAGCTATATATAAAGGTTAAGATCTCCTGCAGTTGCTTATATCATTCATAAGCATAAGGATTCTCTAATTCGATAAGAGAGCTTATGTTTTAAAAAAAATGTAGAAATATGTTGACCGCGTTCCCGTGAACAGTTCCCGTGAAGACGGCGGGAGATTCATGCTCGTTTTGACTTCGGAAAGCTCTTTTAAAGTTATGGAACTGGAATCAAGTATTTTTTGTATTTATTCATTTATTACCTTTTTATGTTCAACCCAAAATATATAACTAAGGTATCGTTACGTGTTACATAAAAATCTTAAATTTTCTTACCAATATTTAAAAGGGTAATTAGCTTTTCTATATGTAAGGCAAAAATGAAACCTTGATCATGATTCGGTTTATGCTCTACAATAGTTTAAAAGCGTGAGCTTTGGCAACGTGGACAGGGTGATGTTGATGTTCTCAACTCTGCACTATCACCTGTCTCAACGAACCTTGCCAAGAAGGTGCCTTGACCGTCCACTATCTATATGCCATGCAACAGTTAATAGAATCTTTCACTTGCAAACAAGACAGTGCAAGCAAAAATAACAGCGAGGCCGTACCGGCTTTATATTTTGTATTTAAAACAAAAAACAGAAATAAATAAAAGCAAGGGCGTTGACTTCTTTAGTCATTCATTCATAGACTCAAAACAGGCAAGACACCTGGACTTAAGCAAGCTGGCCAACTGGCCAGCACTCACTCTATCTTGCTTTCCACGCGGTTATCGTGAGGACGAAGGACTTTTACCAGTCGAGCGAACCAATAATCAATCACCATCCCTTTCTTCGCCGGTCCAGATATATAGATTCAATACACACAAGCAAGTTTCGGGGATTATACTAATACCGTGCGTGCGGTTAACGGGTTAAGCCAACTAATAATACGTGATCATATCATCACACTCTCCAACTCTGACTTAATATATAAATATTACTTACAAATTTACTATGTGTGACAAATCAAAATAGTGGTGGAAGATACTGCCATGTGTCATATACGGAACTGGGGGAGTTTATGTGTGTGTGAAATAGGTTTTGGGATCTGGGGACTATATATGACGGGACTGCCCGACTGGACACGGTTGAGCATGACCAGACCACGGCTTTTGGAAATCTAGTTTCATGTTTCATTACATTAATCCAACCACGCGGAATTGAAATCTTTACTTCTTTAGCATTCCCACGACTATTATTATTTATTTATCTTTTGAGCATATCCACTATATATCCTTCCACGTAATTTCTCAAGTTCAACAAAAACAAATTTGATTTTGACAAAAAAGACATCTCAGTTACGCAAGAATTGTAGTGGTACATAAGTTAGTATATACCAACACTCAATAAAAAACTCTGCTAAACACTAAAGATAGAGAAATTTAATATACGTAACCTTATTTTTAATTAATAAAGAAGCTGTTTTTATTCTACATGAAGTAAGAATTAGTTACTTAATAAGTATGTTATAGTTAATTAAGTAATAAGTGACTTCATGGTGTCTACAGTATCTATATTTTGAAATCAAATGTAATTATTTCAGACTAACAACTTATCTTCAAACCGTTAATGATACTAAACCATATATTAACAAAGTTCTGTATTAAAAAACAGTGATTAACTAACGCCTACATCAGTAAATAATAATAATAATAATAATAATATATACTTATGACATCACAACTGTTGCAAGTATTTTAAATTGTCCTCTCTAACATCCTCTTTGGTATCTTTTAATTAATTTGCTGATGCAATCTTATGAATCATCAAAACATAGCTATAGACACCACTAAATCTTTATTGAACTAGACTATATGGTTTCTAATACTTGACTATATAAAAATTTAAAAAATATGTATGTAAAAAATATTTAGGTTGAAACGACACCCTCATCTAGCCCACTCGAAGTTAATTGTTGAAGTGAAAAGGCACACACCAATATCAATGATGCATTTTTCCACCATGTGGAAGTTAAATTAAAAAACACCAACTTGCCCTACTATCCATGGGGATTTGTCTAGAGCAAAGACCAAAATCATCAAGAAAGTGTGAATGAGTTGATTCTGAAGTTGAAAGTTTCAATGGTAATGAGATCTAATTTTCAAAAGAAGGGGCAGATCAAGTTCAAGGTTTCACATGGATAAAAGAATATTAGATGATTCTACGCGGTTCAAACTTCCGTTTATACTTCCATGTTTCAGCGTCTTGGAGTGGTGGTCCCTTTCTTAGATGTAGAAAAAAACAATAATTCGTCAATCTTCCTACTATGAATACGTGAGGGGGCTAAAACCGCGTTTGCTTTATTAACAGTCATTTACTCCTAGTTGAACGACTCTATAGATTTTTTGCCAGTGTTCATCAAATGCTGATACGACAAATCGACCATTATGTGTCTAGTTGAGAATCTCCTCTAGTCTCATATTCTTTATTCCGGTTACAAAGTCAACACCCTCTATTTATATATATATACTAATTTCGATCATTAAAAAAGAAGTAATATCATTTTAAGTTATGCATACAGACATCTATTTTACAGAGAAAGACATGTAAATTGTCAATTGTCAGACACCTTACGTTTAACTCACTGCATTAACATACGTAAATAAATTAATACTGCTTTTACGTGGAAGTCAGAACTTGGATAGACCGTCATAAGTGATACGAAGTACATATGACACGTTTTCTAGGATGAAATTTTATTTTTCTACTTGGAGTTATATAGATACATGGACTAGTTATTTGAAATTTCAAAGCTTTTTATGTTTTAAAACTCTCCAACTCTTATTTTTATATTATCACTACCCTACACTGCTCAAGTTAGCTAGTGATGATCAAGATATTCCTTACAGACTTTTTAATTAGAAAATTATGAACTTATTCGTAATTTCCATTTATGTATTGCTTTTTTATGCGTGTAACTTTGTCTTATGTGATCCCTTTCTTTCTTTTTTTTCTCAAATAGATCTATAACAACTATTATCATCCTTTAAGTTATAGTATGATGATATGAAGCCAACATAATTAATTAGGACGTGACTTGACCAATTTAACTTTGAATTATTCAAAAGTAATTAAGGTATGTACCATTATATTGACTTTTTTAGCTAGTAAGGATAATCGTTATAAATTAAAATTATTAGAAAATAGAAATATAAAATCATTAGCTTCTAGAAATTATAAACTAGTAAAAGATAGTTGATAAAATCAGGGTCGTTCATGATATTTAAAGTCTTTATTATACCTGTTTTTATTCTTTACGAGAGTCAAGAGTCACTCTTATAAAAAATAAAAAGAGGTAAAATAAATGCTATTTTTTATCACTCTTTATAAAGGTCTTAATTTTTATAAAAAACAAAATGAGACAAAATAAAGATCTTTTTTATTTTCTATTTTATTTTTATAAAATTGAACTTTAAACAAATATCCTTCTTGCTCTTGTCTAGGCCGACCTATATAGAATATAATCACATATTGTGGTCACTAATTTTAAAGAATGTTAATTGGCGAAGAGATCAAGATGCATAAAAGATATTGTAACTTCAAACCACCTCGAACAAATAAAGAAAAGTAAGAATTTTATATAGTAGTGAGCAGAGATACGTTGGAAATTAAAATTAAAGGAATATATGTCCCTAATGCTTATTATTACCAACTGATTATGAGTCAACGTATGTAAATCAATTCTTTTAGTATTAGTTAAAATATGAGGGAGTAAATTTTAAATAAATAAAGGTCCAAGTCATATCAAATTATATAGTTTAAAGGACGAAAATCTTACATCAAAATAGTTTCGATTATATTTAGTATGTGCTCAATATATTTATATGCACCAAATATTTGACTCTGTGTGATTTTAGTCGGAGAATGACACCTATTTTTTTAATGCATTATTATTACTTTTCATTTATGTGTTCTGCTTTTTATGAACAGTCAATTTGAATGTACCGAGATTATCAATAGACTTTGTAAACAAAGACTTACTTCAACAACTTTACTGTTATGGCGTAATCCGATAGTTTACTGGGAGTCGTCCCTGATGTGAAATTCAGGTTTAGGAATGAATTTGTTATGAATATGTTTGGGTATAAGAGATTGACAATTTGACTTGTATAAAAAAATTGAGACATCTAATTTTAATTAAGTTATATTCTAAACATATATGTGATATCTATTTCTTTAAAATTATTTTTAGGTAGTTTTTTTTGCTAAGAGTGATATTTGCAGTGTTTTAAATAATTAAAAATTATCAAAATTGCAATCTGGATGATTGCGACTATTAAGATCAGATCTTTTGTTCCGTGTTTAATATAACATCATTTTATAAGTTTTGCACATAATATGATGCAGATTTTAGTACAAAATGGAGTCACATTAGATGTGGAACAAAGTTGAAATAGAATAATAGAAATAGAGATTTTGCTAATTTTAAGAAAAAAAGTTGCCTAAATTTGATATCATAATTCTAAGAAAAAAATAACATATGTATTTATGTAAACGTTGCAATTACACATTTATTTCCAATGACAGAGGCACTTTCTTTTGGTGCAAATAATGTAAAAAAGGCATTTGCAATTGCATACAAACCCAAAAAAAAAAGGAAAATAAAAAGAAAGAAGAAGTTTAATTATACGGACGATATTGACGTTTTATTTTAAGGTAATACGGTTGGATGGACGTCATTGTTACCAGTAACCTACGGTTTTCCCGTACACGAGAAACAAAACCTTAGAATCTTAGCCAAGGAAAGTAAAGTAAAGGAATGTAAAATTTATATTGCCATGTAATTAACAAACTACTCTTCATTTGCACCGAAACAAACTACTCTTCACGTTTAATTAACTATCTTATAATTAATAAGCTAAAATGACACTTAATTAATAAAACCATTCAATCAATTTGTTTTTGTTTGCTTTAACACTCTCCTCTTTCTTACATCCGGCGCTTCAATTTTAATTAGCTAGGATCATCATTATTTTCACACGTAAGATTTTCGTAAGGCACACGTAAGATAGGCGTACCAGACAAGAGTCCAATGAAAAGAAGACTACATTAAAAATAATCTCGACTTCTTAAGTTGGGCGTCATCGTCATGTCTCACAAAACAAAAAAGCAGTCATTTGATAGACACTTAAAATTGTAAAAAGCCTGAATGTTTGACTGTATCTCTACTCTTGTTCTTTTTGGGGGAAATTTTATTTATATCATATTATAATGGTCGTCCATTCCTGCAAGTCCTACCGTTTACTTCCTAGATAACCTTTGTTTTTCTTTTCGTACTGAGGTGTACTTGTACGAAATATACTCATGTATTAATTAAAATCTGATAAAGTGGATGGATATATCAGGAGACGTAGCATGTATTAACAAAGTCATCTGTTATATCATAATTATGCTTATTTGATTTGTTCGTCTTAATTAATAGTTAAAGTACTTGGCATACATACCAAGGTTCCCAGAAGTTTAGGGAGAGTTATAATTTACACAATCTTCCTTTTATAATTTTACAAAGAAGTTGTTTTTATGATTTGAAGTTACGACCTTATGTCACAAATAAATAACTTTATCAGTTACTCAGAGACTATTTAACTTCAATCAAATCCTGACAGAATTTATGTAATTACAGTCCCGTAACCTGTGCAATTCAGGTCATATTGATACAAACAATCATGTCAATTAGTTTAAATGATCTGATACATAAATATG
>JAOQMS010000002.1:14303757-14314615 GCA_027563885.1 Erythroxylum longipes
CAAATCAATTTCGGAAGCAATTCGAGGGATACGACAAAATTATGATCAAGCTTCGGAATAAGGTATGAATTTAGATTCACGCATTATTATGATTATGTGTTAATCATTTTATAGAATTAAGGTGATCTAGGTTTTCGAGAAATCAAAATGCAAAAAAGTTTTGTAATTATTCCACTGGGCCCGAGATCAGATCCTGACCCGGTTTCCCAATAGACAATTCCAAGAATCACTCCTCATGGGTTATTGACTCAGGAGCAAAGAGCAATTTTAACCTCCAAACATTTTCGTCTTGGCCATCTCTCATCCAAAATACTTCATCAGATAATTACTACTCATCATCTTCCCTTAACTAAATCAAGTATCTAAATTTAATGCAATTCTTGTTCATATAATAAAGGCCATAAACTTTCATTTGGCATGTCTTTCTTAAAATGTTCAAATCCATTATAAGTTTTATTTCTAGATGTTTAAAGTTTAATCATTCTTTCCTTATTCAATAATTTTTGTTATTATATCATTAAAGACACATGACTTTACCCTCTCAAAAATAGATCCGGTGTTGCTACAATGTTTCCAAAAATTAAACCACTAGTAAGGCACTACATTAACATTTTTATCAAAATTGTGTATACTTATGAGAATGGAGAAGTGATAAGTCTTAAGTAATTTAAAAGTGAAAATTAAGATTTAATAACATAAATCTCCACATCATACACCTAAATAGATAGGAATCACTAAATGAAAATATTATCAAATGCTAAATATTGTTCTTATCTTATTTCACCAATCATTCAATGTCATCTACATACTAGTCTTTAGCACTTCAAACTGTCACTTATCTTATCAATCTTATGTCGTCATCATTCAACCATAACTAGTCACTCTTCCTTTGTTTAGTCAATCTATCACTAAATTATAGTACTTTAAAGACATTTGATTATCTTTGTTGCCCATGACTTCTCCTTTATATATCATACAAACTTGTACTAAAGTCTCAACTGTATGTCATTACAGACTATTCACTTACTCATTATGCCTATATCATCTTTTTAACAATGGTTATCACATATATATACTTTTAATAGTGGTTATCAAGAAACATCAATGATATCAATCCTAATATTAAAGAGCATTCTTGGTTCTTCATTCAGATTTTAAGGAAAAGACATCTGGTGTACCACTTCATCAATATCCATGTGGGAAATGGAAATGATACTTGGTTCTAGTTTGATAATTACACCTCCTCTAGCCCTTTTCACCTTAGAAATGATATTTCTATTGGTCGGTTTAATCTGCAAGTGCATAGATCTTTCCTAGTACTTAGACATCAAGTATTCCAAGGTCGTATCCCATAAGGATTAAAATACTCACTACTAAATTAATCCTAATTACTTGAACCAAAAATGACAAGAAATTTAAAAGATGATTAGATTTGAGTGAACAACTAATTGTGACGAATGTAAGTAAACAAACAAGAGAAAATTTGATGTTGAGACTTAGGGCTTCAGGATTCACCAATTTAAGAGATTGATCGATAAATTATGGAATTGGTTGAATGACAAGTTATAATAACAGCTGCACAAATTCACTTATATTCTCTCTCAAGACATACAAGAATACCCAACTAATTGATTATCATTTCTCAATGTGAAACATAACTAATCAAATTCATTAAGAACAAGCAACCCTAAGTTATCACACTAGTTTAGGATATCTCTATTTCTAAATCTAATGTGTTTATCTTCCTAATGCATAAATCACACTTCACCTCTTAGTCCATCATATGATTCCTAAGATTGCATCTATGGTGATCAAGCATAGAAACAATAATGAAGCTCAAGAAAGATAAATATAACTCAAGAACTTTCATTCAACACCAATCAATCTATAAAACATCAATTAATCCCCAAAATAGGCTACATCTCTAACCTTAAATGGAGTTAGTTCCAGAACATGATAACAGAATCTGAACAAATAAAGACAAGCAACATTCAAGATAAGGTAGAGAGAGAAAGTTGAAAGAACAAGCTTGCTTCTCTCCTTCTTCTTCCTCTTCTTTGCCTCTTTTGGGTACCTCCTTTATTTTTGCCTCGTTTTCAGTTCCAAAACCCCTATTTAGGTCTTCAAACCGAATATATATAGTGTCTTGGGGTCAAAGGAACCTAGTTTTTGCTAAACAGGGGAATAAAAATCATGTCTGTACCATCAATGTCCGTTAGGCGGACCTGCTCTGATCTCTGGAGTAGTTTGGACAGTGAATGTCAGTTAAGAGGACATGATGTCCGTTAAGCAGACATTCACGGGTCTGTCAGCCTTCTTTCTCCGCTTATGTCTGTTTGGAGGGACATGATGTCCATTAAGCGAACATACACTGAGCATCTTCAAAAAGATGAACTTTTGTCCCTTCAAAAGGCCAAATCACTCCTTGGGGTCTTCATGAAGGTGATAGAGCTCGGAATCCTCTTCGAAAGCATACTTGAACAACTCTAATCCGACATCTACAATGAAAGTTACATCTTTTGCCCCAAAATCTCTCCAATTATACCTATCAAGCAATAGAGTTGAAATGTGTGAGAATTAACCAAATAAAGTGCATAATTCACATGAAGATAAGTCAAATCAGTTCCAATTCATCCCAAAATCATATATAAATAATTTGACTTATCATTTACCTTGTCTAAAAGAATTTCATCACATGCTGAAGTTCATATCATCATTGAAAACAAATCCTGGCAATTTCAAGGTGGAGGATTTGAAAGGCTCCAGACTTATCTACCAAACTATCAACTTGATTCTTCTAGCAAAGACAAGTATAATTGGAATTCAAGTTCCAATAGGGTTTTCTCAAATTCCTCCTGCATTAAAGCTATTAAACCTCCTACCCTAGATATATCATGGTTCAATGTAGTAGGGAAAGCATCCTTGAAGTCCAAAGCCTCATTTACAACTTGGCTAGCAGCTAAAGGTAGACAAAAGAAAAAAGACAGGATTCATGGCTCTATTAACCTCTTTGTGAATTCTGCATTATTGAAGAAGAAATTATAGCCCATTTATACTTCAAATGTAAATTCACAACGTCCATTTAGGCTAGCATTTAGCCCACCCTAAACCAATATTGCTTAGAATCCAATTGGAACAAGATTCTTGAATGGGAAGCAAAATATATTTATGTGGAAAATGACAGAATCTACTTAAATCTTAATTTCAATTGTGCAGTTCATGTTATCTGGAGGGAAAATTTCATCAGCAGAAAAGAATTGACAAGTACACTCTTATTCATAATATACATTATTAGATTAAGGAAACTTTGGTAACTCATAAGTTACTGATCAACTAAGCTCTCATATTAGAAAAGGGTGGAACCTCTAGTTCTAGTCTTTCTTGAAATCAACTATGTTGTTATATCTTATTTTATTTGACTCTCACTATATTATCCATTTTTGATGTCTTTCATGGCTATTATTGAATTCTTTTTTATTTTCAAAAATAATCGAAACTTTCATAATGAATCACTTATATACATTCTACCATTTATCGTCAAATTCTTAGCTTCTTGTATTGTCTTTCTCTCACTCATCCACGCACAGCATCTGTACTTAACAAATTGTCACAACTCATGCACTCACCCTGGTGACACATTGGTCTGCAATAAAGTGTATTTTGCATACCTTTCAGCATGATGGACTATAGGTTAATTACTAATCTGTAAGGACGTTCCCTTAAGTTTCTATGCATTTATCAACACTAATTGGGTATAGAACAAGACTGATTGCACCTTTACCATGACTTGTGTTATTTTTCTTAGTAACATTCTTATTTTTTAAAGATCTAAGAAACAAAAGTTAATTTAGAACTCTTCCCCTGAAATCATGCCATCGCCTCCATAATTATAAAATTTAACTGGCTTACTTACCTTCTCTAAAAGTTAAGTATCATGCTGCCCACTTCACCAGTCATTTATTATGCAAATATTGGAGCTACTGTCTATTCTAATCATGTCTTTCACTCTCACGTGAAACATATTGCTATAAGCCTTCAGTTCATTCATGATCAAGTTGCCGATGGCCACTTGCGAGTCTCCCATGTCCTCACATTAGATTAACTCATGGAATTTTTATAAAAACCTTTTTCTTGCATTCAATTTCAAATGCATAGGTTCAAGATCGGTGTCCTTAGTAGACAGTCAATCTTATAGGAACATGTTAAAGTCACAATAATCAATCGAACCCTGATTCACTCTTATACTCATGCAATGATTTCTTTTTATAACCCTGATTCATTTTTAGCATTAATATTATTAGCCAAAATTATGCACATATTAATAGACCAATAATACAAAAATATACAAAACAAATTACAAAAATATACAAAAACAAAGTAAAGAGCCCTTGTGTAATTCACGGATTGAATTGAAGTTTGTAAACCCAAGAGTCAGATTCTGAAAATGGGCCTGTAAGTTAATTGATCAAAATTTGAAAATATTACAAAGAAATCCATGAGAAAGGTATCTGAGGCCCAATCCATAAAGACCAAGGCGACCCCAACTTACGACAGACATTAATTTTTACTGTCATGACGTTAATTATTTTTACGATTACGACAAACGTATCCAAAAACTGACGACAACGGCGACCGCAGCACACCTCAAAACTCCAGTCACAGTGAAGCAAACACTTCCTTTCGATACCAAACCAACTTGCTTTTCCGCAATTTTGTTGCATCTCCTCACAATAATAACTCACTTTCACAACAGCAAACATTGGCTTCTTCGCATGGGTCTTTGGGATTCCCTTCTCAATTGGCTCCGAAGGTAATTCCCCTGTTCTCTTTGCTTCTGTATCTGCCTGGGTTTCTTGTTTGGATGATTACGACCTTAACCAACCCATATCTTGGTCTATAAGGTAACAATTACAAGAGCTTGGTATCGATTCACTGATGGAATGTGTTAATTTTTTGCTGCTTACTTTGAGATGTGCAGCTTCTCCTTGTGAGGAAAAAAAAAAGAATTCTTTCTTTCATTTGATTTTGGTGATACAGCATATTGGCTTCGGCTGTGTAAAAACTGTATATCTTCTGTTCATTTTGTTTCGATTACCAATCTTTTGCAGACCCATGCGTCTTAACAGAGAAAACTTTGGTTGTTCAGTTTCTTTTTAAGCTTCTTCCTTTTCGTTACTAAATAAAATTATGGAGAAATCGGTTCTTGCACCTTTGAGTTTTATGTTCTAAGAAAGCTCTTCATGTGGGTTGTGTACGACCTTTTTCTTGTTTACCTTCCAAGTTTTCCTTTCTTTTTCTGTTTCTACTTTTGGTATAAAACTTACATCTGATTGCAAGTTAAACATATATGCCTACGTGCTCGTGGTGAATAATTCACAAAACACCAGTTCTGGAATCCAGAAGGAATGTTAAAAAGTCCATAATAATGTTTGAAACCCAGCCGTTGAACACATTTTTCTTTTGGCAGACCGTTATTGAAATTCAAAGTCGGTATTCTTGTCGTTTGGAGTTCTGAACTTTATTGCTTTAAACTTTTGTATCAAAACAAGAGTGGACTTAGCAACAGGGGGAGATAGCTTGTCAAGGGGAAGAGTGATCATTAATAATGGAGGCGTTCTCAGTACTGGTCATGCTTTCATCGGGAATTGCCTTTTCGAGAATGGAATTATATGGAATTATCGCTACTCATATTAGTGAAATTGTCATAAGTCTGCCTTAGAACATGCCAAATGCGTCCGCTTTTACTGCATTTGTTGGACTGTGGTTAGCCAAACTTTACTTGTATTGGAAGAAAAATAGGGAAGTGGATGATTTGTCTTTGTATAATTTTTACTTTCCTTTTTGCAACAATTTGTTACTCTGAAATTTAGATTTAAGTAGGAGATCAGCTGGTATGAAGTTAATTGGACAGAAATTGTGGATTAGAAAGATTATAGTTTCTCATATTACGGTTCAAATTTCTCCTTAGTATTGGCGTAAATTAAAATGCTTGCACTAGTTGTCATGTGTGATTTTTATGTGAGACATTAAGGTTTTACTTTACCCACACAGGTTGTTCAATGTAGATTACCAGGCCTTAACAAATTAGTTCTTTGTGACTCGAGCATTGCTAATTTTCTGCATGCCTTTGATGAAAAATCATGCACAAAATGAAGATGATAATTTCCTTTCATGTTCTATTTGCTTTCTTAAAATTAACCATCTACTGCTGAGTCCTAGGTTTGCAAAACTTTATGAATTGATATAGATATATCCACTATCTACTTCTTAGACTCTGTTTAGTTAATACAACTTGTATGTTTCTTCCATTTAGACATAAACTTCTCTTAGTTGAATCATATGGCACCTATGAAACAAGAGATAACATGTTGGAGATGTACTGCAATTGGTTAGCCTTTGGTCGTGTAAAGTATTAGCTTCCAGGCAGGCCTTCGTTTATGTTTTTATACTAATGATGTGTTCTGACTAATATAAGTGCTTTTTAGTTTTTTATCCTAGAGGCTGGTCATAATGTCTGTACAATTGCCAATCAGGATAATGAGTCCACCGGTTTTGTGTCTATTAACCTTTTGCTAATTGCATTTTGTGCATATATCAGCTTATTCTTTAAGCAAGAAATGGAGCTATCCCTTGTAGGGCTTCAGAATGCAGGAAAGACATCTCTTGTCAATGCTATTGCCGTGAGTGCAAATCTTGCCCAAAATTTCTGACAATTTTACACCATTTGATCCTGACTCTTTTCCTTTTGTGCCAACCAGACTGGAGGATACAGTGAAGACATGATTCCTACTGTAGGTATCATTCCTTGTTCTAATTTTGAGGAGTTGATGATATTTTAATGATATCTTATGAGGAACAGTTCACAACATGATGCAGGTTGGATTTAATATGCGGAAAGTTACAAAAGGCAACGTGACAATAAAACTTTGGGATCTTGGAGGGCAAAGAAGGTTTCGTACAATGTGGGAACGTTACTGTCGTGGGGTCTCTGCAATTGTGTAACTTCTCTAATATCCTAACCTTCTCTATTATCGTTTGTCACTTATTTGCATCCATATATTCACACACTGAGACTTTGTACATTTCAACTATGCATGATTTACATCCTTGGATGTTAAATGAAAAATAATGCTCGGAGTTATCTTCTTACTGAAAAGTCAACAAAAAAAAAAAAGGAACTTCATTGTCCCTTTAATAACTGAAGATAGGGCAATGAACTCGGTTTAGAATCAAATTTAAGTATTTGAAAATGACAGAAATATTCCAACTTATTCTCTGTTGAAACAAGTTTGGGGTGATCCTTTCTGATTTTGTATTCTTCTTGGAATGTGTCAAAGAGCTGACATATTTTGGTTGCCTCTATGATCATCACAAAACCAGATATGTAGTTGATGCTGCTGACAGAGACAGTATACCTATTTCTCGAAGTGAGTTACATGACCTCCTGACAAAGCCATCTTTAAATGGAATCCCTCTACTTATTCTTGGGAACAAGATTGACAAATCTGAAGCTCTGTCCAAGCAAGCTTTAGTAGATCAGCTGTAAGTTTTGATAAACTTCAGAGAATTTTACTTTACAAGCCATTTCGTATTATGCGGATTGTATCAAATAAGTTATATAATGGAGAAGTTACCATTTTCTTGTTTGATGGTTGCAGGAGTCTTGAATCAATCACAGATAGAGAGGTCTGCTGCTATATGATCTCCTGTAAGGACTCCATAAATATTGATGTGGTGATTGATTGGCTAATCAAGCACTCAAAAACAGCAAAATGATTGAAGGGTACATCCTATTTGGTGCTCTCTCTATGATGGATCGATGGAAAAAAAAAAAAATCTTAAACCCACATTTTGTACTATAGTTTCTCTTGTGAGTTTGTTCAGCCATGTTTGATTCAACCTCTGTTCCAAGTACTTCGTACAGTACAGGAACAATAAAGGTAACCATGGTTTGATTTCTGTTGCAAGTATTTGAGTACTACGTGACAAATTGAGGTAAGCTATGTCAGGCAATCGTTTAACATTGAAATGTTAAGCCATCACTTCAGATAAGAACACAGGATTTGAGGCAAAATTGTAATGAAGAATTATTCAAGTTGAGCCCGTGTGATTTAGGCGTTCTCCTAATATCCTCATCTAGCGAATTTATGTGCTTAATCTCTGGTGTGCTTCCTTATATAAGAAATGAAGCATGCGATTCATTTAAGAAAGTATAATTAGAGGAAAGGATGTTAAGTTATCACTAGTCCAATATTACATAGAAAATCTGTTGAGAGATATTCTTGTTGAATATGTGATTCCAATTAAGTTAGCTAGATCACATCATGATTATATCATGGACACCTGTAATTAGCTAATTCAAGTTAGGACTTTATCATGTACACTTGTAATTTCCTAGAATAGAAATCTGTAATGTTTATATATTATGCAGCAATGTAAAGTGAAAGGTGTGTAATACCTATTCTTCTATTCAGGTTTTATTTTCTATATGATATCAGAGCACCCTCAGCAAGAATAAAACCTAGCTGCCATCCCTTGAAGACAGTTATGTCCATTGTAGAATCCTCCAGCCACCCTACTCAACCTGTTATTACTTATAATCTTACCTCTGAATCCCACTCCATCTAGGTCATCTCTATACGACTGAATGGAGAAAATTTTCTTCATTAGTCTCAATCCTTATGAATGTCCTTGGTCTCAATCCGTACGAATGTACAGCCGAGGAGTTACAGGACAATGTCCATTAGATGTACTCTGATTTAGGAAATTAATTACAAGTATCTTAGTTGACTGAAATTTGGTCAAATCAATCAAGTTGAGGATAATGTTACCAAGTACTTCAATTCCCTAAAGCGTGTATGGTAGGATCTAGATATGTTTAATGTTTATGAGTGGAAATTTCCTGATGATTTTAATTATTACTGAAAAATTGTTAAAGATAACATGATCTTTAAATTCTTAGTCGGTTTAAATGTTGGGTATGATGAGGTGAGAGGCACGATCATTGGGAGACAACCACTCCCTCCTATTGGAGAAGTCTTTGTTAAGGTGAGACGTGAAGAAAGTAGAAGTCAAGTTATGGTTGGAAAACGGCTTCCCAATCCTAGTATTGAGCCTTGGCAGGAGGCAATGTTGGCAACCATGGCAAGAAACCTGAAGAGAAAGCACGGGTCTGGTGTGACTATTGTAACAAGGTATAACACACCCGAGAAACTTGCTGGAAACTCCATGGGAAGCCTACCAATTGGAAGGGGTCTCAGGAGGGTAAATTCAATAAAACCCTATTGCTGATGAGGTGTCCATTCAGCTAAGAGCAGATTAATCAAATCCTAAAGTTGCGGAAACCTAAATCTGAATTCACAAGTGCCCCAATGCCTCTGTTGCACAAACAAGTGGTAATCTCAATTATTCTCAAGCTTTATCATGTTCTTTCTCATACTATTCCACTCCTTAGATCATTGATTCAGGAGTTTTTGATCATATGACTAGTCATTCTCATCTATTTCATATTTACAATCCCTGTTCTGGTCATGGAAAAATTCGTACAGCAAGTTGGTCTTTTTCTCCTATACCTGGAAAAGGTTTGATTCACTTGTCTCCTAATATTTGCCTTAAATTAGTCCTTTATATGCCTAAACTTAGGTGCAATCTTCTATCCGTTAGTAAACTTACTCAGGAATCTAATTATACTGTCACTTTCCTTGATTCTCATTGCATGTTTCAGGACCAAACTATGAGGAGGATGATTGACAGTGCTAAACTTATAGATGTCTCTACTACTTTGTTAAGGAAGACTCCAAGCATAAAGAAGCTCAATGCCTCAGTAGTATTCTTTCTACCTCTGTTAAGGAACTAATTTTGCTTTGGCATAATAGATTAGGTCATCCTAACTTCTTGTATCTTAATAAAATGATGCCTCATTTGTTTAAAGGAGTTGATTGCTCAAAACTTCAGTATGAACATTGCATTTTATCAAAAATCCATAAAAACTTGTGTACTCTAAAACATATCAGCCTTCGAAACCTTTTTATTTGATTCATAGTGATGATTAGGGGCCTTTGCGTGTTAAAACAATCTCTGATAAAAGATGGTCTATGACCTTTATAGATGATCACATTAGACTATATTGGGTGTATCTATTAGACTTTATTGGGTGTATCTATTAAGAGAAAATCTGAAGTTCCCCAAATATTTCAAACTTTTTATACCATGATTGAAACACAGATTCACTCAAAAAATAGCACATTGCATTCTAATAATGGTACTTAATATTTCAAAAGAAATCTTGGCACTTTTTTGAAAGATAAAGGCCTTGTTTATCAAACAAATTCTGTTGACACACTTCAACAAAATGAAATTGTTGAGAGAAAAAATAAACATTTACTTGAAATTTCTCGTGCCTTGATGTTTTGAATGAATGTTCCTAAATATTTGTGGGGTGAGGCAATGTTAACTACTTCTTACTTAATCAACAGAATGTCAAGTCGTGTTTTAAACTATGTTTCTCCTCTTGATGTGTTTCACAAATCATTTACAGACAATCGATTGTTTTTTGCTCTACCTTCGAAAGTTTTTGGATGTACTATTTTTGTGCATATATCTAAAGCAGTGTTTACGATTTCGTACCGTTCCGGCCGGTACCGGTGTTTACCGGTCGGTACCGACCGGAATCATTAATTCCGGCCGGTACCGTAAGTTCCGGAAATTGCAAGGACTAAATTGCAATTTCCGGAACTTTAAACCTAATTACCCCCCCCTCCCGACTCTCACTCTGTCACTCTCCTCTCTCTCTCGCCGTCTGCTCCTCTCTCTCGCTCGCTCGCCGCCGTCTCCTCGCCACCGTCGTCTGCTCCTCGCC
>JAOQMS010000002.1:14316682-14327221 GCA_027563885.1 Erythroxylum longipes
ATCAGTGGACTATTTTGCAAAATTTAAAAATTTCAGGGACTATTTCATAAATATAAAAAATTGCCCGAAACGGTACCTGGTATTGACCGGTACCGGTACAGTACCGTTCCAGAACTCAATCCGGTACCAAGTCCGGTACGGCATTCGCAACATTGATCTAAGGTCCAATCAAAACTTGATCCTAAGGCTGAAAAACTTGTCTTTGTCGGTCATGCTCCTTCCCAAAAATGATACAAGTGTTATAATCCACACACTAGGAAAATTGTAGTCTCAATAGATGTTACATTCTTCGAAAATCAAAAATTCTTTCTTCAAAGGGAGAGTTAGGGTGAAGAATGGAATTATAGGGATTTCACACCTTTACCTACTGTAATTATGGATTATGATCTACCAAGCAATGCTGATTCTAGGACAGGGGAAGAAATGCTACAGTCAGTTCCTAAAGAACAGACCAAAGAGTTTCACATTTATACTAAGATAAAGAATCAACAAAGTCGTAGAGAACCATTAACTCCAATAATGCAAATGCAAGGCCACTCATACTTCTCAGAGTAGCAACCTAAAAACACACCCAGTACAGGTAACCCATTTGCTACCTCTCCTTTTGTTGTCTCTAAACCTGATTAATCCATTCTTCCTACTAACCTAGCTGTTACTAATGTTCATGATGATTTGTCTGTTGATTTCAATCTTCCTATAGCTTTTAGGAAAGGAAAAGGATCTTATACTAATCATCCCTTGTCAAATCACCTTTCCTACGGAAACTTCTCACAAAACCACAATTCATATGTTTCTAAAATTACTAAGCTATTTATACCAAGAAACATTCAGGAGGCACTTGCTGATCTGGATTGGAAATCAGTGTTATAGAGGAGATAGGGGCTCTTGAAAAGAATGGAACCTGGGAGTTAATTAAAGTACCTAAGGGGACAAAGCTAGTAGGATGCAAGTGGTTGTTCGTAGTAAAATTTTTGGCTGATGGAAGTGCGGAAATACTGAAGGTGAGGCTGGTTACCAAAGGCTTCACTCAAACATATGGTATTGACTATCAAGAAATGTTTGCTCCAGTGGCCAAGGTAAAAACTATACGAATTCTCTTATCTTTAGCTGTGAATTTTGACTGGGCGTTGCATCAACTTGATGTCAAGAATGTATTCTTAAATGGAAACCTTGATAAAAAGGTGTTCATAAGCCTACCTCTAGGATTTGAAGAGAATTATGGGAAGAATAAGGTGTGCAAGCTAAGAAAAGCTTTATATAGCCTAAAGCAGTCACCAAGGTCGTGGTTTGACAGATTTGGGAAGGTTGTGAAAAGCGATGGTTACTGTCAAAGTCAAGTAGATCACATCATGTTCTACAAGAGATCTAAGCAAGGTAAACTCTCTATTCTCATTGTATATGTGGATGATATAATTCTGACTGGAGATGATGTTGAAGAACTTAAGAGGTTGAAGATGAAGTTGGCTCAATAATTTGAAATTAAAGATCTAAGACCTCTAAAGTTCTTCCTAGGTATGGAATTTGCTAGATCAAAGAAAGGCATCTTTGTGAATCAAAGGAAGTATGTTCTAGATCTTCTGAATGAGATTGGACTACTTGACTTTTGGCCAGCAAAAACTCCTGTTGAATCTAATACCAAACTCACTCTTGCTAAACCTGAATAAGTTGTTGATAAAGACTGATTTTAAAGACTTGTTGGAAGATTGATATATTTGTCTCATACCAAACCTAACATAGCATTTGTTGTGAGTTTGATCAGTCAATTTATGCATTCACCAGGTCAAGAACACTTTGAGGCGGTGTATAGGATCCTAAGATACCTAAAAGGTACTCCTGGACAGGGCCTGATGTTTCAAAAAAGGAACAATCTCCAAGTATACACTGATGCTGACTAGGTAAGAAACTTTGTTGATTGAAGGTCTATCTCAAGTTATTGTACATTTGTTGGATGGAATTTGGTAACTTGACGAAGCAAGAAACAAACGGTTATAGCAAGAAGTACTGTTGAAGCTGAGTTGACGTCGCTAGCTCATGGAATTTGTGAAGCTTGATAGGTAAAAAAGGTAATGGAGGAGCTGAAGGTTCCTAATTCTATTCCTATAAAGTTATATTGTGATAATAAAGTTGCAATTTCAATTGCACATAATCCTGTCCTACACGACAAGACAAAACATATAGAAGTTGAAAAACACTTTATTAAGTAGAAAATTGGAAACGGCACCATCTACATTCCATATGTTCCTACTTCTCAACAGGTGCTGATATTCTCACAAAAGGTTACTTCAGAAGCAGTTTAATGATCTAGTTGGCAAGCTGGGCATGCAAGACATTTTTAGATCAGCTTGAAGGGGAGTGTAGAGAGATATTCTCAGTGAATATTTGATTTCAATAAGTTAGCTAAATCAGATCATGATCAAATCATGTACAACTATAATTAGCTAAATCAAATCAGGACCTTATCATGTACAGCTGTAGTTTCCTAGAGTACAAATCTGTAATGTCTATATATTATGTAGCAATGTAAATTGAAAGGCATGTAACACCTATTCCTCTGTTCAAGTTCTGTTTTCTATAAAATCTAATGTTTTGATATGCATTCTAAACTATATGATCACATGATCAACCGTGTCTGATCCTTTCTATTAATGTAGAGTTATACCTTGTCTTTCTTTTTATGCATTTTCACTCATAATTATTTCAACAATACTTCAATATAATAATTAGAATTATGAGTTGTAAATCATAAGTGAGATATCAATCAACTTTTTTTCTTAAATTAGTACTAATGAATTCCAATTGATTGATTTTTTAAAAAGAAATGGTTCACATTCTTCAGAGAATAAGTTAAAATGAAAGTATGCAATCTCACTAGATGAGCACTAGTCTAATATGTTAGTTGATACATAAAGACATATTCGATGGACCATCTTAGTTCTTAAGGTATGTCATCAATTGTAAGCTCTATAGTTTATCAAGTCAGTTGTGTGATTTATAATAACAAAGATCACTCATATCTTGAAAATAATATACTCAAACTTGAATCTGATTTAATAATTGGAGTGTTATGATTGGATTTTCTTGTAAGCTTATAGAATTAACCACGTGAAGACCGCTCAGAGCATCGGAGGCTTCAAGTCCATCCCAACCTATACTATTGAAGGTATCACTATTAGAAGTTAATTACTCCGAGTAATTTCAAACAATCACCGATTTAGAACTTTCTAAACATCCTTATTTTTCATTTTATAAAGGCTAATAAGATGGGTCAATCTTCACATTCAACCCTCTGTTTAGGTCCAGTTAAGCTACCAACTTACAACATTAAAAGTAAGTTGATTATTTCCAAACTTGAGTAAAATTATAGATTTTAAATTCCATCATAATAATAATTGCACATTATCAAAAGGTTAATTGATCCTAGCTTAATGGCATGACATAGTATGTACCACAAAAACATAAAGAAAAGTGTAATCTCATAAATGCATAAATAAATAGATAAGCAAAATTTATATCCTTTTTTGGAAAATAAAGATATGATTCATCTGTCAAAGTTTTGACTCGTCAAGCCCTAAGAGCAGATATGGAGTTGTGTCAAAGTTTTGACTCGTCAAGCCCTAAGAGCAGATATGGAGTTGTTAGAGTTTTTAAGTATAAAATATCTTAAAGAGGTCTTCGGTTCCTCTTAACTATGAGGAGTTTTGAGCTGTTTAATGCCAAAAAAACTCATGGGAATCTAAATTCTCAATCCATCTTCTGATTTCACAAATTCTTGACTCTCTTAAAAATTATCTACTTTTACGTTGCAAACAAACATGTCTAGCATGAATGTACCCTGACGACCTGTCAATCAGATTATTTTAATCACAGAAAATTGATCAACTAAAGCTCTTATTGATGTTTTAAGAGAGTAAGTACCAACTGTGACGAATCTTCCAATTTGCTGCCAAAGAGTCATGGCTGCCACCAACCCACATTTGTATCTCACAATTAGCAGTATTGGTATGTATTATCCTATAAATGGTTGGGTAGAACTCGCTTGATTTGTCACCCATTTCAGCGTTTGTCTTGGAGATATGTAAAAAAGAATCCTCTTTTCAAAAGGGAAAAAATTAAAGAAAAGAAGTACAAAATGGTAAGTAACGCCATGTCATTTCCGTCAGATGCACAGGAAGAACCCCAATTATTGAGTGGTTCTTAAGGTTCCATAATTGGTTTGAATGCATAGTATTAAGACAGGTCCATATGCAAATCATTGTCGTATTAAAATTGCAATCAATCAGCAGCTAGAGCCACAACCAGCTTTACCTGTATCTCTATATACAGTGGTTGTAGGTATGGATGTGTCCTTTTTCTCTTGCAATTTTCTCTCCATTTCTCATTACAATCTCCAGGGAAGAGGATGAATCTTCCAAAACTTGCTTAAGCTGGTATCCCTTTTTTGCTTTTTCTTGTACCATTGGACCACTACACCGTATCTTTTACTTTCCTCTAGGATTTTATTTTCTTGGTTGAATGGTCAAGATGTTTTACCTAACAATCTAATTCTGTTGCAAGTATCGTACCTTATTAAGTTAGTGATCTTCTCTGAACCAAAGATGTGTACCAAAACTTGAAAATGAAGAGATTGCACAAGACCATTATTGTCTTTATTAATGAAACTAACAATACAGCTCAGTTCTAACAAATTGGATTTGTGAAAGAAGCAATAGGGACAAAGATGCTTATAGGTTACTTCAGCCAGCTCAGTTTCAACAAACCAAAGTTCTAACCAAAGCAAAAAGTACGGTTATTACAAGAACATCTCAACACCACAATTATAATACATCTATCCATGTCCATCCAACATAAAACAGGCCATGGCAAAGCACAACATAAAGAAGAATAAAGCTCTGAAAACTTCTAAAGGGAAAGTGAAAGAAGTGACTGATGCATGTTTCAATTCAAATTGAAAAATGCTCGTAAAGAAGAAAGCTCAAAGACCAACAGCGAATAAGTAACTTTTTCTTTTCTTTGTACATGTTTTCTTCCATTCTCCTTTCTTTATTATGCTCAAATCTTGCCTTGGAATGGAATCGATCAAAAAGTAACAGACCCGTGTCTCAATTAGTAAAGATATACAAACTAAGTTTCACTATGAAGATTAGTCCTTAACTGGTACGAGTTAATTCTCATAAATATAAATATTCTGTCTCGGTCAATAACAATAAGAAGCAAACGAAGATTTCCCTGTCCTATTTCATAATAGTGTAAACCTTAATTAGACAAGACCCTTACATAAATTATTCAAGCCGACTTGGCACCTGCTCCTCACATGATGAGTATCACAGCATTAAAACTTAACCATCTCCTAATCAAGTCATCCCTTGGACACTAATAAAAGTCCAAGTAGATGCTTTGAAAACAAGTAGAAGAAAATTTACTGTTTATTGACCAAATGTCTCGATGGAAATTATGCCAAGTCTAATAAATAAAAGAGAATCTTATCATCCATCAGGATCCAAATTCTGATGAAACAAAGCACAACGCTAACTGATGACTGTAGCAGTATTTCAAGATTTTCACACTTCAAACAGCCAATCATTGATATTAATAATGGCATCCCTTTCCCAATACAGCAACGAAGATAAAGTTACATAACCAAATGCAGATTGCTTCAGCTAAATGCAGAAAAAGGAAAAGGAACAAAAAAGAAAAAGGGAATAAGAAGACAGGAAAAGTTTTCTCTTAATAACGAAAACATCAAGGAATAAGGGTACAAGAGAAATAAGAAATACGTGGTTCTGAAAGAATGAACAACCAATTGAAGAAGAAACAATGACAAGTGACTGATCTCTGTATAGCCCTTTTATGTAAATGTGGGAGCACCTGAATCAACAGAATAAGTGTGTTGAGAGGCATGATCATCAACAATGGTATCATGCTCTTGCGAGCTTGATTGACATAGCTCCTCAATTTGGCCCTTTACCTCAGACATTGATGGGCGATTATCAGGATATTGTGCAGTGCAATCAATTGCAAGCTGCAAGAGCTTAACCATGTCCTCCTCTACATTCTGATACCGTAGAAGCTCAGGATCAAACACCTCAGAATTCCACTCTTCCTTAACCACAGACTGGACCCATCTTGGAAGGTCTACCCCTTCATCATTTAAGACAGAATGTGTAGGAGCCTTTCCTGTAAGCAATTCCAAAAGTAGAACACCAAAACTGTAAACATCAGCCTTTTGGGATACTTTACGAGCATCTGTCACCTCCGGAGCTCGATAACCATCAATGCGGTTGGGGGTAGGTGTGGGACCGGCGAGATGAGCAAGGCCAAAATCCGATACACAGGCTTCAAAGGAATTAGTAAGCAGGATATTTGATGACTTGATGTTTCCATGAGAGTATGCAGGGCCTTGAGAGTGAAGGTATGCAATTCCTCTGACAGCACCAAGGGCAATGACAGATCTGGTATCCCAATTCAAGGGAGTCATACCAGCCACTCTGTTTCCTGCAGTTAAACAAACCAACATGATAAAAAGAGCTAGAAAGAATTTTTTTTTCTCTGCTGCTACGACACTTGATCTCAACATTGTAAATAGTTCCAGCATATTCTGGCCATCTCAGCATGTGCACTGCAGCTTCACATCTTCTTTGTTCACAGAAGAAATACATGAATTCCGAAACTCTATCCGTTTCTATTCAGAATTCAAGAAATTCCAACCTCCAAGTAAGTGAATCACATACATCATTCAACAAATACTGGCAGAAAGCCGAAGTAGTTTCTACAAGCAAATCCACTAAAACGAACTTGTATTTCAAGTACGTAGGCAAATTGACACAACTATTTAGCACATAACAATAATCTATCTATCAAGATGACCAAAAGCGAAGAACAGCAATCATAAAGAAAAATAGATGTCATTAAGTAAAGCAATACGTACTCACCGTGCAAAAGAGCAGATAAGCTTCCCATGGGCATGTAATCATAAACAAGAAGCTTTTCGTCAGAACTATAGTAATAAGCCCTTAGTGGTACCAAATTCTCATGATTGATTTTGCCAACTGTTTCAATCCTCTCACGAAATTCCTTCTCTGTAACACTGACATCCTTCAATCTCTTGACAGCCACCACCAAACCCATGTCCAAAGTTGCCTTATAAGCTGTCCCAAAAGTCCCCTTCCCCAAAACTTCAGCAGAAGCCCTCAACAAATCCTCCAAATCAAACCCCTTAGGTGAGTTTCCAAAGAACATCAAGCTCTTGTACCCTCCTCCGCCACTCCTAGCCTCCACCCTGGCTACAGCCCCAGCGGATCCTGAACTTACATTACCTGCACTAGTACTATCACCAACAGGCTTCTCACGTGAGATGTCAGCTTCATAACTCTTCACTCCCTCAACATTCTTATTAGAACCTTGTTTCTCACCTCTCTTTCTTTGACATAAGAAGATCAAAATCATTAAAAGCAACAAAAATCCAGTAACACAACCAATGACTATGCCAGCAACTGCTCCACCAGACAACTTGTTATCGTCACTGTTATTACCACTGCCACTGGAAGTGCTATTGTCACAAGATACCAAGGGTTTCCCACAGAGGGAGTTACCTTCAAAGGCAATGGCTGGTTTGTCGGATAGCCTGGATGGAATAGAACCATTCAAATTGTTGAAAGAAACATTGAATTGCTCAAGCGCAGGTAAATTGAGGTCAGGAATAGAACCAGTAAGCTGGTTGTGGTCCAAATAAAGAGTCCTCAGCCGCGTCAAGTTATTAAAACCGGGAGAGATGGAACCAGAGAAATTGTTGGAAGCAAGGTTGAGCCTTACCATATCCCGCAAACCGAACAAGTATCCAGGAATCTCTCCAGAAAAGAAATTACCTTGCAAGTAAAGATTGCGGAGAGAACGAAGATTGGCGATGTCAGGCGGAATGAAACCTCTGAGTGCGTTGAAACGAAGAGACAGAGTGAGGAGCTGAGTAAGATTGCCAAGAGCATCAGCAGGTAGCTGACCAGAAAGCCCCGTACCAGGCAAGCGAAGCTCAACAACTCTGTTGGAGACGCAAGTGACGCCAACCCACAAGCAGGGACTCCTCGAGAGATTCCAAAGTAGGGATCTTCCACCAACTGCTCCGCGTACACTTATCAACGCAGCCCTGTCTGAAGCAAGATCTGACTCAACAACTCCGAACAGGCAACAACAACCCACAAAGAAAAACAACAGCAACAACAACGCCTCCCGTGCTGCTTTCATTTTCTTCATTTTTCGCTGCTAAGTATAGCTCTGGCACTGCCCTTGCTTTTTTGGGTTTTCCAATGTTGGGTTTCTGTTTTCTTGGAGTTGCTGCCGTGTTAGCAGCAAAACTGAAACTGAAACTGACGAAGACGAAGACGAAGACGAAGTTTTTGTGCCATTGGGATTTGGAAACACGAAGTGGAGTTGAATGGGTATTTCTTAGTTTTTTCCAACTGTTGATAAAGCGTAGGTGTGTGTGACTGTGTCCGACTGTTTTGGTGAGAAGAAGAGAGTCAGAGGCGTGAAGGTTCGAATTCAATTCATTATTATATATGTTTTCATAAATAAACAAATAAAAGGCAAGAAAAGAAAACCTGGACTGAGCTGGCTCATTTATTAATATTTTAGATACAGGTTGGCCTTTTTTTTTAATACATTTCCCACCAAAAAATGTTTGGAAATAATATGAAATGTCGATATTATAGAAATAGAAATATTTAGGAGAGCTATTGTGATGTTAAAGTAAAAATTACTTATTTTATTTTTTAAAATATTTAAATAGTGATTAAAAAATAAATTTTAAATAAAAATCTATGATATTTTTGTGTCCATTTTTCTATGTTATTTGAGGGGAAAAAAAGAAAACCTAGCAATGATGGATCAAGTTAAAAGTGATGTTACGTGTCAAGAGATGGTTGAACTGACGTATACATCCGATGATTTTAATTAAAATTGTTATTTAATATTTATTTACACCTGTGGGGTTCATCCAATGCTTGTAGTAGTCCCTCATTAATAGAAATTCAATACCAACATTAATTTCTCATCACATTAGTTTTCAGGTTTAAGTTAAATTTTTAAGAAAAGGTCCATTTGTTCAACTTTGATAGAAATTTGATGCAAACTTAATTCTCATAAACTCGACCCAATCGGCCCAAATCAAGAAGAAGACTGACCTCAAGTCCATAAAAAAAATATGAGGCTATTACATAGCTAACATATGTTAGCATAACAAAATTCTGGTATGTTTTTGTTGTAATAAATTCCACTAAGATTTTATTTTCATTTCTAACATGAGTCAGGTGGCTTCATTAGTGTATATTCAAGATGGTCGTTATATTAAGAGAGACTCTTTGTACAAAGGAATGAGAAAAACATTTATAGTGGTAATTGATGACCAAACTATTAGAGCTATTGATAATACTATTGTGGGTAAATTCAGGATTTAGGGGTATGGAAATAGGATCTATGAAATTATTGGAAACCTTCGCCAATACTCTTCACCATTGACTAGAATGACATTCCAAAATTTGGGAGTGAGAATTTGAAATCTTTGCTCTATAGGATAGAGCAATTTTTCCTGCTTGATAATATCAGTGACCAAACTAAGGTTTCGTTGGCTTCCATTCATTTAAAAAGCACAGCTCTTTAGTGGCACAAGCTTTTATGAACAAAAGGGGTAATGTAATACCTTTTTGGGAGGAGTATGTAATGGCAATTATAGCTCGCTTTGGTGAGACACATAATGACCATATGTTTGAGCTTAAGGAGTTGACACAAATTGGGAGTGCAAAGGAGTAGCATGCAGTGCGGCTAAATTTGACACTGGAATATGCCCTCAGTTGTTTTATTATTGGGTTAGCACAGGAGGTGAGATATCTAGTAAGAATGTACCATTCATAAACCACTAAACAAGCATATAGCTTAACAAAGATTTGTGAGGCCAATTTGAAGGCACAAAAGGTGAAATTCACCAACAAGGGCCTCATTCTTCCTACCCGAAGCAACACCAACGAAAAGACAAACACTAAAACCTTCTTCCCTAGGCCTGGAACCTAAACATAAAAGCTTTAGAACCACTAGAATAGGACCAATGGAGCTCTCTCCAAACCAAACCCTCAGAGAAGGACATTAACCCTTATAGAATTTGAAGAGAAGAAGGCCATAGGTTGTGCTACTTATGTGAAGAAAAATATGAGATTGGCTATAAATGCAAGGGTAGGTGAACATAATTGTATCACCTAGAGTTGGTGGAGGAAGAAGAAGAAGTTAAAGAAGGACAAAAGAGTTAGAAAATGAATTGGCTCATATTTTAGTTTATGCACTGGTCGGGGGAACAAACTACTAAACAACTAGGTTGCTAGACATTTCGGGAGGAGAAGGCTACAAATACTACTAGATACAAGCAGTACACGTAATTTTATTGATGTAGAACTCACACATAATTTAGGGGTAAAATCTCCAAGAAAAAACCTATGATGGTAAAATGGGGGCAGAATAGCACGTGACTCAGTGGTGGAAATTTTTCAATGAAGGATGCAG
>JAOQMS010000002.1:14328675-14340624 GCA_027563885.1 Erythroxylum longipes
AAGATTCTTCGTTATTGAGTTCTTCTTAAACATTACTTGGACAACATGGCTGGAGGTATTATTATTATTATTATTATATGAATCACGTTGGAATATTGTACTATCTTTGATAAAGTTTTTTTTTAATATTGGGTTATGGGCCCACATCTCGAGCGTATGTTGTTCAATATGATGTTATATGTTGGTTTTAATGACTGCAGATGATTAAAAAAAGAAAAAAGGCATGTTTTGCTATGCATTTTTGTTTTGGAGTGAACATAGTGCATGTGTTTTATCCATATTGACAGTTTTTTAATGGACAGATTGAAAATCTTTTAGTGGACGTACATGTTCTTCAATTAAGAAAAAAATGGTTTGTTTTGCCTTTTTGTTTTGGCATGAACAAGATATGCATGTGTTTTTATAAAAATCTTTTGATGGACATACATGTTATTCATTAAGAAGAAAAAAGAAGAAAAAACAAACATAGATTGTTGTGCCTTTTTTGTTTTGATTGAACAAGGATATATACATGTGTTTTATACAGATTGGAAGTTTTTTTATGGACGTACATATAGTTTGTACATATAAATTACAGAGATAAGATTTTCTGCACATTAATTTCACGATGTTGTTTCAATTTAGTTCCACTTTCTTCTTTGATTTGATGTCCTTAAAAATCTGCGCGTGATTAAGAATATCCATAGCATCTTAATCCTTTGAAAAATCTGACATCAAATAAAGGGTTATTAATAGTCGTGTGACTATGTATAGTTAAATTGAAATAGTTTGGATAAAATAATTACTCTTACTCACAGGAAGGTTTTTATTTTATGCCTTAATTGGAACAAGATGGTGAATTTAGATATTGTTATTTCCTAGGTCCGTAAATATGGAAATTATATTTTGGAATTTATATTCACTAGTCTTGTTATTAATTTATAGTAAGTTCTATGAATGTTGCACATTTACCGACAGGAAGGTTGAATCTACTACATTGAAATTTGACATTGGTTGATTTCATTTTAGTTTACATTACATAGCAATAATATGTGTGTATCTTGTTGTGCAATTATTCCTATTGCTATTTCTAGTAACTCAATTCTAAGTTTAACTGGTGAGAACTTTTCCTATTGGAAAGATAGAGTTCTTCTTAACTTAGGGTACATGGATCTCGATTTAGTGCTCCGTGAGGAAACTCCTCATGTTCCTACGAAGGAAAGTTTGTAATTGAGAAAGTCTCTTATGAAAAGAGGGAGCGATCAAACCGTTTGAGTTTGGCGCTCATTAAGACTCATGTAAAAAAAAGCATTAAAGGCTCTATCCCTCAATGCACTAAAGTTAAAAACTTCATGAGAGCCATTGAGGAGTAGTTTGTGACTTCTGACAAGGCCATGACAAGTACCCTAATGTAAAAACTCTCAGGCATGAAATTTGACGATTCAAAAAGTGTGCGTGAGCATATTATGCAAATGAGAGACATTGCTGCACAATTGAAATCTCTGGAGGTTGAAATATCTGAATCATTTCTAGTGCATTTTATTCTTACTTCTCTTCCAATGGCGTATGGTCCTTTCAAAATTTCCTCTAACACACATAAAAATAAATGGTTTGTTAATGAGATTTTGACCATGTGTGTTTAAGAGGAAGAAAGGTTAAAGCATGAGAAGTTTGAAAGCTCAAACTTGACTACTTATGATAAAGGAAATGCCAAAACTGACACAAGTTCTGTTTTGTCCAAGCAAAAGGGAAAACAACCAATGAAGGCATAAGGCAAACCGAACAAGTGCTTCTTTCGTAAAAAGAAAGGGTGTATAAAGAAAAATTGCCTAAAGTACCAGAAATTGCTTGAAAAGAAAGGTAACCTCTTCACCTTTGTGTGTTATGAATCTTATTTTGTGCAAGTACCAAATAACACTTGGTAGATTGATTCTGGCTCTTCAATTCACATTGCTAATAACATACGGGGCTTTTTCAATCTAAGGAAGCTGAAGGGAAATGAACAAGGCATCTTTTCAGGAAATGGGATGCGTTCAGTAGTGAAGGCTATTGGGACTTATAACTTGTTTTGAAATCTAGTTTTGTTTTGGATTTGGAAAAAACTTTATGTTCCTTCTTTTTTTTTTAATTTAATTTTGATTTCCAAATTAGTCACTTTGGGCTATGGATTTTAGTTTTACAACTCCGTTTTTAGATTATTAAAGAATAAAGTGAGAGTTGTTATGGAAATCTTGTTGAAAATCTATATAAAATATATTTGGATTCTAATTTTGAGAATAGCCTCTTAACTATGCATGTCAAGAATGTTGGTACTAAATGAATGACTATTGATAAACATTCTTCTAGATTGTGGTATAAGAGATTAGGTCACATCTCTATTGAGAGAATTAAAAGATTGGTGAATGACGGGGTTGTACACACCTTTAATTTTACTAATTTTGGTATTTGTGTGAATTGCATTAAAGGAAAGCAACCTAACAATACAAATAATGGTTCTAAAAGAAGTTCTCAAATTTTAAAAATCATATACACTGACATTTGTGGACCATTTTCCACTCCTTGTCTGAATGGTCAAAGATATTTTATCTCATTCATTGATGACTTTTCTAGATATATGTATCTTTACTTATTAAATGAAAAGGATGAAGCATTTGATGCTTTCAAGTCTCATAAAGCTAAAGTAGAGAAACAAACAGAAAGGAAAATAAAGATTGTGCAATTAGATAGGTGCTGTGAATATTATGGTCGATATACTGAACAAGGATAAATACTTAGTCCATTGGCAACATTCCTTGAATAAGAAGGAATTGTGACACCGTACAAAATGCCAAGCACATCACAACAAAATGGTGTGGCTGAAAGGGGGAATCGAACGCTAATGGATATGGTAAGGGGTATGATTAGTTATTCTAATATACCATTATCCTTTTAGATTGAAGCTTTAAAAATGGTAGTATATATCTTAAACAGGGTACCAACTAAGGTTGTTCCTAAAACTCCTTTTGAGTTATGGAAAGGGTAGAAACTAAGTTTAGCTTATATATATGTCTGGGGTTTTCCAATTGAGGCGCAGGTTTACAATCCTCAAATTAAGAAATTGGATTCAAGAGCCCAAAGTGGCTTCTTTATTGGTTATGCAGCTAACTCCAAAGGATACAGGTTTTATTGTCCTTCGTACACTCTTAAGATTGTCGAAGATGGAAATGTCAAATTCCTTGAGTAGTTTAATATTAGAGGAAGTGAAATTTCTTGTGATATACAATTCGAGGAAAAGAAGGAAATTGATTCATCAGTGAAAGAAAATGAGTTGATTGTTCTTCAAAATCCTTCAGACACTATAGAAGAACAACCAATTCATGTAGAGGCACCCCGTGAAAGACAAACTCATGAAGAACCTGTTGTTCAAAACTTAGATGAATCTTTTGAACTCAGGAGATCTTCAAGGCTTAAAAGACAAGCAATTTCTAGTGATTATGTTGTATGCGTACAGGAGTCTGATTTTGACATTGGACTTAAGGATGATTCTAATTCGTTTTCACAAGATATGAATGGAGAAATTTCCAATTTATGTTACAATGCCATAAAGGAAGACTTGGAATCAATGGCTAAAGATCAAGTATGGGACCTCGTTGAGTTACCAAAAGGTGCCTCATTAGTTGGTTGTAAATGGGTTTTTAAAACGAAACGAGACTCCTCTGGTAATATTAAACGATATAAGGCTAGACTTTTAGCCAAAGGTTTCACTCAAAAGGAGGGTATTGATTATCATGAAACTTTTTTTCTAGTTTCTAAGAAAGATTCTTTTAGAATCATTATGGAATTAGTAGCACGTTTTGATTTAGAGTTACATCAAATAGATATGAGAACGGCATTTCTGAATGGGGATCTTGAAGAAGAGGTATATATGAAATAACCTGAGGGATTTAATGAAGAACATGGTTCTCAACTAGTTTGCAAGCTTAAGAAATCTATATATGGATTGAAACAGGCCTCTTGTCAATGGCATATCAAGTTCCATAATGTAATTGTCTCATATGGTTTTGTTGAGAATGTTGTGGATCAATGTATTTATGTCAAATTGGTTGAGGGAAATTTTATTTTCTTAATCCTCTATGTAGATGATATAGTACTTGCATGTAGTGATTTGAGTTTGTTACATAAGACAAAATAATTTCTATATCAAAACTTTAAAGTAAAGGATATAGGTGAAGCTTCTTATTTCATTGGCATAGAAATTCATAGAGATAGACCTCGAAAGACTCTGGAACTATCTCAAAAGACCTATATTGAAAAAGTTATAAAAAGCTTTCATATGTAAGAAAGTGCTCTGAAAGGATCATCTATTGTTAAAGGGCATAAATTCAATTTGTCTCAATGTGCCAAAAGCATTATGGAACAAAAGGAGATGGAAAATAAACCATGTGCTTCAGTAATTGGAAGTCTTATGTACATACTTGTTTGCACAAGACCTGATCTTGCATTTGCGGTAGGGAAGCTTGGAAGATACCAAAGTAACCCAGGTCTGACACATTAGAAAGTTGCTAAACGGGTTATGAGATATCTAAAATGAACCAAGGATTTCAAACTCATATATAGCTACTCTGATAAATTGAAGATCGTCAGATATTCAAATTCAGACTTTGCTAGATGTCAAAATACAAATAAATATGCTTCAAGATATGCTTTTCTTCTTGCTAGAGGTGTTGTATCTCGGAGGAGTATGAAACAATCAATAGTTGCATCATTGATTATAGAGGCTGAATATATTGCTTGCTATGAATGTTCATCACAGGTATTGTGGTTCAGGAATTTTATCACAAGGTTAAACGTCGTTGATATTGTATCAAGACCATTGTTGATATATTGTGATAATACCTCTGAAGCGTCATTTGCTAATAATAAGAATAATGTGAGTCAAAGCAAGCACATCAACATAAAGTATCTTGTAGTTAAGGATCGTATAAAGAGTCAGAAAGTGTCTATTCAGCATATAAGTACAGAGCTAATGGTTGTTGATCCCTTGACTAAAGGAATACCAGTTAAGTCATTTAAGGATCATGTAAAACATACGGGCTTGATTAGCAGTTGATCTTCTTGGATATTGCATTATGATCATTGTTATTTCTCATGTTATTCATCGATTTCTTTTACATGAAGTTCTTTGCATACTTCTATACATTTAGATAATTTTTTTTATTTTGTGCAATTCATTTGGCCATAAATATTGATTGCAAATTCTGTCATTTGCCTTCTTATTATTATATTAAATCACATGAACCAATTGGGAGGATGTAAATTGTTTAAGTTTAATCTTATCTTTCTATTAAGTGGCCTAAGTGATCTAATTGATATGGGATAGCAAAAGATAAGGATGACGGTTGAAGGAATTAGAGAGAAAATAAGGACGTTATCTCTAGATAAATAACTACATTGATGGTGGGTAGTTATATATGAGTCTTTAGCCTACATGAATAATGCACATTTTCCATCAAGACGTACAATACAGAAACACAGTAGGCTAAACTAAAATTTTGAGTAATTGAGAATTTTTATTGGAGCTTTAAGGCTTTAAGAGATTCTTTGTTGTTGTAGTTCTTCTCATACAATACTTGACAACATGATTTGAGGTATTATTATATTAATATAAGAATTACATTGGAATATTGCACTATCTTTGATAAACGATTTTTTTAAATATAAACAACTGGGTTTTAACTTTGAAATTTACTATAAAAAGGGGGTTGAAAATAAGAGGGCTAATGTTCTCTCATGAGCCACTCATAGTGAGCTCTTACAGTTGGTCATCATTGCTGAAAATTCAGAATTATGGGAAATGATTCGGAAGGCATGACAGGAGGTTGAAGGAAGGAAAACTCTTATAGCAAAATTCAAGCTGATGGGACTGCACACCCAAATTATTGCTGATGTAATCAGGAGCTGAGAAGAAAAGGGAAGCTTGTAATAGGAAACTATCATAATCTTAGAAGGAAAATTATGTTTTGGTTGCACAATTCTCACCAAGGAGGACAGTCGAGAGTAACGGTTACTCATGCAAATTTAATCATGCCGAACCCGACCCAATCAGCCCAAATTAAGAGAGAGACTAACATGAAGGCAAGTCCATAAGAAGAATTGTAAAGTAAGATGTAACGGCTGTCAAATTTCATTTAGATTTTATTTGCATTTATGACATGAGCCAAGAACTAGAAGCCTCATCAACGTATATTCAAAATGGTCGTTATGTTGAGACAAATTCTCTATACAAGAGAGAGAGAGAAACGTTTATAGGATTGCTCGTATTCATACTCGATGTGGTAAAAATAATATATCATCTCTTTTCTCTCTCAATAGCTCACAATCTTCGAGAGTTAATCTTCTTTTCTCTTAGCTCCAGCAATATTAATCGTTCCTAGAATTCACATCAAAATCAAAGTTTGAAGGCTCCATAAAGTAAAAGACATAAATCTTACATGTAATTTAAAACAAAGTAGTCCTCTTTAACTTCTTTCTTAATGTCATCACAAAGGCAAGTACCATATTTTCAAATTTCATATACCGTACCCAATTCCTGCTTGCCCAAAGGAAAAAAACAAATCAAAACCCAAAAAGTCAGTCGATCCCCAAAACCGTAATGAAACAATTGCACTGTGTATGTAAAAGCCCAAGTGTAAGTCCGCCATTGCAATACCTAAGTAGATAAATATACTACAACATAACACGTTTAATGCATGTTATATCTGCAGAGTCCAGACTTTCATTAGCTGTAAAACTAAAGCTAAAACAGCTAAATCTCCTCAAACCTAATATTGCCCAAAGAAGCCTAAGACGAGAACGTCATTGAATACTAGATCAACTGAAAGGACGCAGGTGACAAATAATTAGCCATCATATTCTCCCTGCAAAAACTTAGTTTCAGGGAAAAAGATGGCAACAACCTGATTGCCACCGAATTTCCTTCCATTCATCCCTGTTCGAGCTTTCGTTGCACCCTCAATATCTGCATACTCCAAGAACACCTGCAAATAACCAAGTTTTTTAATTAGAACCTGAACTTGAGAAGGAAAAGAACAAAGCGTTGCATTTTTTAAATAAGAGCACCATTTAGGAGGAAAAGAACACCAACAAACCTTTCCTACACCTGGTGCAGAACTACCATCTGGATTTGGACGAGGGATGACAACATTCACCAGTGTACCTGCATATGGCATGTGAAAATATGCAAACAAAAAAAATTTCAAGGCTACATAAGCAAAAAAAAAAAAAAGTTCTCAAGCCAATATAAATAGGGGAAGCCTTCTGTCTGTGTATGTTAGGCCTGATTCTTTATAGCGGAATGTGGGACTACAAAACGCTGTAAAACAAACATATAACACAGACAAAATAAAGAAAACCGATCAATATGCAAAAAGCTTGTAAAAGAAACGACCATCAAGAAATCAAGCATTAGAATAAAAAATCTTACCAAACTTTGCACCCTCTGTCCTCATGTCATCCAGAATATCTTCATATTCATCATCATCTCTAAGCTCATCAGCTGAAACCACTTGACTTAGACATACAACTTTGGTTGGTAGAGGTTGTAACATTAGCCTCTGCATAAGAAACCAGTATAAATGACAACAGAAAAGGTGGAAATGACATTTAGAAGCAAAAGCAATTCAAGTTTTACCTGCAATGCAATCTGCTGCTGGGCATGTAATAGAACAGTTTCCTGCTCAGGTTTAGGTTGGTTGGCACCCTGGTTTGCGCGCCTTACAGTGAGAGTTTTATCACCCATCTTTATTCCATTAAGTGCAGCACAAGCTATGTCAGTAACCGTAAGGTCTTGGTAGACACAGAATGCATAACCCTTAGAGTTCCCTGTTTCTCTGTCCTTAACCAAATCAAAACCTCGCAAGGGCCCAAAAGATTCCAACAACTCCCTAACCTGGGCTTCTGTGAAGTAATAAGGGAGCCCACCAACAAAAATTCGGTCAGGACCCTCAAGCCCACCAGAGGAACCAGGAGTTAACCCAACAGCAGCCAGGTTAAGATTGGGATTGGGCTGGCTTGGACCAAGGGTTGCTGCAAGAGATGGGTTATAGTCACTAGGCCTCCTGACCTTAACAGGCGCTCCCTGTAATACAAGTTTGCACAAAGGTTAAAAAAAAAACTGAAATCAAACATGACCATATAAGACTGATAGTATACAGTAAAAAGTTCAATCAATCATAAAATCACGAATCATATATATTACCTCAAAGATAATACCATCCAAGGCCATTGCATTACTTGCCTCCTCAACAGACCTCATCTCCACAAAAGCAAACTTCTTTTCATGATTTATATACACATTTACAACAGCATCCCCTTCAAACAATCCAGCAATAACAATACAAACCATTAGGGCATTGCACAAAGAGTTACCCAGTTCAATAACAAGACATTAGCATACCTAGGCCAGCAGTGTTTCCTCCGATTGCAGCCATAACTTTGCTAAAAAATGTTGCTACAGACTATGGAAGAACAAGAAAGAGAGTGAAAGAACTAGTTAACAATCGGCTAAAAGATGTTATTATAGATTGTAATAGAGCAAGCGAGTACAAAACTTGTTGATAATTAAAAAGAGTAAAGGTGTTGCTTATCACCTGTTCATTTGCTGTAGGAGAAAGCCCACCAACATACACCCGCCGAGCATGTCTAGTAGCCTAAATACACAACAGAAGTTATGGTTAGATGCAAAATTAGAATTATTGAATTGAAACTTGTTCCGCACGATAAACAAAACCCATGGGTGATCTTGCCAACCTGTTGGGTCATGGCTTGAACTGGCATAACAGGAACAGCATTAAACTGCTACAAGAAAACAAATAACGAAATATTCAGTGCTGGCCAATAGGTGAAATAAAGGATATCTTTAATAGCAATAAATCATACCTGAGTTGTCCCCATAGGAAACATAGTGGGAAACATTCCTGGAATTGCAGGAGCTGTTCCTGCAATCTGACCTGAAATCACGAATCCGTTATAAGAATCAGAAAACAATATTAGTTCTTATCTCAAGTACATCGGCTGAGTTACCAAGAAATTGCTGTAGGAGAAAGGAAAGTATTATGTTCTATCCCCTCACAAGATAGCAAGATGTATTATGTTCTATCCTCTCACAAGATAACAAGATGAATTATGTTCTATACTCTCACAAACAACTTTACCCAAAGACATGGTGCAAATGCATCAAACATCCAAGCTCTGGAAAAAAAAAATTCACAAAAGACTATGAAATTAGATTTTATTTTCCAGTTGAAGATGGAGAAGAATCACAAACCCACACATGGATTCCTCCTTGTACATCAAAGCAACAGAAGTCATTCACGCTCACTGTCAGCATAGTGGGACTAGTAGCCCAATATTGCCTTCATAAAACAAAATAAATTTCCAAAAAGGAAACAAACAAACACCAATTCAAAGTAACCAAAACTCTCAAGGTTCCAGTATTACTTCACAAAATAATGATAACAGTAGCACAATATAAACCATTCAGACATCTCAGTTAAAAGAAACTATATTAAGAAAGAAGGAATATACTGCTTACCAAAATAAAAGAATGTAATTTGATGAGGACTACCACACTAGATCAAGCAAAATAAGAGCAGGTAGCAATTAAATAAACATGATAGGCTTAGTACAAAAGACGATCCATGTACCTGCAGTAGCAGCAACAGCGGCTGCACCAGCCAACATTGCAGAAGGGGGAGGGGCCATATCAAAACCACTAATTCTTTTGCTGTATGGAGATAGAATTAGAATCACAAAGAAAAGGTAAAGATGGGTGCAATGAATGATAAACAAACATATGCATGGAAGTATAATAACAATTACTTAACATCTCCTCTTCCCTGCATACCTCTTAGAGCGTGAACGGGAGCGAGACCTTGATCGGTGTTCAGATCTACCACGGGAACGGGATCTTGATCTATGCCTGTGCCTTTCTTCTCTATCTCTATCATGATCTCTTTGTCTTCAAATGATATTAGTCAATAGAATGACAATACTATGTTCAGTAAAAGGTTTATAAGTATCTATAAAGCTACACAAAAGTGAACTTCATCACCTGTCATAGTCACGACTTTGGTGATAATCGTCATCACCTCTATCTCTACCACGTTCCCTCCTCTCAATTCGAACTCTATGACGTTCCCGATCTCTATGATGGCGCTCGCTTTCCTTGTCCCGGTCCCTTTCTCTATCCCTATCCCTATCTCTATCTCTATCTCTATCCCTTTCCCTGTCCCTGTCCCTGCCCCTGCTTTTCTCCCTATCCTTGTCCCTCTCCTTATCACGTGCCTTCTCTCTATCGCTCTCACGACTCTTTGAAGACGCTCTTTCATATTCTCGAGACCCACGCTGCAATAGTTGAATTTGAAAAATTAAATAAGAGACAATAACTAAAATGCATACAAATGAATAATCTGGATGAAATCCACAAAAGACTCCATAAGAAAAGAGTTAAAAACTCCATAATATCCTCAAAATAACAAATAACCCTGCCAAAATCTAATTTAAAGCTACAGATAAGCAGTTAGTATATAACAACTTGATCTATTGAATCAACAGATACAAAATCACTTCATAACCCAACTCATCTTATAGATGAGGTAGAAAATTTGGTCAGAATCTTTAAAAAACAAAATAGGAAATACTCGATCAATCTCAGAAAGTGGCATAAATCTAATATACATAGAACCACTCTGCACCTACAATTGATGTATTGAAAACAAACTATATTATAGTGGTTTTACAAGTCAAAATCAACCAAGCTGGTATAAACATTATGCAATATACAATCGCCGCAGTTCTCCTAGCTATGAACTGTAAACAGATTAAGGTGCTTTTGTATACCTGATACTTGGGTTCACTGAGGTCATCGATGTCAGCATAGCTCTGGCTGTTAACAGGAGGCACGGGAGAGGCACCACCGCCATTTTCAAAATCAGAGACATGTCCTTCATATCTTCCTCCCTCGTAGTCTGTCATTTTTTAATTTCCCTGGAACTTCTTTCCCTAAAAATCAACTACTATAAATCCCTATAAAATCATGAAACACTTGTAATCAGTGCACTTTAAACTTTATTTTAGCTCATTTTCAGTCCAAAGTAGCATATTAGCACAAAAATAAGCACGACAATAAACCATAAGACTACACGGCACACAAGTAGTACACAATTTAAGAATGAAGAAAATCAGGCAACAATAGCATAAAAGCTCCAAGCGGGAGATAATCAATACCTTATCGAATTCACATGCAGTACTAACAAAATCATAGTGGCAAACAGAATCTTTTACAAACCCAAAAGAGTTTCTAAAGCACAAGCATATTTACCTAAAAGGAATCAGTAGGAAGCTAAATGAACATCAACAAATATTCTCTCAGTTTGTTGATTTCAAGACGTATTAAACTTGTAGGAGCATAATATTAATTAATTCACACGCATAACAAGAATTGAATTAAATAGAGAACATAAGATAAAATCGGGATAGAAACTTACAGCAAGGAGATTTGGAGAGGCAATTGTGTCTTGCGTCCGTATCACTCAAAACGGAAGCGAGGAGTCGTATGTGTGTGAGTTAGGTTTCTCTCGATGCACTTCTACTCCAAACTAAGTTTTTCTTAATTACATTAAATTTTTATCATAACTTGTAATAATAATGGAGTGTTTTATAAATTGAGTGTAAGAACTGTGGCTTGATATTTGTCATAACTAAATTTAAATTAGAATATATATATTAATAATAATTTTATGAAACTTAAGATAATTAATAATATTATCTTAAGCCTCACTCTCTTTAAAGTAATGTTTTAAAAATCGAACCGGTGACTGAACCGAAGAAGTAACTGATTCAAGGGTTAATGGTCCAATCAGAATTCAACCGTGATCGAACCGGTGACTAATAAATATATAAAATTTTATTTTATATATTATATATATAAGA
>JAOQMS010000002.1:14340724-14368357 GCA_027563885.1 Erythroxylum longipes
TTTTAAACATAATTTTTAATTATTTATCTAACTTAAACCTTCAAACTTCAAAATATACAAGTTTATTTTTTAAAGTTTACCAACACAACACAAAATAAGATAACAAAACTCACTAGTCATATTTCATCAAAAAGATAAAAAAAGATCAATAATCATAATATTCATTCATCGTAGTTGTAAAAGTTTTGATTTTTAAAGGAAAACTCTTCATTTTAAATGAACCGACCGGTTTTTTCTTTTACCGGTTCAGCGGTTTTTACCGATCAGACCGCAAAATGAACGGGTCAATCACTCACAAAAAATATGGGTTAAACCGGACCGTTTCATGCTCCAGTTCACCGGTTCACCGGTCCAACCGACCGGTTCGGTCCGGTTTTTAAAACACTGCTTTAAAGTATGTAATTTAAAATTTTTATGATAGATCCTGAGTAAAAGAGTTTCAAAAGGTTTTTTTTTCTAGATTAAATGTATGAATTTTAAATTATTAAGTTTTAGTCTGAATTATCTTGTTATTTATTTTTATTTTGACAAGTCATTAGTCACATGAATGGTTAAACCACTCTTAGAAGGCACCAAACAATTATTTTCTATTACTAATATAAACAATACTTTTAGTTATAAATTGAAAATAATTACAAGAATTAAAATCTGTTAAAGACTAAACTTAATGTTGTAAGAATTAGAAGTCATGTGCAGATGCTTAAAATCTTCAAGACTAAACTTATTATCGCTATTACTATCATAATTGGATCAACCTTGTTATGAAATGATCAATAATGACTAAACATAGATGGATGAAAAAAGAAACATAAATGGATTTTTAACTAAAATGAAGACATCAATCGACTTGCAAGTTGAAGTTGTTTCCATACATACCCTTCTTTCTTTAAGATTTTAGTCTCATCAAATGCTTGTTGGAGCTTGAAAAATGAAAAAGACGAGCCACTGCTTGTAGGTAAGAAGGGGACCAAGGGGGAGGTCGTCATCCTCCTTAACAGCAACAACTTCATTAACCAGTTTCAGTAGTCTCCTGTCAATGTCACATGAAAGGATTGATCCACATTTTATAAATGAGAGGTTAGAATCGAGGAGAACGTCATTCATTCATGTTAACTCACAAATCAAACACCCAATTAGGGATTTTTAAGATCATTCCGATGAGATTCTAACTTTTAACTCACAACTCGCCTATATAATTCAAATTCTTTATGCTTATATATAAATCACTTCTTTTTAAAAAAAAACTTTCATCATAAAACAAAAGAAAGTCTGAATATATGTATATATAACCTGATTTCAATATACAACATTTTCTTTTTTGCAATTACCATGATAGGTACATTATCTAATTTGTGACCTTTTATTAATCCTCACATCCACATTTAGGCGCTTCTCAAGAAATATAGAAATAAATAACTACAGCTTGTGAACTTTTGTCAGAAATTTGAAGGTTACGCACAGAATAAATCAGACTTCAGCAAATTTCTTCAATTTGCATATTGTGCTGCCTCTTAAAATTTGCGAACTTGAAGGGAAAATGCAAACACTACAACAACAACAGCTAAGAGTGCCGAGGAAGCACACCTATAACCTATTGCAAGAAGACAAGAACATGTTTATTCAACAGTGGTCAGAATGATCAGAATCCTCCTCTGATGTCAATTCTGAGCCATCTTGCTCTGTGTCATCGTCTACTTCATCAAGCCTAGCCGCTCTACTAGCTGTTATCTTTGTCAGGGCTGCCGTCTTGCTTGCCCTCTGTGAGCGAGCTCCTGTAGTCCCTTGAATGCTTGAAACAGATTTGGTAGTTGAGATCTCTTCATCAGAAGAGGTCTCTTCTTCACATCTAACTCGCCTCCTGGAACACGGTGGCCTGGTTGACCTTGAAGGAATCACAGGAGTTTGTTGGATTGCAGCAGAACTAGCAAGGTCTACGTTTGATTCTATTTCCAAACTCCCTGTGATTGTATAAGAAGGGTCAATATAAAGGAAATAATAGAATGTAGTTGTACCATTGACATTTCATGTATAATTATTGGAGTAGGCGAGTAGCAGACCAAACGGGCCATCCAGTGCATGAAGTTACTGTTTATGTTTCCACTTGCTTTTCTACTTTATATTCTCAACTAGGCATCAGAAATTCTCGTCACTAATTATATATCATGTCAAAGATCTGTCTTACTAAAGAACTATACCCAGAATACGATTAGCATGGTCTTCCGACAGCTCCTCATCAGGTTGCATGTCTAATAATTTAAGCCGTCCAGCCATCTGCTTTAACTCCTTAGCAAGGTCTTTATCTGCTGATACAGATACAGCCACGGCACTTAACAGCTTCCTCATCAACTTTATTGCTCCTTGTTCCGAAGATCTGAAATGAAGCAAAACAAGTACTCTACAGAGGGATATGATATATGACCTCTCCGCAGGTGTCTTCTTTCCATTGAAACTTGCCACCTGAAAATAAGAACACAAGGACAACATATAAAGGAGTAACATGCTATCAAATGACACTTTCCAAATGACATCTGTCAAAATTGGGTTTCTCAACCTAAGAAGCATATACATATACACATATAAATATATGACATATACTAGCATTTTACGTCACAATGCATACAGTAAAAAGAATGCAGCAACCTTGAAACAGAGATTACTTTAAACGTAAAGATAATAATAATTTACAGTACATGCAATCAGCAGATTAAGTAACCAAAGCATGGATAATAAATTTGAAATGGTAAATTGTTTTCCCAAGTGAAAGTAAGAGACCCGTATTCTGTAGCATAAGTATGGATTTTCATATGAGATCCGTGTGGTCTTTTGAATCTCCAGTCTCAAGATCTAGCAGTTAGACAAGGCTCCACCAAGATTCATATCAATCGGTGTCAAAGCCACTCACCCTTTCTACTTACATTGTACTAGACAGTAGGCTATTCAGTTTCGATGTGATGTAGCAGATTACATCATCTCCAGACTGTGTCAATGGCGAATGCCAAATGCTAGTTCTATATTTCCTGGTTTCATATACTTTGCGCCTTAGTACAGTTCATTATCCAAATATTACGAGTCATATTGTGATTGCCTAACACTAGCTTTATATTCCTGAGCTCATACCCTGTATGCAAAAGAATAGCAACCAGATTCCCCCTTTTTTGTCAAAAAGTTTTTATACCACAAAGTCTATGATGCCTTGTCGAACAAGGCAAAACATCCATACAGTCTATGTCATGAAACTTGAGATGTTCGCCAACCCACTACAAGCAAACTCGTTGCTCCTGCAATTCCCATTTGATTCTATGTCCAATCTAGGACCAAAGCTAAAAACTAACAGCTATAGTTACGTCATTTGAGAACATGATAACATAAGCCAAGTCATTAGACAAAAATTTAAGATTCGTCATTTCAGGAACCATATTATGTTAGAACAAAAGTTTCAGTAGCAAAAGCAAACCTCTACAGCTATGCGTATTGCAAGTCCCTCCTCCCCACATTCATGAGAAGTTCGGATAGAGTTGTCTGCAATTTCTGTCATGTCTGTGTCTGCATTTTCATCCTGTTTTCCATTCTTTGCAGTATATAAAGGAGCCTGCATCATCTGCACCATAAATCGAGATGCTTGGACAGCACGCTTTCGCAGATTAGACACCACAAATGCAGACCCACCAGCATTCCCATAGATACCAGGCCACATTGAACGCATGACTGGAATGAAGGCCTTAGACACACATTTCTGCATTTAGAGAACGAAAAAAATATCATTGAAGTTGGATTTTAATAAAATCATCCACTAAGAAACAGTCATGTTAGGGAAACCCACCTTATGATTTGCTGAGAGGGAAGGATAATGGTCAAAGAAAACAGATAAGCATTGTTTAAGCCTGGCAAAGAACTTCAAAGTGTCATCATTAACATGAGGGTACTAACAACCTAGGCAACAAGCAGAGAGAATTTTACCTTATCAGGTCTTTCGTTTCGTCGCTGAAATACAGATTAATGAGCTTTTCTAAGAGCAAAGGGTGAAAAGAAATTGATATGCTTGGATAGCTCTCACTAAGGAGAAGAACCTTAGAAAAACCCTCACCAAGAATAGCTTGTACTGTCTCATTATCATCATTTGGTTCAAGCTGATCTGAACGTTTAAGATCAAGACCAGCAAATAAAAGTTTGATTGAATCAATACTCAAAAGCTCATCAGTATCCAAGCAATCTACAGATTTAACTGCCATCTTCTCATCCAAAAATTGATAAGTGTTTTCGAGCCCTAGCACCCTGTTAATTTCTTGAGGACCATGCCACATAAGTAGATCAATTAATGCCTTACACGCCATAATGCTAATCATAATGGGACCCTTGGCAAAAGATAATCTTAACTGCTTCACCAGCTCTTTGCTTGGCTGTTTCTCCAACAAACCATATAGGCCAAGACACCTGATAGTAACCCTCTGTACATCTAAGTGAACATGTTTTGCCTGCATAAAAATGTCATCCAGTTCTTAACAGCTTGAAATAAACCGTAAAATATGGCAGTCATTACATGAGTTGGCCATAAAGTGTGATGCTTGCTCAAAGTGGAATTGAATGTTGATTTACAGCATATCTCTGTGCTTTCTCCCCAGCATAAGAAAGAAGCATACGTTTTATCCATTTTTAAGCTCAATACTGTAAGAACTATAGTTGAACCTTAGTGATCTTGAAAAACATAAGGAAAGGACAAAATAAAAGTAGGAAATGAACAGTAGTATGTAATTGGTCATACCCCTGGAAGCAATAGAGAATGCAGAAGTTCAACTGGATCAATAGACTTTCCTTGAAGCAAGTGGAATGATTTTGCACTTTCCAAGAGGAGACCAGTAACAGCGAGACAGTGCATCCACTGCATAAAGTCGGCTGTTCTCTCCCTGCAAGGTTGTGCAAGCCCTTCTATAACCCCTATAATGACCTCTTCAAATTCACCAGTAGCAGCATGGACTTTCCTTGCCAAGTTGGACACTGCTTGAGCCCAGTCTCTGTCACCACCAAGGTTTATGCCATCACCAATGACAACTGCATTCCCTTCCTCATCCACTTCATAATCAAGAGATTTGAGTAATAGATCCTGCACAAATGCACTAGCAACTTTCCTGCTTGTAAAGTCTGAAAAATCTAGCATGGTACCAAGCAATAGTAGCTGTCGAGCTGCAAAGCGATGATTGGCTCCTAAAAACAGTAATGAACATATCAGAAATAGTATTATTAACAGAAAAAGCGTATGTTTCAGTTTGTGACCTACCAGCACAAATATGAGATTGAACCAAAGCTACATAATCTGATACTGTTGCGGGAAGTATTCTCTCAAGTAGGTCATTTGTGTCAGAAGCTTCAGCTGCATATACTGCAGCTTCAGTGCCCATTGTAGCAGCAGCATTTGAGCCTTTGGCCTAAACAAACACATTTGATAGGGGTGAAAACAGTAATAGCAAGAATTTCATGATAAAAACTAATATCAATGATGCAACTAAAATCCAAACAATCTTTTATAGCCTAACTTCAGAGCCCAAGGCAGTTATATACAAGAGTATCCAAAAATGTGTCCAGAATTACCACAAAGAATGTTTTAGAAGGACAGCAATACTGATTCTAATGTCCTAGAGAATCACTGAATGGCTTTGGTAGGACCAATATACTGATTCTACTGTCCTACAGAACCACTTGCTACATTGACGACAACTATCTCTTTCTAATGTGAAGAGGACTTGAAGAATCCTTGCAAACCTTAGCTCCTATTGGAATTCACGTTTCAAAGTGAAACTTCAAGCATAATCAAATTGGTCATTAGTTTGTTACACCAGTAACAAATTGTTGCTACAAAACAATTGATGAAGAAGAAAAGAGTTACAGTAGCTATGAAGAAGCTGCAATGAGGAACAGAGGCAGTCATAGATCCCAAGCTACTTAGTCCAGCAGCAACTATTTTGAATTCAAGTTATTTTGACTACCAACTAGGTGGATGACCAAGTTGATGGCCTGATTGTCAAGTGCAATCAGAAGCAACCTGAAGAGAATGGAGCAAAACAGGTCTGCTGTTGAAATTGAATAGAACAGTGCTGGTTTTTGAGTCTTTCGCTGGTTTGTCCAAAAATCCAAGCCCTTAGTCTAGTTCCCAGTTTATTCAGCCACTGTGCGACCTTTGTAAGTGAGTTTAACTCATGTCGAAATGATTTAAATAATACAATGGCCGGTTACAGTACTAGTTACAAGTTTGTGGAAGTTGGCGTACGAATAAACATGATAGTCTTTGCTTATCTGCTGTGTCTAAATAAAGGCAGGGGATTAGGACTGAAGTAGCCTTAATTTTGCCTTCTATGGTTAGGTTTGTATATAAATCAAGTTTAATGAAAAGAAAACACAAAGACTCTCATTTTCCAGCTCCATCTTCTCCCTCTGCTATTCTTCTGCTGCTGCGTTGTGCATGCTGCAACCTCTGGAATTGCTTCTGTTTCTATATTTTAAAGGTTCTAGGCTTCTGGCATTTAAACACAAATTCTGCCACTTCTAACCAGTTAAAGCCTATTTAAATTTGCAGTATTATATTTCAGAATCTACGGACTAGTTAATTTTTGTGACATTATAAGGTAAAAGATGTATGCGAATAATGCAAACAATAACTTGTAAAGTTCTTCAGTTTTCCATGTGTGCTCTCTATATTACATGTTACATTTCCTTTATTAAATCATAGGCATAAAAATATGCCAGAAAGATACGGGGACATATTTCATGGAGTGGCAACTGCACTTCTACAGTCTTATTAACATTCCACAATTAGAACTCCACCTTAGTAAAAACTAATTAAGAATACCAAATGCATAATTATTCTTAAGCTGAAACTACCCCAAGATTCAAAGTAGTCAAAAAAGAATTATTCTAGCACTCTTCTGTTCTAAAAGCAAACAAAATTTTTGTTGATTGCTACGATGCAGCATCGTTTGGGAGGGAACCACTATTTACATTTATCCCTTTTCCATTCCCATGGGCATTCACTCTCTCCAAACTTGGATATCAGGATAATGAAAAAGAACCTAGTTAAATATAAAGAAACAATCATGAATGGGAACGAAAGATGAAAAATGCGCTTACTTGGGCTTCAGCCTCCAGGTGCATGCACACATTCTTCCAGAAAAGAGCAAGTTCCGGTTCCATCAGCTGCGTGTTAGAAGCAAAATCTGCAGCTTCGCCTTTCAAAGAATAGAAGAATAATTTAGGGAACAAAAAGCAATCCAATAATCTAGAAGCTCAAACTTATAAACCAAGAACATTATACGTAGATCCATCTTCAGGCAACTAACCAGAATCCCTCAAAAGGATTCCTTTATTTTAAGCTTACTGCAATAGTCGTTTGATACAAGTTGATTAGCAAAGAACATCAAATTAGAAACATTAGATACTTCCACTAAACATAACTAATTGAGGTTTTTACTTAGAAAAAAATTTACATCAAAATGAAGATTGTGGATGACAAATAACACGTTGAGATACAGACATTCTCATCATCCAATCACATACAAGCATATAAACCACTGCAAAATCAAAATGGAAAAAATACAAAGCACAAGAAATTGTTTTTCTTTTAAAAAAATTTCCTTTTAATTACACTGATAAGCATTAGCATTTCATCCCAAAGTAATTTCCTTGCTTGTTGCACTGGCATGAATTGGGTAACGTTTTCCACAAAAATATCTATTTCCACCATTAACTTGCTGAAAGCTGGGGTATCAAATATTGAGGAAAAGATATGTGGAACGGAAGAATGGGAATGAGGAAAAAAATATATAAAAAGAAGGGTCTTCACACTTAAATTCAAATAAATAAAAGTTTGTACCAACCTCCATCCTCACTGCAGGTTAAGGGGACATATCGGCGGATACTTTGATCATCCCCTAATTGCACTGAACCATCTTTTAGCAAAGCTATCATCACGGATTCCCCTACTGATTCATATGTTTCAACATCAAGATACTTGAGAAGTTCTACGGGGTCACCATTGCAGCACTTTGAAAGCCACTCATCTTTCATTAACTTTAGGCATTCCCGTGAAACAGTTGCGGAACGATCAGCAAGTCCTCTCTGAAGGATTACAGTCCGCAGCTTTATACTAGAAAAATATAAGGGAGACAAACATGCCCCGTAAGAAACGGTGTATATATGCCGCTTAATAAGAAACCACCAAGTCAATCTAAAGGTGGATGTTTTGCTAAACTGCATGAAAACACGAAATGAATATTTATTATACCGCAGAGGAAATATGATGGGTACAAATCCAGATGCAGATTTTCTACAGATGCTACATCTCAACAAATAAGACAAATTGATTATGGTTGGGTGGATGGGGAAGAGAAAAGGGGTTCTGAAAGGAAAAAAAGAAGTGTATCAACCCACGGCTTCGCAAGCTTCTTCTCCTAACCCTTCTTTTCTATCTCAAAGAGAAGCCGATCATAAGAAGAGTAAAATTAAGTAAAACCAAACGCATAGATGTACCCAAAAAATTTACCTGAGACTTTGAAGAGGAAATTTATTAGCTATTACGCAGTATGCAGCTTTGCGTACTGATTCACTCACATCCAAGGTGCAGTCAATAATGGTATTAGATGTTGCATTTGAAGGTGGCAAAGCCAACAAGATAGTCTTTCTAACCTCCTATGAGCGCATCAAAAGTTAGGGATTTAACTTTTCGTACATGTCCAGATCACTAATATGACAAATATGTAGTGCAATTGGCCTCTGTAAGAGACAATATTTCATTCTCACCGCATTTTGCTCTAAAGGAAGCACTTCAAGAAATAAATCAAGTAGGTCACTGTTCTCCGCATCATTTACAAAGCGCGAAAGGGCTCTAACTGCAAAGCTACGAATAACAGGAACCTTGTCTCTCACTCGTATCATCATACACTCTATCACCTCATCCCAAAGCTCATCGCTAACTTCAGCATCATCCGGCAATCGCATTATGATCTAGAGAGCAAATTGAACACTAGTGAGAAACCGATACCTCCCAGACCAGAACCAACACAATAAGACGTCGTAATGAGGTACCTCGGAGATAATTTGACAAGCCCTGAAGCGGGCTGTCTTATCGGCGGCGACGGCGGCGAGGAGGAGAAATTTCAGGAAGCGGTAGAGAAAGTGATGAGCGGTTGTGGTTGCGGCGAATGCAGACAAGAAGCGGACAAGGCGCTCAGCTGAAGCAGTGCGGCGTCTGAAGGTGAAAAGAGGTGTTAGGATTTTCAAGAAAGAGGTCGGGAAAGAATCGGAGGAGACTAAGTAGGATAGGTCTTTGGCTGTGCGGAGGTGAGTGGCGTTGCTGGTCTTTGCATCGTCAAGAATTCTCGCTATTTTCTCATCTAATAATTTCCTCTCTTCTTCCATTTCTTCTTCTTCTGCTTCTGCTTCTTCTTCGTTCCAACAACAACAGGCCCTGTCGTTCTCTCTCTGTCTCCCCCACCGTGTCTCAGTCCCAGATGTGGTTTGGATTTTGATTTGGATCACTCGATTTTGGGCGGGAGTTCTTCTTCTTTCACTTTTCATAGAAATACCAAAAAGCCCTTAAAGTTTCATAATTATTTTAGTGTTGCGCCTTACTTTTAAAACCATTGTTCATAATATATGGCTCTAATTATTTTTTTCATTTTTTTTATTAATTAAAAAATCCTAAATTTTGATTAATTTTATAATTATAGTCCGAACTTATAAAAGTGATAAGTAAATGCTCAACTTTCAATTTTTTAATTATAGCTCATTATTAATGTTTTTATTAATTTTAATGACTTTAATTATTAATATACGTCAATCAAAATTATCTCACGTTACGAAGATTAATAAAACGACATTTAATCATAAAAAATTAAAATAACCTTGTTTCTAAAAATTAAAGATCTAAATCACTTTACACTATTTAATCTCTCAACCTTTCTTTTAATCCCTCAACCCGACGTCTCAAGCCATCCTGGCACTAGCAAGCCCTTCGTTTAATCCTTTATAATGAACTACTTATTGGTACGCTGCAATGTGAAAGAGGCTTGGGACATTCAAAGAACAAACTTGAAACGAAGGGCTAAGGAATTAAACGAATGGCCTGCTAGTGCGAGAGTAGCTTGGAACATTGAGCGAACAAACTAAAAACAATGCAAGAGTGGCTTGAGACGTCAAGCTAAGGGATAAATCAAAGGGATGAGAGATTAAAAAGTGTCTAAACGATTTAGGGATTTCATTTTTTAGAAACGATATAATTTTGTAATTAAAAGACGTTGTTTTATTAATCTTCATTATTTGGGTTAATTTTAACTGACGTGTATTAATAATTAAAATTTTTAAAATACGTAACAAATCACCTCAACAAAATTAACAAAGACCCTAACGAAGAATTAAAATTTTGAGCATTTAATTGTCAGGTTTTAACGTTCAAGCTGTAATTGCAAAATCAACCAAAGCTTGCTTTTTTTTTAATTAACTCATTTTTTATCTTTTTATTTTTTACGTGGTCATTTAAAACAACATTTATGTTAATTAGAAGTATGGTTGTACAATACTAGAAATATTATCCAAAAGGACCAAACCACGTTCTTTATCAACGTTGAATAATAATGCAAATTTAGGTAGTTGTTAGTAAATGACTTAATTGTTATGAAAAAATTTCAAACATTGCAATTCTTTTGTAATAAGACCGACCATGTCTGAAGAACTTATTTACAGTAAAAAAAAAAAAAACTATCAAAGCATTTAACTGAACTACATAGAACTCTGGGGACTCAAAATTCTGTACCGTTATCATCAGCATTCAAAATGAAGCCACGTCGGGCGTTTATCCAATACAAACTTTTGTAACACAAGTGGGGACTTAAAATTCTCTACCGTCGTCATCAGCATTCAAAATGAAGCCACGTCGGGCGTTTATCCAATATAAACTTTTGTAACACCAGTGAACCCATCCCATCACCATCAATGGCCGTTCACATTTCATTCCCCCAACTCCCAAATTGTTAATTTTTCCGGAACTACCAAAGCTGCAAAAATTTTACTTGTTCATCTGCACAAACTTTATTTGCAAGCTCAATTTGTTCTTGTAGTCTGCACCTCCTTCCCCACAAAGTTGCTGCTGAGAAATGAGGCGGTTGGTTAATCTGTTCAGAGCTTCCTTCATCCACCAATGTTGGCATACTTCTCTTGCTTCCGCCACACTCATCTGTTTCAACCAAAATCAGATGAGAAACGCATTCGCTTATTTCTGGACATAAGAGATTGCAATATATTTATATATATGTGCGTACCCATATTCTTTGACGATAATTTTTCTCTGGCCAGATATCTAATTGCTTCTTAACCAGTAAAGGGAACATGTAGCCTTCATAATATGTGTCATCGGTTCTGCTCTTGAAATGCCATTTCCCTAATTGACACTGCAACAAATTCCCAATGTCAAATTGTCAACACTTGCACTTGCAGCATCAATTTTCAGAAATGAAAGAAAGCCAGTCTATCAAATTAGTATATTTACCCCAAGAATGCCTTGGACTCCTGCTTCCTCCAAAGTCTCTCGTGAAGCTGCCTCTTCTATGTTTTCGTCTAGTTCCCAGCCACCCTGGTTAATCAGACTAATCAAAGTGAGAAGACGGAAGCAAAAGTTTCTGGATTAAGTGAATTAATTCGAATGATTCATTTCTGCTTTGTTAGAAATTAATATACCTTGGGGAACAACATCCCTTTTTTTTTCTGTGAACTAATCATAAGAACCTCCAACTCTTGCTCATTGTTCACGGCATTATCTTTCCCAACTTTATATCTGTATGGTATGCATCTGTAACAGGCAAAGACAAGCAGGTAAGATATTAACGCAGAAAGCGTGTAAGCTTCGTCAAAGTTGCTATTGAAGTTGGTTCATAACAGTCAGAAAACAGTAAGAAAGAAATAATCATCAGCATGGAGTCAATTCATTCAAACAAACGTCCGTAATTGTTTAGCCAACAATTCCGTCTTTTCTATCTCTATTAAGGGCATATTAAATAGTATCTCCTTCCCCAGAAAACCATTCCTTATCTGTCAACAAGAAGATGAAATCACCTCTTTATTAACGATTTGAAACTTCACCAGATGTAGGTTAGCTTCATATGTATTAAAATCGCAACGTTATATATAAGAGAATAAGTGGTGATAATCAAACAGGTGTTTGACGCAAGAAACCAAATTTGCCAATATGAATAAATGCATACGAATATTGAGAGGAAATGTAATTTGACAGAAAGAGAGAGATAAAGAGAAGAGACAAACCCCACAACAAGGCGGCAGCCTTTATTGTATCGCTGCAAGTGCCTACCGGTGCGAGCGACGGGAGCTACATTAACGTTGTTGTCAGGGACCAAGGCTATCATTGTTGGATCTTCCTAATTTCCTGTGCGGTGTATGTATGCTTCACTTCCGGTTGTATTAGCTTAGCAAAATTCAGAAGAAGAAGAAGAGAAATATATCATATATGTTGTACAACGCCCAATAACAATTATATAACTTCTGGCGCTACAGAAATGTGGCTCTTATTGGCTACTTGCGTTTGAAGTGGTTTTGATAGGATAATAAAGACAGAGAAAGGACAGTCCAACTACCTCGCCACCTCCCCACCAGGCCACCACCGTCTAAAATGACGCGAACAAATTCACCCAAAGCATATATCACTTTTGCAATATTATATAAAAATTTTCAAAAAAAGAAGTCTAATTTATTTTATTATTTGTATTTATCAAAAATTATGAGTCTTTATAATTATTCATCTCATTTAATTTCAACTTTGAATATTTTGTACATATTATTATAAAAGATTATATTTTTTAAAAAAATAATTTTATAAAATATTCAGTCATAAATACACTAGAATCCTATTATTTGTCAATTTTTAAAATTTTCACTGTTTTATAATATATAATTACTTTCGTAATATTTTATCTGTTTTTAATTTAACAAGATGTAATATTGGCATCTTAAATAAGTTATTATTTTGGAGTTATAAATTGATAAGAATCAATAGAATTTAATGAAAGTTTTTATAATAGTACAAGAATATTAGAAAGAGATAAATTACAATTTTTAAAATATAAGAATTGAAATAAAGAAAACATCAAATTAAAATAGGCTTTATGCTAATTTTTTATTGTAAGCCGAGTTTAATTTTTTACAATGAGTATAATCTTAATATTTTAAAAAAATATTTAGGATAGCTTTAATTAAACCCCATTTGTCTTAACTGACGCATAGGTCTTCTAATAATGTGGTTGTTGGTTCCATTCTTTCTTCAATTCTTTATAAAACAGGGAATGAATCTCAAATAATCATGGAATTTTATTCATGAAAAGGATGTGGGTAATCAAATATCGGGAATAAGAGAATGAATATCAAGATGCTTATCGGAATATTATTATCAAAATCACATGTTATGTATTTTATTTAATAATTATTTTATTTTATTGATATTTTTATTCTTATAATAAAAATTATTTAAAATTAATAATTTTATAAATTATTGAAAATTTTGATAATTATTTACAATAAACAAAATATTTTAATTAATTACGTACAAAATTAAATTGTATAATAATTAATCATGAGAATAAAAAATTCTCATTATTATTTTTAATATTTAATATTGAATAATTCTTATTCAAATTTCCCCCTTCCAGAAGCGACGAAGAAAATGTCGGCTCCTGCATCCTTCACCGGCTTGGATTAATTTTCCTCTAGAAACCCACAAGTTATTCAAAAGATTCCATACACATCTAGCAACGAAAATACACACGCTACTATGTTGACGGAAGACCCAGACCGCTATTTCTACCCAACATTGATTCAATCCCCATAACTAACTAATTTCCATCTACAAAGACTGTTGTTTTGTATGAGAAGTTTCAACTTCTTTTGCGTTTTCAAAGGTCAAGTCCTTTGTAGCTTTAACACAAAGCTTTCTCCTTTCTTCCCCTGTTCCGCGTTTTCCTTTTCTATGTACCTAAAATTGAAAGAATCCCCTTTGACATTATTGTTAATGCAGTGTCTAAACGAACAAGAAGTTAATGCTATGAAATGGTAAACGTTTATTATTTATTTGTTTATTTGAAGATATATATATCAACGATGATGTGGCAAACAGAAGTTGCAACTTGCACATGGGAATCGAGAAACACAAAAGTCAGGCACTGACCGCTTCTAAGTTTTATGACTGAAACTGGAGTTGGGTGCAGAAGTCCTACGTGAACCGACTTTGTGACCGACATGGTGAAGGTCAACTAGGCTGTAATTAATTATTGCATAAAGCTTATTTTTTTCCGTTCAAATGATAAAAACAAACAAACGAAACAAACACTACATTATCACAGTGCTCTGCGATACAACACTCCTTGCATATTCTGTTGGACAAGCGTCATAGTGTCGATCGGAGGTGCTGACAAAACATGCATTCTTGGACTCGCTCGCAAGGCTATGGTAGTTAGGTTGTTGGCACTTTGGTTTCCTTCCCGATAGACATGTTGGATCTAAACCTTTCATTCCCTATGCAGTAGCTCATTGATGGCTTGCATCAATAAAGGATCCTCAATTAGGAAGAGGTTAGAAGATGATAAAATGTTTATTACCTCAAGTGAATCCACTTCAAGCATGACTTTCCGAAACCCGCAATCCCAGGCCAATTTGAGTCCATTATGTGCTCCCCAAAGTTCAACAGTCAGGGGCGAGCAATATAAGTCAGAAAACCACCACACCAATGTCCTGTGCAATCCCAAAGTAAACCCCCAATAGTCCCGATAAACGACCGTATTTTACTGCTCCGTCAGTATTAAGTTTAACCCAACCCACCAGTGGTGGGATCCAGCCAACCGGATGACTGACAGGCAGTCCTGGGCTCAGGATAACTCGACTTGTCACTGTGTGTGCCTTAACGATCCACCTAACATAATCAAGAACAATGCGACGTCCTTCTTTGGGCTAGTGAAAATCGACGTCAAAAAGGCTGCGGTTATGCCACTGCTAGAGAAACCAGCAAGAGACACCATATATGGTTGCCCACTCCCCTATTTAGACACGTATCAGTTTAGTAAGATTGTATCGCAACCATGTGGCTTCATCTTGCTGAAAGAATTCCAATGTGATTACTTCGGGGAAAAATTGGTTCCAATAGGCTATTACTCTAGCACAATCCCGCATGGCATGCATGGTTGTCTCGACTTGCCCACAGAAGTGACAGCTATTATCCAGGGTAAGATGTCTAACGGCTCACTGTTGGTTGGTTAGCAGTTTCTATTTGGCGAGTAGCCACAAAAATGATCGAATCCGCTGCGATCCGGCCCATTTCCAAATAACATTCCAGATTAGGTTTTGATCCTCTAACGGTGCTGCCGTTATCAATTCATACGCAAATGCTACCAAGAATTTACCTTGTTGCCCAAGTCCCCATACAATTCGATCCTCACCCCTGTCCTCGACCGGAGGCCGGATGCGCGCAATATTTGAACATATTATAGGGGGAAGGTAGCTCTAGAATAACGTCCAGTTCCAGTTACCCTCCCCATCCACACACTATTGAACAGTAGCAGCAGTACGCAAGGTATCAGGTAGGGTGGCTATTGTTGCATCGATTAGCAGACCCCAATCGGTTAGCCAATTGTCGATCCAAAAGTAAATTCGGCGACCATTTCCAAGATTCCATTTGATACCTTGGCGGACATAGGCCCGTGTAGCTGAAATACCCCGCTAGATGATCGAAGCGTCGTGTTTAGCCAGTGTTTGCAGTATGTGGTGTACAGGAAAGCGATATTTCATGCGGAAGACTTATACCCATAAGGCTGAGGGCTTGGTGAGTAGAGCTCAGCCCAATTTCGTCATTAAAGCATCATTAGAAGCTCTAATATGTTTAAGCCCAAGGCCCAAGGCCCACTAATTTTTTTGGGCTACAGATGGCTTCCCAGTTAACTAAATGAATTTTCTGCTGTCCATCGTGTGATCCCCAGATGAAATTCCACATTAATTTTTCCAAGTCATCACAAAATTGTCGTGGCAACCGTACAGTTTGCATCGTATAAATGGGTAGGGAGGAGATCATGGATTGAGTTAGCGTAACTCTCCCCGCCATAGACAAATGTCGCACTCGCCAACTAGTTAATTTTTGATGAGCTCGATCCAAAATATATTTATACGTGTTTCGCGATGAGTGTTCATGAATTAACGGCATACCTAAATATTTACCCAAATTGGTAGCGCTCTGAATCTGGAGTGCTCAACTAATCCGCCTCTGATGCTCCGATAATACATTCTTGGAAAAAAAAGATATGTGTTTTAGCATTACTCATCTTTTGTCTGGAGATTTGACAATAAGTCGCCAGTACTTGCGAGACCACCAATGCCTGAATATTCGTAGCTTCGCCAAACAGGATTAGGTCATCGGCAAAGAAAAGATGAGATATGGAAGGCCCCGCGTGTCTCCACTTGAAAGGTTTCCACATTCCTTGGCTCACCGAATGGAAGATAAGATGGCCCAATCGTTCCATACATAGGACAAAAAGGTAAGGCGAGAGTGGATCACCTTGGAGAATACCCCTTGACGGTCGAAATGGATTAGAAAGATTGTCGTTCCACACTACTTGCATGGAGACCGTAGTGAGACACTTCATAATGACACTCAGTAGGTTATGGGTGAGGCCAATTTCCAAGATATCATAAGCTTTTTCCAGATCAACTTTTATAGCTAAGTATCCAGTTTTCCCTTAGTTCTTGCTCATCGAATGGATGATCTCCTAGGCAATAATAATGTTGTCTGTGATATGCCTGCCGGGGATAAAACTGCATTGCGTATTTGCTGCTAGACCATCAAAATGTGGCTTCAGACGATTCACTATTACCTTTGAAATGATTTTGTACATCACTGAGCATAGGCTGATAGGTCTAAATTACGTAAGAAACTTCGAAGAGGAAACTTTCGGAATGAGTACGAGAATGGTTTGGTTCAAATCTGGTTCCCAGGTTTCATTGTTAAAAATTTTCTGAATAAAATTCACCACCTGGTGAACTACCGTCCCCCATTGAGATTGGAAAAATAAAGCTGATCCTCGACGCTTTGTGAGGATTCATAGGAAAGACCGTCGATTTTATTTCTGGAGCATGAACTGGGGTTTGAAGAGCTTGAAATTGCTCCGCAATAAGAGAAAGAAAAGTACCGATGGGACAACGATGATTAACCGCCTCATCGGCAGTATACACTGGCGCAAAATAATCACGAATCAAGGTGTTTAATTGACCAACATCCGTTACGTCCTTGCCTTACTGATCAGCTAACCGCTCGATCATTAAATTCTTGCGTTTTGTCTGGGTAACCATGTGATAATATTTGGTATTGCGATCACCGTTTGACAACCATTCACATCTGGCTCGTTGATGCCAAAAAAGTTTTTCCTCACAAAATACTTGTACGAGTATCCTGCTCAGTCTTTCTTCTAATGTCAATAGCGACTCTGAATCGTTATTTTGTAATGCCCGTTGTATATCTTCCAACCGAGCGAGCAGCCATTTCTTTCGATGGAATATGTTTCCAAATTCAGATTTATTCCATTGCATGAGTTGGTTTTAAAATAGATTAATAGAGCCACTAAACGACTTGGCTGTAGGAAGCCACTTATCCGCGACTATCTGCGAAAATGCTTCATAAGCTAGCCATGCTGCCCGAAAACGAAACTTGGGGATTCCTCGGTCATTCTGACCTGTACGGCCATACTGAATAAACAAAGGCCGGTGATTAGAGCCTAGAAAGGTAAATGGTGATTAACAGTAGAAGGAAAGCTTTCCAACCAAGTTGACGAACCAAACACTCTATCTAGTCTAGCTTGGACGTTGCCTCGCCACCAAGTAAAACGCGAGCTGACGTACCCCATATCATGCAAACCGCTCTCATTGACCCATTCCCGAAAATCTTTACTAACCACGGGTACTGAAATTGATCCACCCCTTTTATCCTCATCAGATAATTTAACGTTAAAATCCCCTCCAACAATCCAAGGATGTATGATGGATCTACCGATCCATCGCAATATATGCCAGAGGAATTTTTGATTATGCTTTTGGGGGCTAGCATATGTCGCTGATAATTCAAAAGTGACGGATCCATATTGAATTTTGGTATGAATGATTTGTCGATGAGCTAACACTATAAAAACTTCAAAATCCTTCTTCCATAATAGCCAGATCCTGCTAGTGAAGCCTTCAGCTTCTACACGGAAAGAATAATGAAATCCCAATTTGTTGATGACTTTTTAAGCCCTTCAGCCTCTAATCCTTGTTTCCATCAGAATCAATATTCTCAAGCGATAATGCCGAATGTAATTCTGCAATATCGTTTGGAATTGTTTCCCCCCGCCCCCTTGACAATTTCAAATAATAATAGACATAAATGGCGTCATTATTTTTGAAGGCCCCTAAGGCCGAGAAATATCCATAAAACTCTCCAGCGTTATATGGCTATCGCCTTTGGGTGCCTGTGTTACTATCGCTTTGAGCAACTCCTGCTCGCGCGAGATGTCTGTCATTCTTGCTTCGTCTATCAACTGATCGGGTGGCCTGGAAGGAGGTAGAATAAATTCGATTTCTTGATGCCCTCTAGGATCCGATGGTCCCTCCACTCCGTCCATGGGTTGGTCGATTGCTCCTTGTATCACCTCCCGCTCCTCTGATGCAGACTGAACACATATGACATCGTGGTAAGAACTAAGGGTTACGACTTTGTGCATATTGTTGAGGGTGGGTTGGAGTTGGGTTGAAGATGCTAGGCCTAAGTCCTTAACTGGAATTTTTTCCTTACTATCACTAATTTTGGGTGTATGGGCCATTACATTCTTGGGCCCCCCTTGTTGTTTTTTCCCATAGCCAGTCGGTGCGGATGATGGCCTAGTCGTTTGCCTCTTGGCTTGGTACATGAAAGCGTCTAAAGTTAGTTGAGTGCGTGTCGCGTGATGTTGTTGTTGCGTAGACGACATAAACGATGGTTTTTCTATTAAATCGCGTCGGTCCTCTACTGACAGGATGTCAAACCTTGAGCCGCCCACCAGTTGGTCAGTATTAGGTGTTCGTTGTTGTCGCATGGGTTGGCGAGAACTGTTGGGATGAGAGGATTGCCGTTGCACTTTGATCCAGGGGCCATACCTGTTAGTTGTCCCATCGTGGGTCGTTACGGTGGTTGTTCCGCCTATGGCCGTGGACACAAAACACTCTTGAGTATGGAAAGAGTAGTGGCGAGGATAATGAACACGATGGACACCTTACTAAAAAAGTTCGCAAACGTAGGAGGGAGGAGGATCATCCACCAAACTCAAAACAGTCATATAGTGCTGCAGTCCTCGGGGGCCATCTGGGCAATACTGAGTTGAAGCGCTTGCATGGCGTGATAAAGATCCCATTGAAGTTGAAGATGGGGATATCCGAACACTGACAGAGGAGTCCGGAGTGGGAATTGCGCTTTCACAGAACTTCACAGCAAAATTGGACCAACAGTGGTCACAAGCCGTTTTAGTGAAACTACTGGGAAGAAGTATTGGTTACCGGATTCTTTGCAGTTGCCTGAAATTAATGTGGCAACCAAAAGGACCTATGAAGATAGTGGATTTAGACTATGACTATTTTCTTGTCAATTTCATCTAGGAGGAAGATTACCTGAAAGCATTAGCCAATAGGCCCTGGGTTATATTCGGTCACACCCTTTCTGTCCAGAGATGGACTCCAATCTTCCCACGGTCGCAAGGTAAGGTAATCTGAGCAGTGGTTTGGGTATGTTTCCCGAAACTCCCCATTGCTCGGTATCATCCTCGAATCCTCTCCACCCTCGAAAATTTGGTTGGACAAACCATAAAAATCGATGAAACAACAAAGACCACTCACCAGGGCAAGTTCGCAAAAGTAGCAAAAGTAGCAGTAGATATAGACATAATCGTACCTTTAAGGGCTTCAGTGGAGCTGGATGGTGAGTCAATCAGGGTAATGTATGAGGGTTTGACACAGGTTTGCTTCAACTGCGGCATGGTGGGACATGAAGGTGGGATCTGTCCCACGCGTGTTCAACAGCAGATGCAAACCCAATATTATTGTTTCCAAGTAGAAACATTGAGCCACTCGATGGTAACATAATCACTCGAATTTTGTAAATTTGGTTTTAAAATATATTATTCTAAATACAGTAATAGACTCAACATTAAGAAAACATAATAACTTGAGATTGGAATTAAAAATTCCGAAATATTATACTTTTTTAATCTTAATTTCATATCTTTTATTTGTTTTAGTCACGTCTTTGGCTTATTTAAACTTTATAATATTTATGATCATATTAATCATATTTATGACAAAAATTTAAATTCATAATTAGTATCTAATCTACCAGACTTTAACTTATCCTTAGAATATGTTGTTGTAAATTTTTTTATTTAAGTTTTCCTTTTTTAATAATCGATTTTATTCATTCTTAATTTGACAGGTACTATTCCACCACTATACTCAATATTTAGATATTGATTTTGGTACTATAAAAAATATTAAATTCTATAAATTACTTTAATGATCATATTAATCATATCAAAGTCAATGTACATGATTTTCCGCTTTGCGTTGGAGAGGGTTATCCATGTATGCAACCTTACCCTTGTATTTTTACAAAAAAGTTGTTTTCGTAATTTAAATCTGTGATCTTCTAATCACAAAAAAAAACAACTTTTACTGATGCCTCCGAGGCTATCTCTTTTGTATTATTCATATTTGTTTATTATAATCTAATAAGTTTAAAAATTTAACAAAATAATGAATTAAATTGATCACGTGACAAAGCTTATAGTCAGAAGAATCTACGATTTAATTTCAAAGGCCAACATAAATGTTCACTCCTTGAAGAAGAGTTGCTCTGGAAAGCCGCAATAGATATGTTACGTAACTGAACACGTACGCTCCGCCGCTCAAGTCGAGGATGACCTTAACTATTTCTACTGCAGAGACATGCAAGTATGCTTTCGCTGCCAATTTTCTCACCTTTCATACAAAGATTTGATTCATTCAATCATGAATTTACCATCAACTTTTGAGGAAGCTTAGACAAACTGGTAATTAATGCGGAGGATTTAGTTACAGAGACAACTACAGAGCATTCATTACGTAGATAAATACACCCAAATTAGGATTGATAGAATGACTAGGTATAAGAGTAGAAACACAACTCAATTAAGATTGAAAGAAATATAACTCACATTATATTATTACGAGTTAAAAAGATGATTTATAATACAAACATTCATTAATTACTATTAAAACCTATAAGATTGAGATTTGCTCAAGGTCTATTATTGAATACTTGAATTTGTTTTCTATATACGAACAATAAGATAAATGAATATTTATAAGTAAATAAAACTAATTATAACCATAAATTTCAATTTTTTCTAAATATCACATATTCTAATATTTACTTTTGCACTATACAATATTTATCTTCATGTAGATATAGTTATTATGTTAATAATATTTAATTCTTTTAATAAAAATTTATTAAAAAATTGGGGCTAAGTTTGAAAATAAAATTTTCATTATAATAATAAGTTAAAACAAAATACTTTCATTCACATTTTCTTTTAGAGTTAATTAAAACTCAAAGACAATTTGATAACACACTGAAAATTTTGACGTTGTTATTATAAGATGTAGAATTTATTTAGTCGAACTTCATTCTGACATACTTGTGAAGAACACGTGGAGAGAACCCTAGCAGATGGTGAAAACACGATGTTGCTTTTGGGTCAGTAACAAAGCTAATTTTCGGGCTTAGGCTAAGGACATTGGACTGATAACTTAGTCCATTTACTGTGGCCTAACCTCTTATCTTTTATTATTTTTTGTCCATATTCTTTTCTACCTTTTCTTTGTTATCTTATTACTAGTGAATCTTTTCTGTTACAAATATCCAATCTGTTATAACAAATTGTAAATAGAACTACCTATATATAGGTTGGGATTCATTCAATAAAGACTGTGCAAAAATTATTATCCTCATTACATTTCTTGTCATGGTATCAGAGCATTGAGTAGCTTGATACTCTTCCTTCTTAGTTGGCTCCATTTTTTTCCTTTGTCTTCTCTTTGTTATGTTTTCCTTGTTTCTTTATTCGTCTACCTTATGTCAGTAGCTCTAGTTCCCTCATATGCCAGTGTTACTACCAACCAAACACATCATCAGTCACACTCTTAAAATATAATTTGATCAGAAGATCATCCAGCCAGTCCTTTTTACCTTCATCCCAATGAAAATCCACCTTTAGTTTTTTTTCTCTTCTCTCTTGACAAGTACTAACTATCACGCAAGGGCAAGATCCATTTGCATGACCCTGTTGTCAAAAAACAAACTCAAGTTTATCGATGGAACTATCACAGCACCACTCAGAGAAGATCCTTTGTTCATTTATTGGGAAAGATGCAACACAATGGTGTTATCATGGTTATTAAGATCAGTGACAGATTCAATCGCACAAAGTGTGTTTTGGTTCGATTCAGCGGTTGAAATTCGGAAAGATTTGGAAGGAAGGTTCTCAAAAACATATTCTTTTAGAATTTCTGATCTCCAAGAAGACATATACAGTTACAACAAGGTAATCTTTCAGTATCTGACTATTACACACACCTTAAAATGCTGTGAGATGAATTGTTTAATCTATGACCTATGCCTAAATGCAAGTGTGAACCTCAATGCAACTATGATGTTTTAGCTACATTCAAAACTTATCAAGAAGGGGACTGTGTTATTAGATTTTTAAAGGGATTAAATGATTCTTACACTACTGTCAAGGCTCACATTATGCTCATGGACCCTCTACTTGACATAAAAAGAACTTTTGCAATGGTAGAATAGTATGAAAGACAATTAACTACACAAACTTTATCCTCACCAATCATTGAACCACAAGCATTCTTCAGCAAAACTGACACCAAAAGAAATTATCAATAGAACAAAAGGCCTATTTGTACCTTCTGTGGGAACATTGGTCATGTGGAAAGTAAATGCTATAAAAAACATGGTTTCCTCCCAAAATTTTCATCAAATGCTAGATCATATTATCCAAGCAGAGACAACAACCATAACAAATTCATGGCAATCAATCAGGTTGAGACTTACCAAGACTGCCTCTCCTCGAACATTGAGAATTCTTCACTCTCCAAGGAGTCAAGGCAAGATAACACAAACTTCAGCCTCACTTCGGAGCAGTATTCACAATTAATTCAGATTATGCACAAAGAAGGAGATACCAAAGGAAAATCTATTAGCACACCTCAAATCAACACAATTTCAATTGATCAAAAAGGTAGATCCAAACCTAACATGCTTTTTAGTTTATGGTCATCCATATGGATCCTCGACTTTGTCGCAACTGACCATATCATTTGTTCCTTAGAATTCTTCTCAGCCTACAAAGCAACAAATTCCTTGACTGTCAAAATGCCAAATGGCAATTTTGTTTCTGTCACACATATTGGAACAATCAATATTTCTTCAATCACTCTTACCAATGTGTTTTTTGTGCCTATTTTTCTTTTAACTTAATTTCAATCAGCAAGCTTACTAGTTCTTATCCATGTAAACTAATTTTTACACCTCATTCATGTCAAATTCAGGACACCAAAACTATGAAGATGATTGGTTTTGCTAAACAAGTCAACAAACTCTATCACCTATCTGCATCATTCCCAGATCACACCTCACTTCTCTGTCAAGTTTCCTCACCTCAAGAAAACTTATGGCACAAAAGGCTAGGGCATATTTCTAATTCTAGGCTACATAGTTTGTCTAGAATGGATTTTACTGTTGTTTTTCAATACACAAATCAATGTGATATTTGCCATTTTGCTAAACAAAAAAGATTACCTTTCCATCCTAGTATTTCAGTTGCACATGCTTTTTTCGATTTAATACACATTGACATTTGGGGTCCGTATCACACTCCATCTATTCTGGGTTATAAGTTTTTTTGACTATTATGGATGACCATAGCAGAATGACATGGATATATATGATGAGACACAAATCAGAAACCAGAGATTAATAAAAGGATTCTGCACTTTTGTTGAAAGACAGTTTGAGAAACATGTTAAACACATTCGCAGTGAAAACGGTGTGGAATTTTGCATGAAAAATTTTCACAAAGAAAGAGGAATCCTGCATGAAACAACATGTGTTGAAACCCCACAACAGAATGGAAGAGCTAAAAGGAAGCATCAACACATTCTGAATGTAGCAAGATCTCTAAAAATGCAAGCTAACCTACCTACAAAATTCTGGGCATATTGCATTATTCATTTAATCAATTGCATTTAATCAATTGCATTCCTTCTCCTTTACTATCTAATCAGTCTCCATATTTTGTCTTATTTGGCACTAATCCAGATTTATCAGTCTTAAAGGTATTTGGCTGCCTTTGTTTTGCTCCTACCGAGGAAACAAACAGAGGGAAATTTGATGCAAGGGTAAAAAAAATGTGTTTTTGTTGGTTTTTATATAGGCACTAAAGGATACAAGGTCTTTGATCGCAGCTCTAACCAATACCTATTGACCAAGGACGTACAATTCTATGAAAATATGTTTCCCTACCTCACCTCATCCATCACCTCAAACCTACCTTCACCTATACTACCCATTCATTCAAATTCACTCTCTTTTGACTTCATTCCATCAATTTCTACGAATCAGCAACCTTTACTTACCCAACCTATCTCTTCCCCTACTTCTCCAACACAATTAGACCCAACTCCATTGCTTCGTTGCTCTACAAGGCAATCTAAGCCTCCATCTCATCTTAAAGCTTATGACTGGCCCACCATTTGATATACCTCTCCTCACTCCCTATCCTCTGTTCTCTCTTATGACAACCTATCTCCTCAACATTGTGTTTTTTTAGCTAGACTCTCCTTACTAAAAGAACCCACTGCCTATAAGCAAGCAATTCAATATCCAGAATGGAGAGATGCAATGCAGGCTGAATTAAAAGCTTTACAGACAATAACACATGGAAACTAGAACCCTTACCTTCAGGAAAAGCTACAATTGACTATAAATGGGTCCACAGATTTAAGTTCAATGCAGATGGGAGTCTCCAACGATGCAAAAGTCGTGTTGTAGCTAAGGGCTTCACTCAGCAAGAAGGTTTGGATTACACAAAAACCTTCTCCCCTATGGTAAAAACAACAACTATCAGAGTTCTCCTAGCATTAGTAGCACAAAGGGACTGGTTACTACATCAACTATACATAAATAATGCATTTCTGCATGGTGACTTACATGAAGAAGTCTACATGAAGGCTCCTCCCGAATTAGCTCTTCCTCGTCCAGATCTTGTATGCCATCTCAAGAAGAGCCTTTCTGGTCTGAAGCAAGCTAGTCGCCAGTGGCACTCCAAGTGGACTTCTGCCTTCCTTTCGATTGGTTTTATTCAACCACAATCCGATCACTCTATGTTCAGAAAAGTTGTGCATGATACCTTCATCATCTTACTTGTCTATGTTGATGATGTGCTCCTCACTAGTAATAACTTGTAGCTTATCCAAGCCACCAAACAATTCCTCGATGAAACCTTCAAGATTAAGGATCTCGAACCTGCAGAATATTTTTTAGGGCTTGAATTAGTAAGATCTTTGGCTGGCATAAATCCAATTCAACACAAATATACACTAGATTTACTTTAAGATACCTGTTTTTTGCTTTCAAAATCAGCCACTAGCCCTATGGCCTCAGATCTTCGACTATCTTCATCCGGAGATCACATCATTGACCCATCACTTGTCCATTGCTTGATTGGAAAGCTCCTTTACTTGACCACCATGAGACAGGACATATGTTTTGCCATCCATCAACTTTCACAATTCATGAATGCGCCAACCCAGTGTCATCTTCAAGCTGCACATCGCATCCTTCTCTACTTAAAGAAATCTCCAGGTTAAGGGCTCCTATTCTGACGAGACTCACCACTCCAGCTCTGTGTTTTCTCAGACTTTGATTGGGGAACCTGCCCCGACTCCTGTAAGTCTGTCACTGGTTACTGCGTGTTTCTTGGATCTTCCTTAATCTCTTAGAAATCCAAAAAACAACAAACAATCTCCAAAAGTTCATCGAAGCCAAGTATAGAGCTCTCGCCACCATGACATGTGAACTTCAGTGGCTCACTTATCTACTTAAGGACCTTGACGTAAACCATCACCAACCGGCGTATCTCTATTGTGATAACCTTTCCGCTATACATATAGCTGAAAATTCGATCTTTCACAAATGAACAAAGCACATCGAGATAGATTGCCATGTCGTTCGTGAAAAATTGCAGAAAGGTATCATCCACCTTATTCCTATCTCGACCATCGCTCAATTGGTCGACATCTTCCCCAAAGCCCTACCAAAAATCCCTTTTGAAGACTTGTTACTCAAGCTTGGCGTCGTGCACGACATCTACCACCCAGCTTGCAGCGGCGTGTCAAGAGAAATTCAGCTTGTGGCAGCATGTGGAGAACCTGTGGAGAGAACCATAGCAGATGGTGAAGACACGATGTTGCTTTTGGGTCAGGAAGCTAATTTTCGAGTTTAGGCTAAGGACTTTGGACTGATAACTTAGTCCATTTACATTGGCCTAACCTCTCATCTTTTATTATTTCTAGCGTATATTCTTTTGTACTTTTTCTTTGTTATCTTATTACTAGTGAATCTTTTCTATTACAAACATCCAATATGTTATAACAAATTGTAAACATCCCAACCTATATATAGGTTGGGATTTGTTCAATAAAGACTGAGCAAAAATTATTATCCTCATTACATTTCTTGTCAATACTTAAATTGCTTTCGATATATGTATCCTTAATAGCCTATTTGGTTCAAAGAATTAAATAAATAAGGAATATAATAGTTATTCTTAGGAATAGAAAAGACGAGGAATATAATATAATGGATATTACTTTATTTGGTTCAAGAAATGAAATAGATAAATAATTTATATGCCAATGTTTGGTTTGAAAATATAAACTTGGAATAACAAAGGAATAACCAACAAAAAAACCGAAATATCTTTATCCTTATCCTGATGACGACGACGACAATGATGATGATTATTATCATTATTAATTTTTTCTTATTATTATTCTTGTTATTATTAATTGTATTGTTTTTATTAATTATAATTATATTTATTATTATTAAATTCCTTAATTTTATTTATTATTATTATTATTAAAAATTTTTACTTATTATTATTAATTGTATTGTTTTTATTAATTATTATTATTATTATTATTATTATTAAATTCCTTATTATTATTAATTTTCTACTTATTATTATTATTATTATTGTTAATTTTATTAATTATTATCAATTATTAAATTCCTTATTACTATTAATTTTCTTCTTATTATTATTAATTTTGTTATTCTTATTATTTTTATTCTTATTAATTATTATTAATTTTCTACTTACTATTATTCTTATTATTATTAACTTTATTATTTTAATTAACTATATTTATGTATATTATTATTATTATTATTAAATTCCTTATTATTATTAATTTTCTTCTTCTTCTTCTTCT
>JAOQMS010000002.1:14371725-14391744 GCA_027563885.1 Erythroxylum longipes
TTGGTTTATTTGTTAGTCAAATTGTCATTACTTTTACCAGTTGCTACAGCCACAGTGGAAAGAGCTTTCTCTGCAATGAAAATTATCAAGAATTCACTTCGTAATAAAATGGGAGATGACCTATTAAATGATTGTTTTGTGTGTTACATTGAAAGAGATGTATTTGCAAATATTGACAATGATCTTGTTATGAAAATATTTCAATCTTTGAAAAGTAGGCGAGGATCATTGTAATTTTAACTATTTTATATTCTTAATAAAACTTTATTTTTCTATTTAGTTTTGATATGAAAATTTTTGTGAAATCTATATTTTATTTAGGCCCTCCCATCTTAAATTCTTGGCTCCGTCACTGGACTGCCACATTTTTTATCCTCAATGTGTAATAATGAGTTAAAGTCACCCCCTAAACACCACGGTTTCAAAATCGTAGTTGACAGTTCCTCCAAATCATGTTCAGGAGTTTAAATCTATTAGTAACAAGCTCAGAATCCAGAGACTGGTACAACAGGTGAACATGAGTGATGAACGAAAGCTCTAGCCTCTCCCACCCTACTGGTGCCGATGGGGCAAACTTCCAATCTAAAGATGAAGATTTCACAATGAAACGAGTCAAGATACGGGACAAAAAAGATATTTAGGATGCTCCCATGGAAGAAGGGAAGAAAAGTTATAGTGCAGCAGTTACTTCACCTACTGAATCTAACAATGAGAAAGTGGAATGAATGCGAATAGAAGATGTGAATTTTGAAGAAGGCGATATTAACTTTGTTGTGAAAGAGAAAGTTATGGCCATTGAATTATCAAAACCTTTTAAACAACGCCTCCTGAAGCCATGGGAACTATTGGTGGTTTTTAACGTTTTAGGCCGTAATGTTGGATACCAAACTCTATGAAATAGATTGAGAATCATATGGAAAGGGACAAAATCTTTTATTAGGGTAATCGATATGGATAATGAGTTTTTCCTTGTCCAATTTTCTACCATGACAGATTATCTTCATGCGTTAACAAATGGTCCCTGGTCTATCTTGGGTCATTGTTTGGTTGCTTAACTTTGGAGTCCGGTCTTTTGGGCTTCTGAACAGCGTATCACATGAGCAGTTGTTTGGGTTAGATTCTCGAATCTTCTTATGAATTGGTATCATCCGAGAATTCTCTGTGTTATGGGCAACATGATTGGGAATACCGTAAAAATTAATATCAATACATCGAAGTTGTAGCAGGGAAAATTTGCTTGGGTTGCAGTTCACATTGATTTGGACCAACTTGTTAAAGGTCATATTTTTATTGAGAACGTTGAACAGAAGGTGTCTTATGAGGGGTTGCCTCAAATTTGCTATACTTGTGGTTGTATAGGTCATAACAGTCTCTATTGTCTAACACATCATGCTCAGGAGCAAACATCGATAGAAACTAGTGGCGGTGGAGTAGCAAAGACTTCCATGGCTGGGGCGAAACAGCCACCAAAGGATTCCAACGATGACGATGTGCTTGGTCCCTGGATTCATGCTAGGAATAATTCTCAGTGCAATTTCAAGAGGGAGGGTGGCAATTCAATCCCTAAAAATCAGAAGGGTAGTAATGACTTTAAACAGGGGTCTCGTTTCTCTCTATCATTAGATTCTTAAGCTATTGATTTGGGGCCAATAACGGCGCCTATTAGAAATGGTTTAACACTTAAACTAATCTATCTTAGCCAAGCCCACCTTAGTAAGGATAAAGCCCAAACAAGTACCATTGACAGATCAACTGGTGACTTCTCTAACAGCAAACTTCCTATTCAGGCCCAAACACCTTTAAATCCAACAACCATTAATTGTCTCACCCCTGATACTGATAAGAAACGTGATGAAGAATAACCAGCTCAACTTTTATTGAATGAATTACAACATATTATATAGGTCATTCTGTTGTAGTTTGTTGTAACAGATATAATACGTGTAATAGCAATAGATTTGATACGTGTAATACAGAGGATTTACAAGTAAAATAAAAAAGAAAAGAATGTGGGCCAAAGATGTAAAGTTGATCCAAAGTGAATGGACTAGGCTGCAATCCAAACACATTAGTCTATACTTAAAACAAAGAAAATGTCCCTGACCCAATAGATGAACATCGTGTTTTCATCTAGGGTTCTCTCCACACGCCACCATCTTCATCTAAGGTTCTTCACACGCAGAGCTCTTTTCACACGCCGCCGAAAGTACAACTTTTCTTGACACGCCACCGCAAGCTGGGCGGTAGACGTTGTCAACGCCAAGCTTGAGTAGTAAATCTTGAAAGGTGGATTTGGGCAGGGCTTTGGTGAAAATATCGGTCAGTTGATCGTTGGTTGAGATGGGAATAAGGTGAAGGATACCTTGTTGTAATTTCTCTTGAACAATATGGAAATCGATCTCGATGTGCTTTGTGCATTTGTGAAAAAATTGGATTTTCTGTGATGTGTATAGCAGAAAGGTTGTCACAATATAGATATGCTGGTGGGAGATGGTCGACTCCGAAGTCCTTAAGAAGATACGATAGCCACTGAAGTTCGCATGCCGTGGTGGCCAGAGCTTTGTACTCAGCTTCAGAGGAACTCTTGGAGATTTTCGGTTGTTTTTTGGATTTCCAAGAGATTAAGGAGGATCCGAGAAACACACAGTAACCAGTGACGGACTTTCGGGAGTCGGGGCAGGTTCCCCAGTTAAAGTTGGAGAAAGCACAGAGCTTAAGTGGGGAGGCTCCTCGGAAAAGGAGCCCTTGACCTGGTAATTTCTTTAAGTACCGAAGGATGCGATGTGCGGCTTGAAGGTGACACTTGGTTGGCGCATGCATGAATTGTAAAAGTTGTTGGACAACAAAAGATATGTCCGGTCTTGTGGTGGTTAAGTAAACAAGTTTTTCGACCAAGCAGCGAAAAGAAGATGGGTCAGTAATGTGGTCACCAGTTGAAGATAAGTGGAGGTCGGATGCCATAGGGTTAGCGGCTGGTTTTGAAAGCAGAAAGCTGGTAGCTTTAAGTAAGTCTAATGTGTATTTGTGTTGACTAAGATTTATGCCAATAGATGATCGTGCTAATTCAAGCCCCAAAAATATTTTGTAGGTCCGAGATCCTTATTCTTGAAGGCTCCATCGAGGAATTGTTTAGTGGTTTGGATGAGCTGCAAATCATTACTAGCGAGAAGCACATCGTTAACATAGAGAAGTAAAATGATGAAAGTTTCATGTACCTCTTTTCTGAACATGGAGTGATCGGATGAAGATTGAACAAAACCAGTGGAAAGGAGGGCAGAAGTGAGCTTGGAGTGCCACTAGCAGCTGGCTTGCTTCAGACCATAAAGGCTTTTTTTGAGATGGCAAACAAGGTTTGGATGTGGCAGAGCTAATTCAGGGGGAGCTTTCATATAGACTTCTTCATGTAAGTCACCGTGTAGAAATGTATTATTTATGTCGAGTTGGTGTAGTAACCAGTCATTCTGTGATACTAGTGCTAATAGAACTCTGATAGTTGTTGTTTTGACCATAAGGGAGAAGGTTTCTTTGTAATCCAAACCTTTTTGCCGAGTAAAACCGTTGGCTACTACACGACTTTTACATCGTTAGAGATTCCCATCTGCATTGAATTTGAATCTGTAGACCCATTTGCAGTCAATATCAACTTTTCCTGGAGGAGGTAAAGGCTTAAGTTCCCAAGTGTGATTATCTTGTAGAGCCTTTAATTCTGCTTGCATGGCATCTCTCTATTCTAGATATTGAATTGCTTGCTTGTAGGTAGTGGGTTCTTTTAGTGAGGAGAGTCTAGTTGAAAAAACAAGATGTGGAGGGGAGAGGTTGGAGTAAGAAAAAACAGAGGAGAGGGTGTGAGGAGAGGTATAGGAAATGGTAGGGCAGTCATAATCTTGAAGATGAGATGGAGGCTTGGATTGCCTTGTAGAGCGACAAAGCAATGGATTTGGGTCTGGTTGAGTTGGAGAAGTAGGGGAAGAGATAGGTTGGGTAAGTAAAGGTTATTGGTTGATAGATGTTGATGGAATGAAGTCATCAAAGGGTGCATTTGAATGAATGGGTAGTATAGGTGAAGGTAGGTCTAAGGTTTCGGATGAGGTAAAGTAGGGAAACTTACTTTCATAAAATTGTACATCTCTGGTCAATAGGTATTGGTTAGAGCTGAGATCAAAAACTTTGTATCCTTTAGTGCTTGTAGAAAAGCCAACAAAAACACATTTCTTTGCCTTCGTATCAAATTTCCTCTATTTGTTTCCTTGGTGGAGGCAAAACAAAGGCAACCAAATACCTTTAGAGCTGTTAAATCTAGATTAGTGCCAAATAACATAGAATATAGAGACTGATTAGTCAGTAGAGGAGAAGGAATGCGATTAATTTAAGTATACAACATGAATGATACAATCTGCCCAGAATTTTGTAGGTAGGTTGGCTTGCATTTTTAGAGCCCTTGCTATATTCAGAATATGTTGATGCTTCTTTTCGGCTCTTCCATTTTGTTGTGGTGTTTCAACACATGTAGTTTCATGGAAGATGCCCTTTTCTTTGTAAAAATTTTTCATGCAAAATTCCACACCATTATCACTACAAATGTGTTTAACATGTTTCTCAAATTGTCTTTCAACATAAGTGCAGAATCGTTTTATTAAATCTCTGGTTTCCGATTTATTTCTCATCATGTATATCCATGTCATTCTGCTATGGTCATCCACAATAGTTAGAAAGAATTTATAAGCAAGAATAGATGGAGTATGATAGGGACCCCAAATATCAATGTGTATTAGATCAAAACAAGCTTTTGCAACTGAAATACTAGGATGGAAAGGTAATCTTTTTTGTTTAGCAAAATGGAAAATGTCACATTGGTTTGTGTATTGAAAAATAACAGAAGAATTCATTCTAGATAGAGTTTGTAGCCTTTGGTTAGAAATATGCCCTAGTCTTTTGCGCCATAGATTTTCTTGAGGTAAGGAAACATGACAGAGAAGTGAGGTGTGATCTGAGAATGATGCAGATAGATGATATAGTCCGTTGACTTGTTTAGGAAAACCAATCATCTTCATAGTTTTGGTGTCCTGAATTTGACATGAATGAGGTGTAAAGATCAGTTGACATGGATAAAAACTAGTAAGCTTGCTAATTGAAATTAAGTTGAATGAAAAGATAAGCACAAAAAGCACATTGATAAGAGTAATGGAAGAAATGTTGACTGTTCCAATATGTGTCACAGAGACAAAGTTGTCATTTGGTAATCTGACAGTCAAGGAATCTACGAATTTATAAGCTGAGAAGAAGCTTAAAGAACAAATGATGTGGTCAGTAGCACCAAAATCGAGGATCTATGTGGATGACCATAAACCAGAAAGCATGCTAGGTTTGGATGTACCTTTTAGATCACTGGAAATTGTATTGATATGAGGTGTGCTGATATATTTTCCTTTGGTATCTCCTTCTTTGTGCAGAATCTGCATCAACTGGGAATACTGTTTCGAAGTGAGGCTGTAATTTGCACTATGTTGTCCGGACTCCTTGTAGAGTGAAGAATTTTCAATTTCTGAGGAGCGGCACTCCTGGTAAGTCTCAATTTGATTGATTGCCTTGAATTTGTTCTGATTGTTGTCTCTGCTTGGATAATGTGATCTGGCATTTGACGAAAAATTCATAGGGAAACCATGTTTTTTATAACATTTATTTTCCACATGACCAATGTTCCCACAGAAGGTGCAAATGGGTCTTTTGTTCTGTTGATAATTTCTTTTGGTGTCTGTTTTGCTAAAGAATGCTTGTGGTTCAATGATTGGTGAGAGTAAAGTCTGTTTTGTGTTTAATTGTCTTTCATGCTATGCTACCATTGCAAAAACTCTCTTTATGCCAGGTAAAGGGTCCATGAGCATAATGTGAGACTTGACAGTAGTGTAAGAATCATTTAATCCTTTTAAAAATCTGATAACACAGTCCCCTTCTTGATAATTTCTGAATGTAGCCAAAACATCACAGTTGCATTGAGGCTCACATTTGCATTTAGGCATAGGTCTTAGGTTAAATAATTCATCCCATAGCATTTTAAGGTGTGTGCAATAGTCAGACACTGAAAGATTACCTTGTTTGTTGCTGTAAATCTCTTCTTGGAGATCAGAAATTCTAGAAGAATCTGTTTGTAAAAACCTTCCTTCCAGATCTTTCCAAACTTCAACTACTAAATCAAACCATATTACACTTTGTGTGATTAAATCTGTCACAGATCTTAATAACCATGATAACACCACTGTATTGCATCTTTCCCAGTAAATGAACAAAGGATCTTCTCTGTGTGGTGCTGTAATAGATCCATCAATAAACTTGAGTTTGTGTTTTGATAGTAGTGCCATCTGAATGGATCTTGCCCATGAGTGGTAATTAGTTCCTGTCAAGAGAGAGGAGACAAGGACTAAAGACGGATTTTCATTGGGATGAAGGTAAAAGGGATTGGCTGGATGATCTTCAGGTCGAATGATGTTTTGAGAGTGTGAGTGATGATGTGCTTGGTTGGTAGCAACACTGACGTATGAAGGACCTAGAGCTTCAGACATGAGGAAGGTGAAGAAAACAATGCAACAGAAAAAGGACAAAGAAAAAATAGAGCCAACAAAGAGAGAAGAGTATCGAGCTACTCAATGCTCTGATACCATAACAAGAAACGTGATGAAGAATAACCAGCTCAACTTTTATTGAATGAATTACAACCTATTATATAGGTGATTCTGTTGTAGTTTGTTGTAACAGATCCAATATATGTAATAGCAATAGATCTGATACATGTAATACAGAGGATTTACAAGTAAAATAAAAAAGAAAAGAATGTGGGCCAGAGATGTAAAGTTGATCCAACGTGAATGGACTAGGCTGCAGTCCAAACACATTGGTCTATACTTTAAACAAAGAAAATGTCCCTGACCCAACAGATGAGCATCGTGTTTTCATCTAGGGTTCTCTCCACACGCCGCCGTCTTCATCTAAGGTGTTCTTCACACGCAGGCTCTCTTCACAATTTTGCTTCGTCCTAAAGGATTTCTGGATCCTCATACTGTTGTTGAAATTTCTGATGACACATCCCTTAATCTGGTTACCTGGGCTGATGAAAGTATGGCGTTGTTAAGGGATGTAGATAGTGACATTGAGATAAATATCACTAGTGACTGAGTTGGTGGAGACTCTTAAACCTCTTGATATATCCCATACAAGTAAGATTAAATCTAATGGGAAATCCTCCATTCCCAACAAAAAGACTCCTTGCAAAGTAGTTATCGGTAACAAGAATAAGGATCTGATTCAAAAAAAAATTAAGGGTAAGAAGGTTACTACGGGTTCAGTGATGATAATGCCTTCTATGATTTTAACTCCGCCAAGGGAGAGATTGCTATTAATAAATTGTTGATGTCTACTGTGTCATTTATTTCCTTATTATTTATCCTGTTAATGATGACTTTAATGACACAGAATTATCAAAGGGCTTTGAGTCCAGAATTTCGTCAAGTTCTTAAGCATACGTTTCTTCTCATAGTTTGAAGATTTTGGTGTTAATGGAACCTCAAATCAGTGGGATAGTTGTTTCCAAAACTATTAAAAAGCTTGGGTTCCCACGCTCTCATCGAGTGGAAGCTCAGGGATTGGCCGGTGGTATTTGGATTTTATGGAGAGATGACAACATTCAAGTGACTATTCTTCGTAATCATAAACAATACATTCACATACAGATCTCCACAGATAATAATTCCCTTCTTTTCACCAGAAAGTGTGAACCTTTTAAACTTTATATATAATGTGTATTTAGATTGGCCTTTTCAAAATAAGCAAAATAATAATGTCTTAATTAGCTAGTTAGGTTCGGATCGTTAATTATTATTGTTTAATATAACAGGCTATAATCCACATAAAAACATGTTTTGACCACTTAATTATAGTTATTAGTTCCTTCCACGGTCCACTCATCTTTTTAAGATGAAAATTCTCTATTGTTGAAAAAAATAAAAAAAGAATAACTGTTTATCAAAAGATGCTTTTATTTATATTTTTTAAAAATATAATTTATGTTTCCAAATTCTTATAACTGTGATAAATATTAAAAAATCTTTTACAAAATATATCTTCAATTAATTTAGTACAATTCGATGTTAAAACATACATTATTTATAATATGTTTAGGATTAATCATGTAATAATGTGTTAAAATTTTTGAATAAAATTCAATATTTTTAAAAAATATTTCTAATGCTATAGTATATATTTTAATAATTTAAAATATAAATGTATTTAAAAAATGAAGTCACAAAAAGTATAAATATTTTAATCATAAAACCAAAGTATATTTAAAAGATAATCATATGCTAAATTTTAGATTTTTTGACATAAATTTAATTACAAATTTTAATCTGGTAGGACTAAAATAAATATTAAAGAGTCAAAAGTGTATTAAATACGTGGAAATGTAAATTGTTATGAGATGCAATCATTCTTTGTTCCATTATTTAAAATATAATTAAACTAGTTAATGAATATGTTAGGAAGTATTATTTTTCTATAAATTTAGATATTTATCAGTATCATTTGGATTGCTAAGCCATCAACTTCATCTCTACCCCCTAAAAGTCTATTACCAGTGCCTTGTTTTTATAAAATGTGTATAGATATGCAAAAGAAGGCTTTTTCTTTTCCCATTCCGGTTTCTTGCTTGGTGACTAGGATGTGCAATAATATGGCAATGCCATTGCGTCTCCAATTGGCCAGTGGTTCACTGATTCATCAACGCTTCTTACGTTAGAGATAGCATCCCTTTTGAAGTATCAGATCTTCCTTTGTGGTATTGGATGGTGACTTTGCCTATAGCATTGGTGTTCCCATGTTGGCTTTAATGCCTTCTTTGGTGGATTATCGCAACATCTGCTTCTTAAAGTGTCCCATGAAGCCTACAAATTGGAAGAAGATATGGAAGCATTTTCTATATTCTTGTAGAGTTTGGATGGACCATCCAATCTCCTACATTGTTTGCTCCAAAGCTTCAACCGCACACATTGGTTTTTGACAAAAGATACCTGCACTTATATGCAGTGGAATATGTTCTTTTGGACAGGCTGTATGGTGGCCATTGGAATGCAATTTGTATCATCCACTCACTGTTGTAAAAGATTGAGAAATCCATTAAAGCCTGCCAACTTGGCACCTGATGCCTACAAACTATAGCCTATAGGCAAGTTGGGGACAACCATGGGCCAGTATCTCCACTTATAAACAAGGTAAGAATGAAATTATGAAACCAATTTAGGTTTGACTGTTAGCTTTGGAAGAGACGTGAATATAAACCCTTTGAATCAAGCCACATAAACATCTTATGGTTTACCTTATCCTGCCATTCTGCTGTGAAGAGAGACTGTTCAGTAAGGATGATGGGACATATTATCTCCTAGGTATTAAAAATTTAAGAAAGGTCGTCCTGACCATTTGAGAGCCCCTTACAAGTCTCATAACCACAACTTAGTTAATCTAAATAAATCTAATTGCAAGGCGGCGCTTCATGGATTCCAATGGTTCTCGTCCTATGAACTCACTCCCAACAACAACCATAAAGCGTTGAAGTCGATGTAACATCATAGATCCGATGGTCGTTTCAATTATTTAATATATGTAACTGGCTGTGTGATGCTAGGATTAGACACAGCTAAGCGTCATTAATGTTTATTAAAACAATGACATCGTTAGACAATAACTAATACCCCATTTTTCCAGTGTAACAAAGAAGGTGATGGCAATTGAATTCGACGTAGCATATGGTTTAGACTTTCATATAAAAACTATGTAAACAATCATGCGCCATTCTTTTGAAAATCAACTAAATCACAAACCAGTCAATTTCAGACTTGCCCCTTCAGGGACTTTGTACCCAACATACGTACTAGATATATATTGTTTCTAACCTTTGTGGCTCTGAACAAACTTGATATTTGAGTTTTTTAGGTGATGTTCTGTTTCATGAATAGCTAGGCATACACAGCCAAAAAGGGAGTTGAAGGGTCACTTGCTTTGTAACGTCAATTGCTTGCAGGCTGTCCAGCGAGGAGATGGGTTGTCTTCTGAACACCACAAGTTGATTGTCTAATAAGTAATAATTCAACTATGTCTATCATTAGCTAAATCAACAACATTGACAAACTGAAGAGAAGTAATTGGGAGATGCAGATTCTCCCCAAGGACACGGTCTTATTAGACTTTTGTTGTAGCCTTCACTTGCTTCTTTTCACTTAATCTCTTTAAAAATAATGCACCTAAAATGTAATCGAAAACAACCAAATGTCGTATCATAGCGTCAACGATCTTATTCAATTTGAAAAAAAATCTTAAATTCAAATTTATTAAAAGATTCTTAGTGAGCTAATTAAAATCTCATCTATACCTAGGAGATGCATGCACGTAAAAGATCAATATTTTAAAAATGAAACCGAAAAAAGATTAAATAAAATTAAAAAATTTAAAATGTGATTCAAAAAGATTATCTTTATCTATTAAAGAATTCGAAGTTTAATTGAAAAAGAGATTGTAAATGAAAATTAATTAATTAATTTTAAATTTATAAGAACTTATTAATTTACAAAAACTAAGCGATTAATTAATAAATTGATCAGTTTTTGACAATAAAAATTATTAAAATAAATCAAACTGAAAAGTTGAACGGAATCGATCAAACTAGTTGAGTTTTTTAATCATTATAAAAATATAATATTTTTATTGAATATAATGCAATTCTCTTTGTGCCTAAATTTTTTAAAGAAAAACATAGTAATAAATTTGATTTTACAAACTTATTAATATGTTTAAAAATGTAATACCCCTATTAAGAATGACATAAAAAAAACTTCTATAATAAGTAGAAATAAATATAATAATAATTTAGTCATACAAGATGTTATTTATTTAGTATGAGAAAATCTCAAGTTTTTGATGCACTTACAAAATCTAAAGATAATAATCCTTCACTCTTTGTCTACAGTACTTAGGCTGATGCTAAATTCTAATTTTTAATTTTCTTAAGACGATAGTGTTAGTTTTTTCTGTTTTAATTTGCTTTTCATCGATCACGTGTTAAGTGTATACTATTAAATTAATAATTAGACATAATAAGATTTTCTTTATTTGGGAATATAATAACAGAAATAAATGAGAATAAAGCTATTGTACTGTGGTTAACTTTTAATGTAACAAAATATGTCTTTTCGTGTCCTTTTAATGGTACTGTACCCCAACTCCACTATAAAAGCACCACAAAAGCTGTTCTGTTCACGTCGTCTCTCACGAAGTTCACTTGTTTTTGTTGTTGTTGATCTTTGGAGTTGGAGTTTCTCCGGCATGGCGCTGCTCTCTGATCTCATCAACCTTAACCTTTCGGACACCACTGAGAAGATCATCGCCGAGTACATATGGTATCTCTTCTTCCAACTTCTTTACTCCTCAACTCTCTCTTTGCTTTCTCGTACGTCACCTTCATTTTGGTCCATCTTGTACATATGATTTTAACTGTGTGATTCTGTAACGGGGTATGTTTGTTTTTTTATTTTTGTTATCGGTCTCACTGTGCTTGTCTTCACTTCAAGTTAAGCAATCTTCTTGTTCTACCAAACTCTGATATGGTATTTTGCCTTTTAAGTGCTTGGCTTAACTTTTGTTTTGATCTTTTCTTGGCTGCTCCTCCAACCCTGCAATTCCGTTGACTTGTGTTCCTTCACGCACTACTTGTTAGTTGCTTGCTACCACCTCCTTCTTGTTTGTTCAACTCAAAAGCTCTACCTTGTTTGAGAGTCCTTTTTGTGCTTTTGTGTGGATGGTTGTGTTCGATCAACTGCGATGTTAACCACTTTTTGTTCGCCAATTGATGAAATCTGAAGGCGAAGGACATTTTTTGTTACCCTCTGTTTTGAATGGTAAAAGTAAAGAATATTCATATATTTCTGTTCACTTATTGTTCTAAAGGAATCCTGAAATTAATTCTTGTGTGGCATCATTTAGCTTCAACTTGTTTTTCAAGCGAAATATAGATCAAGGCGTCTGCTATTTAGTTCCTTTCGAGGTTTAAAAGAGGATCGCTGTTCTGTTTTCCGGAAAAGATTGAACCCTTCTGAAGTTTTCATGGTCAAAAGGCTAGGCTACGTGGTGAAGAATCTTTAGAAAGATGGGCTCCTCTCTCACTCTCAGAGTCTGCTTGATATTATGCTTAATTCATTTTATCCTAAATTATCCTTTTCATTTATAACAGGATTGGTGGATCTGGCATGGATATGAGGAGCAAAGCAAGGGTAAAAAACTCTGTTTGCTTTGACACGAACACAGAGCTACAGAGTCTTTATGCCTATGTACACTTAACTATTTAATTTTAAAGACTGCATTTTTTTCTAATTTCTTATGTTTTATGGTTGCAAATTGAAGACTATTTCAGGACCAGTTACCGACCATTCAAAGCTTCCCAAATGGAACTATGATGGTTCCAGCACAGGCCAGGCTCCTGGAGAAGACAGTGAAGTGATCCTCTAGTAAGCTTTTCTTATCATTTCTGATGTCATCTTATCAGTATCTGTTCTACGCCGTCTGTACTTTCAATGTATCCTGCTTTAAGTTTATCATTCAACAATTAATGAGACTTGATTCTATTTTTGTACTGAAACAGTCCTCAAGCAATTTTCAAGGATCCATTTAGGAGAGGCAACAATATTCTTGTAAGTTCTGATTATCTACTATAGTAAACTTGATTTCACCTTTACTTATTTCTCTCTGTTTTTGTATCTCCCACGGCACTTAAAATCGTTTTATTTTTCATGAATTAGGTGATGTGCGATGCTTACACTCCAGCTGGTGAGCCAATTCCTACTAACAAGAGATGTGCTGCTGCTAAAATATTCAGTCATCCTAAAGTTACAGCAGAGGAACCCTGGTACTTTTAATTTTGTCCATTTTGCAAAATTCCTCTCGTCTTCGGTTAGAGGATCATGCAATTTCTTCTTGCCAAACCTAATGTTGCATAAAAACAGGTATGGAATTGAGCAAGAATATACGTTGTTGCAGAAAGACATTAAATGGCCTATTGGGTGGCCTCTTGGTGGCTATCCTGGCCCTCAAGTGAGTGCATTCGTTTCCTCTAAAGATTGCAATTTTCTTCTACCATACCTTACAAGATAAGCAGAGCAGTGTTTGCTGTCAGACGTTCATCTTCTCACACGATTTTTGAGAACATGGAAGTTTTACAGGACACATTTTATTTACTTTCCCTTATGGTTCTTAGTAATTTGTGTTTGGAGTTAGAACGGCAGTGCTACATTATTTTTACTAGCTGCATAATTCAGTGATTGAATACCCTTTTTTTGTGGTCCAATAACAGGGACCATACTACTGTGGTATTGGTTCTGACAAGGCCTTTGGACGTGATGTTGTTGATTCGCACTACAAGGCCTGCTTATATGCAGGCATCAATATTAGTGGCATTAATGGGGAAGTGATGCCCGGTCAGGTAAAACACAATAATTTCAATTCTCTTTTAACTTTTTTTTCCACATGATTTTGATTATAATGGAACTGGGTTCGTTTTTACTGACTTTCCATTATCCAATGAAATTCTGTATTGTATAGTGGGAATTCCAAGTTGGACCTTCTGTTGGCATCTCTGCTGGAGATGAATTGTGGGTTGCTCGTTATATTTTGGAGGTAACTTTTCACGACAAGAGAGCATCACCAGGCTTTCTTCTGAAAATTTTTTACTCACATATTTGCATGAACAGAGAATCACGGAGATTGCTGGAGTCGTGCTCTCCTTTGATCCTAAACCAATTCAGGTGAAGTTATTGTCAGATCTAGCTTTCTTTTTCCTTTATATCCAGTGGAGGATTTGGTTTAGAGGATGATAGTTGTAGGGTCTGGGATTAGCAGTGACTTATCTTTTGGATCTTTTTGTTCCTGCAGGGTGATTGGAATGGTGCCGGTGCACACACAAATTACAGGTACCAGAAAATGTCATATATATGTATGTATTAGCACAGAGCAAGCCAAGGGGAGCGCTCTGCACTGATTGCACGACTAGTCTATCTAAATTCTGTCGCTTAGTTGGTGAAAAAAAAAATGTATATTGAGTGCAGTACCAAGTCCATGAGGGAAGATGGAGGCTACGAGGTCATCAAGAAGGCAATTGAAAAGCTGGGGTTGAGGCACAAAGAACACATTTCTGCATATGGAGAAGGAAATGAGCGTCGGCTCACTGGACGACACGAAACAGCTGATATCAAAACTTTCAAATGGGTAAACTGATCATTATTTCACTCTTGATTTTCTAACATCCCTAAATCTCTGAACTGTTGATGTGATTTTCTGCATCTGATAAGATGCTGCACAAGTTGACTGAAACCTTGGCTTTTGGATAGGGTGTTGCCAACCGCGGCGCATCAATTCGTGTCGGACGAGACACAGAGAAACAAGGAAAAGGTTATTTTGAAGACAGGAGGCCTGCTTCTAACATGGATCCTTATGTTGTCACTTCCATGATTGCAGAAACCACCATCCTGTGGAATCCATAAACTCTCCCTCCCTGCATTGTTGTTGCAGAGATAAGAGTGGGAAGATTAAATTTGTATCCTTCCACGTGCTTGGACTTAGCATAGCCTGTTATCTTGTTTTCCCCGTAGGAAGCAAAGGTTGAGAAATTACTTGCTCCTGGGATCCTTTCCAGTTCTACACCTTGTGATGAATAAGAGAATTCGTATGTCATTTTACATTGTGAAAAGAGCTGATTCTTATTGCTCTTTGAATCAAAGACAAGTGTTTTTGCATTGTTAAGATTAATTTACGAGTATATTGCAGGCAACCACTGTTTGCACTTTCATCATCTTACTATAGAAGTTGACTTGTTACTGCAGAAGTGTGCAGACCACAGCTTCCCCAAACATATAATTTTGCTGTTTATGTTTGTTTACAAGTGATTTTCGAGTTTCTACGGTTGATCACAGAGAATAGTTATAGAGTGAAATAAAGTTTCAGTTGATCTAGATCTTAAGATTTTTTTTGAACCTTGAGATCGAGTTCAATTTTTTTTAATAATTAATTGGATAAAAAATTTCCTATTAAAATTCAACCTTAAGTCAACCAAATTGAATAACTTTAAACTAGCCTTAATCGTCTAAATTTATCTAATAAAGACTATTCATTTTTCTTATCATAATTCTATCTATTTTTCTCATTGTAAAAATTCTATAAATTAATAATAAATTTCATTTATTATAGTTTCATTCTAAGTTTGTCAAAATGTTGGATGAGTGGGAATTTATTATATTAATCCCTCTGTACAACAACGAATGAGACATGTAAAGATGTAATAAATATAAAAACATCAAACTATTCGGTCATGTTATGAACTTATGGTAGAAGGAAATTGAGAAAAGAGTGAGAAATGGTGTAATTATCTCGGAGAACCAATTTATTTTATGCCATGAAGGTTCATGACATAAGTTTTGCATCTCAAGGTAGTTTTTATGATTTATATACGGATTATTAGGAATAAGTATGAAGATATTAAGACTAAAGTAAGGATGACAGAAAGGTCATTTTTCTATCTATTTTGGACTAAATCAAGGATTCTTATTAAGTCCCTTCTTATTTGCAATGGTTATGTTAAGAAGAAATAACTTGACGCCCTAGTGAAAAGATTGTACTTAAAAACTGTAAGAGAAGAAGAAGATTTAAGAAAAGTTGAGGAAAGGTGATCAGTTATGATATAACTCTACTAAAGCTCAATGAGAATTTAACCCTCAATAAAAAACTTTGACCAATTAAGATATAGGTAGAGGATCTTACATAGAGAAATATTTTTTTATTTTCATAGGCTTTTTGAACTTTTCCATTCATTTTTCTTCATTTTTTATATCTTGTAATTACTTTGAATACCTTTGTTAATAATATTTGTCCTTCTATTTTGCTAATTGCAAGTTTGTTTTATTTATTTACTTGTTTTTTCTTTTCACGTATGTTAATTAAAAATTTTATTTTTTAATTTTAGTTGAAATTTTTTTAATTTATTTTGAAAATTACAAAAAAAAAGTAATTAAAGGGAAGATAATTCTTAATTACAAATTTTACTTAAATAGAGTCAAGTTAATATCGTAAATATTTATTAAAAGAAATCCCTTTAGAATTACTTAAGAACATGAATTTAATTGCGGTGAAGTCTTCAACTTCTTTTCCTTTTGGGTTAATGATATTGTAAATTCTGAAAACTCTTTAATTCATTGTTTCCATTTATCTCTTTAACACATTGCGGTCCTGAAGCCTCTGAACAATATAATGTAGAATCTTACGTCTTAACATTTAAACTACAGGAGTTTGTTTACACAAATGGCAAGGGACCTTCACATCGTTAGATACCAAGTATTTTTTATTTTGATATTATAGTTAAAATTTATTTTTAAATTGACAATGGAATATGAGCTGTTTCCTTTCCCTTTTATAAACTGGATTATATGAAGTTGATCAGGATAACCATAAATTAACCTGAAATACTGAACTTGGTGCAGCTTGAAGCTGAAAGGATGATTTCTTATAGAAGACAACAAATAATTTTGGGAAGAGCTGAAATAAAGGCATGCTGACAATGAAATTTCTCAACATGTAAAACGCAAAGGCTGAGTTGAGTTGGCGACAGTCTTGCATAGTACTGTTTGTTCAGAAATAATGCAGCCCTTTCAGAACCCATATGTAGTACTTTACCATGGATAAAACTCAAGCATAGTTGCTGTTATTTTTGTGTATATGGAGACCCGTCACCTATTATCATCTACCAGTATTAATGCACACGAACAAAAAGTAGTTGGCATGGGCTAAAAAGAGCTTCCTACGGGAATAAAAGTCACTTGTTACGTAGACGAGTGAGAGAAGATTACATTCAGAAGAACAAAATGTGGCCCCTAAGACCCCAAATCCAATCGAACATCTAGCCTCTGGGTGGTCCAATCTTCCATTTTCTGTTGAATGATCTCATTCAATTCTGAAAACATCACCAGGTGAAGGACCACGTTGGATGTCGTTTCATGAGAATATACACCTTTCTTTTTTTTTAAAAAAAATACATAGGAAAGAAAATCTAAAAATACTTCAACTCAACCGTAGGTCATACCTTGTCAATACAAAGTTCCTTGCTTATTTTCTAATAGAAAATACATCGAGTTTGTCGGAAGTTCTGGAAGAACATATAATCATACTATTAGACGAATCGGTTGATACTGCGCCATCGGTATTTACTTTAATCCAACTCTCTAGTGGTGGTATCCAACTGACTAAGTTCCCTACAGGCAATCCCCGTGGGTTGGCTACTCGACTCGTCATTGCTTATACGTGTCTGATCCAAGAAACATACTCTACTACTATGCGATGTTCCACTTTTGGCCACTCAAATTAGTAACTCATTAGGTTTATATGCATACTCAAAGATATATATCCTTTTCATACGGGACCTGCTTATATTTCTAACACATTTTCTGACATTTTCCTTGTTCATCTTCATCTCTACCCATGTCTCCTCCACCTGCAATTTTCAACATTTTCAGGGGCAGAAAGAAGCCTAAAGATGGCACATATAAAGATGATGATATAAGCATTGTAAAAGCAGCTGCCTGGGCATGGTACCAACATGGCTCTGGGTCTGAGGGAAAGCCAATGCGTGAATTCGATATCACAAGAAGTCGCCAAGTATACAGACCTTCAAGATATAAGCGAGAAGCATTAATGATGAGAACGAAGGAAAAAACCAAGGAAGGATCACAAACACCTAGTCCTGCGCATTCCCACGACAATTCTCTTCTTGATAATTTCGAGGTTGATAGCACTTCAAAACAACTCGATCGTCTTGCAGAATCTAGAGGGAACAGTCTTTCAAGTTCGTTCCGGGATCTTAGAGGCATTCACCAACAGAAAAGCAAGCCTCTGCATAGTGGTGTCAAAGCAATGACAAAACAAAAGAAAAAGAATGCAGTCATGGAAATATTCCGGCTAAGGCATGCAGTTCTGTGTGGCACCAGGGATGATGTGAATAGGAGAGCTTTGGTGGGCAGACAGCTGCCTGAAAGTCCTGTTCCGGTGTCTAAAGATTCTTACCTGTAAGCTACAGAGTGCCCATGCCTAGTTTTTCTGTAATCCGCTTGTATTCTCGTTACTTTCTTTTGTAGAACTCCTTCCCGACTGAATAATACTTCTTTGGCAGTTCTGACAGATGACAGTGTAACCTTTCCAAATTCATTTGCTGCTAAGCTTCAAATTTTCAACCTCAAAAACATATTGCAAAACATTTAATTTCTCTTCAGCTAGTGATTAGTATGTCAAACCTAAGCTAGTTTCAGTTGCAGGTTCAAAACTCCTTTTAAGTGCCTAGATAGTCAATGGATCAAATTGCACACACAAACAATACCTTTGTTATGAACAAACATAAATATAAAAATTGCAATTATAGTACAAATGGGAAAACAGAATTGGATTAAATACATCAATATGAATAATTAGTATTAAATTTTATAATTTTCATGACTCTTTCTAATTTTAATTAAATCACACTTTTTAGATGAAAATTTAAATAAAAATATTTTTTAAATCTATTTTCTTTATAGTCCCTTATAAAATATGTACTATTCCAGTTTTAAAAAAGAAAAAAAAAACATTTCACAGGTATCGACTAAAACATGACAACAGAAAGACGGACCTCATCTTTATCAAAACTAATTAAATTATGAGTTCTGATAGTCTCATTACCAACAATCAAAAAATAGTACTACATGGCAACCGAAAGGCATAGAGTTGCCAATCAAACACTTCAAAAGTATTTGAGATCCTATTATCTTCTGCAAAGGGATCTTACTGTAACTCAATACTACAATAAACTTCTTGACATATATAGATAACAATTGGATGTCTTTAAAGAATACCATTGGGGCTATCTAGATGATGCAAAAATGTATAATGAGCATCTAAAAGAAGAGGATATCCAAATTCAAGTTGGGACTCGAGGGAGAATCTTGGGGATAAAGCCATTATCAAATATTCAATATGCCTTTCTTAAATATCCACTAAGCTGAGGCAAGAAAAAGGTAAAAATAGGAGGATCCCCTGCAACTTTGATCATAAAACACTTAAATACGTATCCTTACGGAACTATTTGAATCAAAAGTGTATATATATATATATATATATATGTTAAAATATAAGTGAGATTTTGTCCCATATGGAAAGAGTATATGGCCTTAAGTATACATATAAGTTTAATGAGTTCCTTCTCTTAGTACCAATTAGTATCAGGATGAAACCTCATTTCTACTTATATGTGTTTAGTTTATTTAGACTCAATCATATAAAATTTAACATGTTATTCTTTTGTACTCCGAAGGTACTTTCTGTGAGCATCACCTACTAAGAACTTGATAAATTTACAAGTGAATGCCACATTGAAACACTCACTACTAAATAAAGACTAGGAAAAAGAAGTTTACATGAACGTATTTTAAGGCAATCAACAAATATTTTGTCAAAGAAAAGACAAGATGGAGTCAACTTATGGACATCCTATTTAAGATCATGATCTCAATTTCAATTCTAAATAGGAGAGAATATGAAAATTTATGATATTACCCTTAAAGTTAGGATTAGCTTCTTAGAATAAAATGATAATTGACTAATCAAACAACCAGTTTGGTTTTGAATCAAATAGGTTAATTTTCCAAATGAAATGAAATGTATGTATGCTGAAAAATAAAGATGCGGTTAAAAACCCAACCAAACTGAGGGGGAGGTTGGTTCGCACAGAGGAATGGTAATAGAAATGAGAATAAATATAGTGAGGAATGAGAATGAATATTATCATTATAATTATGGAGAATAGTAATAGAAATGAGAATAAATATAGTGAGGAATGGGAATAGATATTATCATTATAATTATGATGGTTGGTTAAGAGGAAGGAATGATTACCATTACCATTGACAGTGGTTGGTTTGT
>JAOQMS010000002.1:14391844-14416726 GCA_027563885.1 Erythroxylum longipes
AGGTTAATTTTCCAAATGAAATGAAATGTATGTATGCTGAAAAATAAAGATGCGGTTAAAAACCCAACCAAACTGAGTACTTGAGACTGAAGCTTCCCCCCACCATAAAAGTACAACCTTAAACAGGCGAGGAACAAACAGAACACAATAGGAACAGATGAGATGATGACCCAGCCAAAACTGCACGCCGTCCCTCCGTTGCTCTCTGCACCTCTCCTTCTCCTTCCTCATAAAACCAAACCCATCTTCTTCTCTACTTGTTCTGACCATGATTATCCTATTCTCTCTGTTGTCTCCGAAGCCATCAAACACTGCCAACGAACGGGGCAGCCACTCAGCGCGAACACCTCTCTCCGCAATCTCCGCTTTGAGTTTGAGGCCCCTCACCTTGTTAATCTCATTAACTCCAATCCTCACCGTCTCTCTCCTTCCTCTCTCCTCTCTTTCTTTGACTTCCTCTCTTCCACCTCCTTCCGCCACACCCTTCATTCCTATTGCACTATGGCTCACTTTCTCGCTTCCCATCGCTTCTTCCCCCACTCTCGTTCTCTCCTTACTTCCATTGTCTCTCGCAAAGGCAATGGCTCTGCTTCCTTGGTTTTTGCGTCACTGCTGCAATCTAGAGGTACCCATTCCTCTTCCAATTTTATTTTTGATGCTTTGATGAATTGCTATACAGAACTGGGGTACATAGTCGATGCTATCCAGTGTTTTAGATTAGTTAGGAAGCATAATCTAGAAATCCCTCTTCATGCTTTAAGACTTTTGCTCGATAAAATGATTAAAACCAGCTTGCCTACTGTGGCTTGGGGTTTTTACTTGGAGATTTTGGATTCTGGGTATCCACCTGATATCTATGGTTTCAATATTTTGATGCATAAATTGCTTAAGGACGACAAAATTAAAGATGCGCAGATGATATTCGACGAAATTGCCAAGCGCGGCGTACGACCTACGGTGGTTAGTTTTAATACTTTGATCAACGGGTACTGTAAATCAGGGAATTTGGAGGAGTGTTTTAGGTTGAAGATGGCTATGGAGGACAATAAAATTTTCCCTGATGTTTTCACGTATAATGTTTTGATTAATGGATTGTGTAAAGATGGTAGGTTGGATAATGCAATTCAGTTGTTTGATGAAATGTGTGAGAGAGGTCTTGTTCCTAATTATGTTGTTTTTACCTCGTTGATTAATGGACAGTGCAGAAATGGTAGGCTTGACCTGGCTATGGAGACTTATCAGGAAATGTTGACAAAAGGCTACAAGCCTGATTTGGTTCTATACAATACACTCATTAATGGCCATTGCAAGGTTGGTAGTGTCACCAAGGCAGGGAAGCTAGTGGAAGAGATGAGTAACAGAGGTTTGAAACCTGACAAGTTCACATACACTACGCTTATGGATGGTTACTGTAAAGAGGGAGATTTAGAATCAGCTTTAGATATTAGACAACACATGGTTACAGAATGCATTGAGCTTGATAATGTAGCTTTTACTGCTCTTATCTCTGGGTTATGTAGGTGGGGAAAGGTAGTAGATGCTGAAAGAACGTTGAGGGAAATGGTGAAAGCAGGTTTCAAACCTGATGATGCAACGTATAACATGGTTATGGATGCTTTCTGTAAAAATGGTGATGTTAAGATAGGCTTCAAGTTGCTCAAAGAGATGCAGAATGATGGCCGTGTACCTGGTGTTGTAACATACAATGTATTGATGAATGGACTGTGCAAGCAAGGTCAAATGAAAAATGCTCAAATGCTTCTGAATGCAATGCTCAACTTAGGTGTAATTCCAGATGATATAACTTACAACATTTTATTAGAAGGTCACCGTAGGCATGGAAACTTGAAAGATTTATCTAAATTACAAACTGAAATGGGCCTTGTTACTGACTATGCTTCTTACTCGTCACTAATCAATGAGTTGAGCAGGACATCAAAGAGACGTCAAAAGAGGTAATTACTGCATTTCTAATAGACATATGACATCCTGATCAGAGAACTGCTTCGTGAAAATGAGTTGAGGATAGATACTGAACTTTTTTAATCCAACTGTAGACAGCACTAACTGATAAAGAAACATAGCTTGTTCTTTGCGCTCTCTGGGTAGCATACCAAGATGAGTATTCTAAGGAACAGGGATGATTGAGCAGTGCCCAAACGCGGAGACCTTCTTTATGTTGCTAATGAAGATGAGTATTCTAAGGAACACGGATGATTGAGCAGTGCCCAAACGCGGAGACCTTCTTTATATTGCTAATGTGGATTGTTTCACAACTTGATAAGTTCTTGTGGGAGATGATAGAATCAGAAAATTATCTTTGCCATGGCAAGACAATTAAAAGAAAGAATCAGAAATTTTCTTTTAACTTGTTTCACAACAATCTATTGGTATAGGATCATTCATCTTCGCCAGATCTGCTTGGGCATGTCCTTTGGGAAACACATAGCATCATTCCTGGAAAGAGTGCCAAATTATCAAAGACTCGTAAGGTGCTGTTGAAACAAGTTAGCTAGCTTGTATCAGAGGTCTGATCTGTAATCTACTCTCTAGGTACAAAGTGAACATGTATATCACTTTCAAATAACTTGGCAGCCCTTGGGAAATTTAACTAGGGTTCAGGCCAAGGAGTCCCATTCATGTGGCCTGATTTTATAAACAGGAAGAAGTAAAGCAGCAGGTACGGGGCAGGAATTTTGGTAGTTCGCGAGATGTTAAAGCGTGTATACACCTGGTGCAGAATTTGTCACAACCAGCATATATCGCAATGGTTTGGTCCTAAGAAGCCCTGTGAGAAGACACGTATAAAGCAAGCAGGCAACAAACGCTGCTAGGGGTGACTATGACTGTCACCCAAAGTCTAAGCAAGTAAGGCTTCCTGATGTTGGAATTTAATTGGCCAAACTCCATGCTTTCTTCTATCCTCTTCTCTTCTCTTCTCTTCCTACATGTCCCTCCCCTCCACTCTTTTAAACATGTTAAAGTGGAATGTAGACAATCAATAAACTAAATATAATAATACATAATTAATAAAAAATTTTATGTAAAGTTGATTAATATGGTAAATTTAGAAATTAAAGAATCTTTAAACAGAGTATATACATGTATTTTTATATAGAAATCTATGAGGTTTACAAAAGTTGAACAAGTAACATCCTTCACCAAAGTATTAGTATCAATTCAAAGCTTTTATATTAAGTTTCTTCAAATGTTTGGTATTTGACTATTTAAAGATTCATATTAACTTCATTAATTATATAATTTATTATTGAGTAACTCATGATAAAATTAACCAATACATAATAAATGCGTTTATCCCTCTTTAACAAAAATTACTAGTGTTTCTTAATATAGCATCCTTCCAAACATCTTCATTTATTCCCTTTGTCGGCATGTAAATATAAGAAAACAGGTGTAGAAGTAAACCTTGTTTTTGTTTATCTCCTTATTCCTGTTTAAGTTTAGGCAATGTTATGAATATTATACTGGTACTTGTATTAGATTGAATTCTGATACGATGTTGTACATTTCGGATAAAATTTTAAATTTATAAAATAGTCCCTGAATTTTTTTAAATTTATAAAATTAGTCATTAGTATATTATAACTGTATACTTTATAATTTTACATCAACCATGTCTCAAAAATTAAAATAACAATTTATTTATTTTTATTAACATTAAATTTCAAATATTTAAATGACTACTAAATCAAGTTGTTACATTCATACACAATGTTGCAAATATTGTAACGGACTTAGTATCGGATTGGATTTTGTACAATATTGTACCGGTATCGGTCAATACAAGGTACTGTTTTCGGTAATTTTTTAACTTTATGAAATAGTCCCTTAATTTTTTTAGAAATTGCAAAATAGTCCTTTGTCATATTGTACAGTTATATTGTATAGTTTATAAGTTTACTTCAACCAAGTTTCCAAAAGTCATAATAATAAATAATAACCATAACTAATATGAAATAACAATAATTTTATAATATTTCACATATAAATAATAGTCACAATTAATATGAAAGAGACAATTATCATCATAAAAATATAAAATTAAGAATAATATAAAGTATTTAAAATATTACAATTTCATCATATAATAAATAATAATTACATCAAAATATCCAATAAAAAGAATATTAAATATCTTCAACTCTCAAACTATTACAATTTACGACAAGAGTTCGTGATGAGGAACTAACCAAGTAGAAGTGAAACCAGTAACAAAAACATTTACAATTATATTACATGTATAGAATTTAACATATACATCAAATATAAGTAAAAGAAGAGAAAAAACAAAAACTTGGAACTTCATTCAATCATCTATGGGAGGATACCCGCTATAACTACACTAACTCAGTTATCATTTGGTACAAAATCCTCATCATCAAGAAAAGCCTCATCATCATTATCATTCAAATTCAATGCACCAAATGACATATCAATGCTTTCTCAACTAAGATTATCTTAAAAGTCATTCACATCTATCAAATCTGATTCCTAAGAAACCCAATCCGACAAAAGATCGATATTATCAATAGAAATTGGATCTGTTAAACTACTTGTGCTATGAAGACTTTTAGTAAACAATAAAATTTAATTATTAAAAAATTATCAGAAAATACATCAAAATTAATAATTATAATAACATATATTTCCTGAAGCTTTAAATTATAACTAACGAATACCAAGTCATTCAATCTCTTGTGCTCCAATTTATTCCTTTTCTTGGAATGAATGAATTCAAATGTGCTCTAGTTCCATTCATAGCTTGTTGCACTCAAACATTGACTTAAATTTTGAATTAGAAACCTTTACAATTCTGGAACACCACTTCCGAATTGATCCCACCAAGAAACTGTAAGTCGTAAGATAACAAAAGTAGCGTTACAAACAAAATAAAATGATAATTAATTTTCAGCAAATAAGAAAAAGAAAATAACTAATACCTAGAGAAAGTTTTGTTCTTTGTTAAATAGCAATCAACAATCCAAAATCTCCAGAAGACGGCTTATAAAGCTCAATTTGTGAGCTTAAGAGATCTTGCATCATTTCATGGCCAACAATTATTGTTATAGTGAATAATATTCCTCTATTAACTTTAGCTTTCATTGTAAAATCCAGTCTGAAATATACACTAGGATTAAAAAACGCCTCAGCTGCAAACAAGAGAGAAGAAAGTTGTCTTTCCCATCTCTTAATGATGATTGCAAGATACGATGTATGCGAAGAATGCCTATGTTTCAGATTGGCCTTGATTACTTCCTTCGCCTTTTCTATGACATCCAAAAAATAACTCATTGTTGGCTTTTTTTCACTATCAGCCAATCACAGCACCTTCACTAAAGGCTCACAGACTCAGATAACGAATTGACATTGAGACCAAAATTTTCTATCTTCTAGTATAATGTTAGAAACCTCTAATTCAGTATTAGACCTAGCATGCTGAGATGCAATCCACTTATCACTTGTAAATATTTGTCTTAACTCTTTCTTCATCGAAACAAAAGACTGAAGTGATAAGAAATTTGTTGCAAATCTTGTCACACCAATAGGACACAAATTTCTACCATTAGTAAATTCTTTTCTCATTAAATTCAACACTCATATACGATTATAGATGAACTTGATCACTTTTTTAGCTTTCTGCATAGTCTTATAAATAATAGGAAAATACCTATGATCCGTTATATTCTCCAGCATTAGGTTAATGTAATGTGTAACATAAGGAGTTCAAAAAAAAAAGAATTATAGCTATTCTGTAACCTTCTTCTTGCTGCTTTATAAGCGGAATCATTATCGGTAATGAATTGAATAATGTTTTCAGGCCTACTTCATTCACAACTTCATTAAATATCTCAAATAAAATATCAGTATTTCTAATAAGGCCGGATGCATCAATGGAATTCAAAAACATTAAGCCACTTGCAGAATAAACTAAAAAATAATAATAGGCTCTTGTCCCTTATTTGTCTAATCATCACACATGATTAACACTTAAAAGTAGCCCAATTCACTCTTCTTTCAGCCAAATAACTTTTAATTTCAATAACTCAGCAGCTTAAAAGTTTACCTCTTAAGTCATTAATCGGAGGAGCTTTGTATTCCGGATTATAAGAGGCTATTGCATCCACCATAGGTTGATAATAATAAGACTAAGAAGCGTTGAATGATGAACATTTATCATACCACCATCTAGCTACTGCCATATCGACATTAAGAGCAACATATTTTGATTAAATTGCACTACAAATTGAAGTTGGGATCTAGGAGTTGTTCGTAGTGCAAAAAAACTACTCACCTACCTTCTTCTTTTCCTCACATCAAGTCTAGGTGTAACATTCACTTCTTCCTGGCCCACTACCACATTCAACATTTCCACAATCACCATGAAAACTAGTAAACGAACTTCCACTTCCAATTTCAAAATTCAACATTTCCCTTCTATCTTTCTCATGTTGATATTCGTCAAGCATTGTTTTGATTTGCCACTTAAAATCATGAGTTACTTTTTTACAGGTTTCTATAACTCCTTTAACCCCAGCTAAATGCTTCTTTAATCAGGTGATTCATCCACCTTTCAAATGTTTGTTACAAATAAGCAAATTGTATGGTTCTTCATACCCGGGACCAATGCAATATAAGCCTAAACTGGATCATTGTATCTTCCTGAAGTAGTTTAATCAAGAGTACTTGAACTTCCTTCCATTAATATGTAACAATAAACGAAGATATAAATAAAAATCATACATAATTCAATTTCATCTAACACAATCCAATTTTATCTAACAAAATCCAATTTTGTGTAAGTTATAAGTTAAAGTTAACAACAACAATATTTTATATCTAAAAATAAAACAAAATTTTTTTAAAAAATGTTAAATTGAAAGTTGATAAGTTCTAATTGTACTGCACATAGGGTAGTCACTAAATATGTACTCTAGTGTCGTCTTTTTGTTGTTTTATAATAATGTAGTGAAATTTAAAAAATAATGCACTTATAATAGTTATTAATTTTTAAAAAATTTAAAATTTACTCAACACCACAAAAAAGTCATTACACATAATTATATAAAAATATTATGAAACTTAATTGTCTTACTAATAGTCTTTATTTTCTTAAAATATAGTAATGAACAGTAATTTTATGAGGCATAATTTTGTGTTATTAAATTAATTTAATAAATATATGATTAACAATTATAATTAAGAAAGCATCATATTTAATATAAATAAATAAACATATTCATAGGAGGGAGGGAGGCAGAAGTACTAAGGAGGGTGGGGGTGTTTTTGTAAAAATTTTTATTTTTTGCAGAAAGGGCCCTATATTTTTTAAAACTTACGGTATCGACTAGCTGTACTTATTAGTACCGACAACCAGTACCTAACAGGGTTAAACACTGAGTTTAGGTGCTTAAGGAAAAGAAGAGGACGAGTTAGATTTAGTGGGTTTGTTTATTAAACCTAAATTTTATACAAGAAAGAAGTATTTTACCAATTTTCATATAAGGTTGCTATTATGGTGTTATATTTTTCTCCTTTCATTTCTTTTTGTAAATTTTCTTTTTATTAACAATTGTGGATCATAATATTATTTTTTTATACAAGGATAGACATAAAAGGAATTAGATAGAATGTTTTTTTTTAAAAAGAGGAGAGGAAATAACATGAGATATTTTGTGGGAATGACTTTAATTATAACAGTTTTGATTAGATATGTTTTTGCATTTGATATAATATCGGTCAACATTTTTCTTTTAAATATTTACTATAGTATCCCGTTTTTCCATACTAAGGGTTAGAACCCTAGATTTCTATATATGAGAAAGATTATTGAGAAAATAGGAAATGCATTATATTTACATGCATATCACTAGCATGGGCATTCACACACATGATTATTGATGTTTGCACACATTGTAAAGACTGTACATGCACTCAATTGACATTTTTTAGGTATAATGATTTTTTGAAGTGATTATGATGTGAATAGTGAATATTAAATCTTGATCTTTGTTTTGGTGATTATACTATTGATTTAGAATTTCTGGTGAAATTTGAGAAATTTCTAAGATTTAGGGTATTTTTGAACCAGGAAAAATGTCAAGTGACAGGACAAATTGATCAATGGTAGTAGAAATAAATGAAATATAGAAATAGAAATTATTGAAAAGTCACATTAGGATTTATTGAGAATTGACATTAAAAAATGGGAGACAATTGGATTAGAAATTGGGTGACAAATAGACTAGTTATTAAAAAGGGCCAAGTGGAACCATGGGGAGGTGACAAGTGCCACTACCACTCACCACTCATCCCTCACGACTCACACATGTGAAAGACTAAATTTTTATTGTCTTTCATTCTTATCTTTCGATATATGCTTCTTTTCTTCATCTTCTTCATTTCTTCTTCTCCATCTCACGACACTCTCTTCCCCAAAGCATCACAAGCTGAACCTTGTTCTCATTCATTACTTGCTACTTCCATTTTCGTTGTTTTCAACATTTTACCACTAGAAAACCTAACCTACTCTACCTCCATGTTGATGATCGTGTTGACATGTGCACGAAGGTGATTCAATGAAGGGTTATCCAAAAATCCTCGAAATTTAATGATGATGGCGTCGGATTGATGGGTTTGTGGGTGTTTGGAAGTTTCGGCAAGGAAGAACAAAATTTGAAATTCAACAAAATAAGAGGATACGCAAGGTTCAATCCCTACGAGACCTCACGAGTACGTGATTCAAGCAACCTAGATGATCGGAACTAAATCCAAGAAGGTTGAATCAAAAAAACATGCCACAATTTGGGAAAATTTGATAAGTGAATTATTGATTCGTGTTAAAACAAGAACAAGAGGAATAAACCTCACTATGGTTGACGACTCAATCACAAGATAATAGTTCATCCTACAATAACCTTAATGAACCTATTTATAACTAGGTTTAATAATAAGTACTTGGGCTTTAACATGGGTTAGCCCAAAAAAAAAGATGTCTTAACTTAAAATAATTAAAAGATTTAATGTATGGGCTTAATAGTCCATAAAGCTCTCCTCCCATAGGCTTGGACTGTTCCATCCTCTCCAAAAGATAGCCCACATGCGCATGGAGAGTCTCCTTAAGTCTCTTGGCTTTAGCTCCGGTCATGGGCCCAGCTAGCATAGTTTGCTCTCCTCTCTTGCCTCTGTCATTCATGCTAACTCCATAGCGATCCGTGCTCCTGCTCACATCACGTGTGATGCATGGAAAACCAAGGTTTCTTGGATATTTTGAAGAAACTTTGAGTAAATCAAGTAAATAACATGTTAATCTTCATGAGTAGTTGTAAATGAAATATTTATGATGAATGATTTGAGATTGAATGATCATGATCATGATCATGAAGTTAATTATATGTTGTAATGTGGAAGAGGAAATAAGTAGGTTTATGTCATACTTTTGTGTTATGATCAAGAATAGATTATAAGTTGTGTTAAAGATGTTTTTGAGATAGATTGGTTATGAAAATGGTGTTTGAATGAGAGTTGAAAATTGATAAATAAAGAGATATGTTTCTGACCTAATTTTGTGTAAATGAATGAGTGCAGAAATTTAATGAGTAAATGTATATGATTATGTTTTGTTTTTGAGAGAGTATGAAACCATGGATTATAGGCTGTTAAGTAAGGAAATAGATTGAGATTGGAAGTTAAAGAAAATACTAATATAGTGTTCTTAGAATGATAAGAACTACGATGATATGTTTTGTTTTTGTATGAATGTTGAACCTTAAGTTATAAAATTGTCTTATGAATGGCATTGAAATAAAATTAAGGTAAAGATGATGAGGCTTTGAAGTTTCAATGATGAACTATGGAGATGATTGTTTGATGTTTTATGAAAGAGTAAAATCTAGAAAAGTTATGAATGTATGAATGATAGGATTAAGTAAATGGATAATGGATCAAATGAGTAGAGTTTTGAGAGTTTTAATGCGCTCAAAATGGTAGTTGAATTAATATAAAATGAAGTTGCAATAATGAGTATAAATTCTGGAAATTTTGGAGTGTAAATGATGTTTTTTTATATATGTTGAATTCGTAGAGAAATGAAGGAAGAAAATGTAAGGCACGATCGTGGCCTGGCAAATTTTGGTTCAATCACGATCGTGGCTGAATCTCCACGATTGTGGCCGTTTCCATAAGCTTTTGTCACAATCGTGGGAAGAATCCCCACGATCGTGGGCAGGTATAAAGGAAAGAATGTTGTCTTTTAAGTGATGTTTGAGATGATTAATGCCAGGGTACTTCCTTATGATGTATTTAGGCTTGAATGAGGCCTAGAATGAACCTAGTTGATAATGGATGAGGTGATTAAAGTAAGTAAGGTGTATTAAGTATAAATGAATGATGGAATGATGATGTTAAATGATTATGAGAAGTGATTTAAGGATACATACCCAGAATAGTCAAATTGAGCATGCATTGTATATAACACATATACATATGTGTATGATTGAGCATTAATATGATTGTGCAAATTAGCAATGTGCAAATGTATGTGTGTTGCATGATATAGAAGTGCAAATCGAATGACCGCATCTAGACAATGCCGGGACATCGAGGCAATAGCTAACTGGAGCGTACTGTGAGTAAATTAGATGTTCCTCACTAATAATGATTGTAATTGCTTAATTCCAGCTGTTGAACTGTGAATGATTTGAATTTGATAATTCTGGACATTGATGATCCGAGGAGTTTGATAACTAAGATTGTATTAGAAGTGCATCTTTGAGTGTGAATTTGAAACAAATAAGTGTTGTCAATAAATATATTGAATGTCAGACTTATGTCCAAAGAAAAAGTGAAAAGCGAATGTGTATATTGAATGAAAGTGAATGATTGAATATATGCGATTTGATGCATTTTATATATGATATGCATAATCAGAGAAAGGCAGTTATGACCGAAGTAGCCAGCGAAAAAAGAGCTTAAAGCTCAGAATGTGTATAAGAACCACAGGCTAACTAGTAAAATAAGCTCGGTATCTATAACGAATATAAGACAGTTATCAATGAGCCCGGTATCCGTAATAAATACAGGACAGTTAAAAAGGCACTTGGTCATAACAATTAACATTGAAAGTGGAGTCTCATGAGTAATTGCATATATAATTTGGCATATGCATTATATGATTGATTGAAGTTAATTGTCAGAACTATTCTGAATTGAAATTAATTGTCTGAACTATTCTGAATTGAAATGTAAAATAATGTGCAAAATGTGATTATGTAGACTGTTTGTAAATTGAAATGTGATATGTCCTGTGATTGATATAAGTGAGCACATCGATGATGGGTTGCTTACTGAATTCGTAAAATTCATCAAAATTGCAACGTGATTTTTCAAGTACGAGAGAGAAGACTTATCTTATAAGACGTTTTAGAAGAAGTCTAGTTCTTGCTTTTAGATATCAAGAAATGGCTCAAAAGTCGGTCAGCTGAGATTATGGAGCTTAGTTAGAATCTTTTGTATAGTTCTCATATCATGTAGAACATATACTAAGAGTACTAAACTCTTATGTATTTTTGACACTGTATATTTGTGAATTAAGTATGAAAGGCTACATTGTATTATTTTTTATAAATGTAATGATGAAATTGATCTTTAGATATTCTGTATGATGCTACATAAGTGAATGTGATTACTCTAACACGTCGTTTTCATTGGGCATCTGCTCGAATGTCCTTACGATGTACAGGTATATACTAGGTGAAAGTTGGGTGCTACATTTACTTTTATGTTTATACTTATATGTTAGCTTTTACATTTGTTACGTAGATCTCTTTGTATTTTTTTTAATATCTTATATAATTTAACCGACAATTTCTTGAAGTTCTATACATGTATAAATAATATTAATTTTTAAATTTAATAAAGATTTTTTAGCATGCAATTAGATTAAATCAATCAAGTACGAAGCTTTTTTTTATTGAACTTGAAATATTCAGTTTGAGTTTGATCGAGTTTTAAATTAATTATTTGTCAATATAAAACAACATTGTTTTATTTGTGAAAGGAGTTTGCTGAAGTGAAACTCAAATTTCACAATATAAACTTGGACTAAAATTAATCAAATATGAACTACAAAAATGATGCAAGCTTGATTTTAGATTTTTTATTAAGTTGTTTTTTATTATTCGTTGTTCTTATATCTATTTTAGGGTTCTTTGCACATCTAATAGCATTGATGCTTGTAGATATCTTAATGCATGAACATTATGGGGGTGAGAATCTAAGTTTGACTAAGCAAAATCATGAATGAATAGGACAAATATACACACGGAAAAGCAGAGGAAGGAGGGAGGGTAGGGGACCATGACATGACAAATTGACAACTGTAAACAAAATTAAAAAAAGAAGCTCTATACTTACTTTTCAATGTAAACAACAAACAAAGGCAGAGCAGCCAACTGTAGCTAGCCAGGCGGCAGGCCAGCCAAAAAAGCATAATTGAGCCTCTTTGCTTTTTCAAAGAAGGCGGTTTTGTATTGTAATTTTGCTCAGTCAACAGTTCTTCTGCTTCTGCCTGGTCCCAGGAAAGTGAGATCCTTCTAAGAGCGTGCGTGTCTTGGCTGCTGTGGTTTGTTTCTCGAGAGAAACGACTGAAAGTGATCTCACATCCGCCAACCTTTTATTTTTCAGACAGCTGTACCTTCTCTTCCTTCCTAATCCTCGTCCCTTTGTTTTGTCCCTGTCCTCTATTGGTATGATGTAATAGTTTGATATAATAACATTTTTTTTTTAAATTTTTGAAATGGTTAAAGTGGATTCCCGTACATCTTCACGATCTTACTCCGTTTCATTTACGATCTTCACTGGCAATGATTGTTGAAATACGTCAAATGGACAATTCTATTCCACGAGATCACTTGATCACCTCTAGAATTGAATGCAAAGTCTTCCTGCACTGCATCCTATCTATTTACTGTTTAGTTACTACTGTTCGGTGCATCTCGACGTGTTTACCGGGTAATAGAATAGTTACTTTTGCAACCAATACAAGAAACAAGTTGCCAAATTAAACATACCAATGGATTGGATCGAATCAAATCAATAAATATATTCAAACTATTCAACACGGCATCATCTTAAATAAAATTGTTAAAATAGTGTCAATTTAATTGATTAATTTTTTAAATTTAAATTGAAAATGATATTGCTTTAAGAAATTTCTCAAAAATGATATTATTTTGTGATTACGAGTGGATCGTTCACGCTTGATATAGAACTTACAAAAATTAAAAATTTTAAACCTTTTAGATCCAAGTCTAACTCAAATCGTAATTTAACAAAATTTGTTCTTTTAAATTTAGATCAAACTGAATTAATTAGAACGAGAATGGCTCATCGTTATGATTATTAACATCTAGTTAAAATTTTGCTAAGTTGTAAACTTTAAAGAAGTGCGATAATACATATCCTTATTTTTAAATAATAAAAAAGTTATTTTTAATAAACCTAGATTTAATATAGTGTGACAATATTACGAAGTTGTAAATGAACGTGCAAACATTCTAAATTAGCTGACATCTTTAAATAGAATTCATTTAAAAGTTATGTAAGAACAGACGTGGATCTACCAATTATACAAGAAGTAAAAAGTAGTTTGGCTTTTGGCTCTTGGGTTATTCAAATTTACCATGAAGATTTTCAATTTTTCAGTCACATTGTATTAAACAGCGTGCCAGTCACCACTTGTCTGTTGGACTGTTGTACTTTTCTTTTCCTTCTACTTTTTGAAGTTTATTTATATCAATCGGTTCCCTGCGTGCTTTGTTGCATGTTTTGTTTAATTCAAATTGGTTTTATTGTAAAGTAATATCCAGATCAGTTTACATATAATTAGTTAACATATAAAAACTATATGTGTATCATCTGTGTTATCAATTTAGTGCCAATGTTGTGTCACTCTATTCTAAGTATCTATTTATGTAGGATAAGATTAGTAGCAAAGAAGATTTGGGTTAATCAAACACCTTTAAACTTTAGAACATGAAGTAGCGAATTTACAGAATAGCCAAATCGAATCATTTCACGAGTTAGTATTTTGGAATATCTTCTCAAAAAGTAGGTGGAGTGGAGACCGACCAAAACCAATCCATAATTTACAAATGATAGAGGATATAAGTGGCCACGTGCACAGTTAAATAGTGAAGGTTAAAGCAAGCAAAACTAATCTTAAGACATGTGTGAAGTGAATGTCGGGAATGTGAGCATACAAAATCTTACAATCATAAGCTATGTATCTTTTTCACTTGTAGCTGTCTAACTCTTCCATCCACCTGGCATGCATCCAACTGCTGTAGGCCCCACTCTTTATCGGAAATCTTTGCCACGTTTCCATCCTGTTTGGTGTCCCTACCTGTTCTGTTGTCAATTAGGGTTCAGGTTTCCATTACAAGAAGATTGAGGTTGTTCTTTCTAATTTTTTTAGAAGAGAAACTAATCAAAGAGAATCAATCAGGAAAGTCATGGGCGGTGTATGGCTAGGCTGCAGCTTTTCTTCGAAAGGACCAGACTGATACAAATACTTGAAATCATGCCTTCTCTTCTATCTACTACCATATTCTTTATTCTTTTTGATTTTGGATTTAAAACCCCGAAAGTCAAATTAATTAATTGAGAAAAGCAGATAAAAAGCAGTTCAAATAAACGAACCTCCCGTTTCTTATATCAAAGACTATGTTACATTTATACATGTAATGCACATAAATAAACACAGCTACTGGAGACTGGAGACTACTTTTGCTTTTAGATGGACTGGTCCTAAAAGCTTCACGGCGGCTGTCTTCTCATTCTAAAGCCTTGTTTCCAATGCACAAGACCCGCAGACCGATCTCTTTCCTTTTCCCTCCGGCCTTTTTTTTTTTTTGCCCCCTTTTAAACTCTCTAGCAAGCAGTTATGATCGACTACAGTCGGCCTTACCCAACCCTATCCTGCGGTTGTCTATATCAAACTCTACCCACATGTTTTGCTGATGTATGTTCCCTATTATGTTCGAGGCACCTCCGAGCATTTCTGTCCGTGCGATGGCTAGGCAATGGACCCCACCTCCCACCTCACCAAACATCTTCTCGTTCTGGATTATAATCTCCACTCCCTTATCAAACTCCAACGCCATATTCCCTATCAGCCGTCCGATCTCTGTTGGATTTCCATCAAAACACATGTCTGCCACGTTGGCGTACGTGTAACCCTTCTTTAGTTTTGGGCCCACCAACCGCACTATCTCCTCCCGCACCTTATTATAAGCCTCGTCCATTAAGTAAGTGAACTCGGACCCGGAATCGATAATTGTCTGACCCGCCCCGTTTCGTTGGGGCAGAAACGCTGAAGGAGGGATGTCAAGTTTTTTGTTGCCAATTCGTATTCCTTGCATGGCAACGGTATAAGCCAAAGGGTCCAAATTGGGTGGTCTATTTGGACCTTGAGGTAAAGACAAAAGATTAATATACTGAAACCCATTTGAAATCGGGTTTTTACCCAAGTAAAATGACCCGATGGAGGGAGACCCGGCCTTACGGGTGGGAATGCAATATGAGAACTTGGATATTTTGGCTTGGGAAACGAACGACAAGCGTCCAAGATTCATACCCAAAATACCCGTCTCATTTTTGTCCAGCTGCTGAGAGCAACCAAGGACGAGCGGAGGGGTGGTTAGGGAAGGAGACAAAGTTAACTTTTCATTGACGAGATTGCCCTCAGCTTGGGTACCGTCAGCATAGAAGTAAGAATAGCGGCATTTGCTGTTCTGGCAGAAGGTTGGGAGGGAGAAATCGGGGATTTGGGGCTTGCAGACAGGGTGATTACATGGTAAAGCTGAGAAAGAAGATGAAAGAGAAGGGTCGAACGATGTCGCGGGTTGTCGGCTGTTAGGATTCCTCTTACTGCCACAATGAATCCAAGAGAGCTGACTACCGGTGTCGAGAACCATTTGTTGGGTCTGAGGAGGAGTGCCCATGGGAAGAGACAGGACCAAAGCCATTGTATAACTCAACCTCGTCCTCGTTTGGTATCCTCCATTGTTTCCCGTCACTTTTGATTCTTCTTGATTAACAAATGACGATGGCGATACACGACTTGGACGTGAAGAGAATCGTTGAGGCGTAAGTGGGAAATATACGGAAAGAGAAGAGACGTTCTTGTTTTTGTTGTGGTGGTCGTCACGGGTGGTGGTTGGTGTTTCTTGTTGGAAGGAGAACGAGAGAAGGGAAAAGAAGAGAAACGGAAGCATAGTCATAGGCATAGCTGCCGTTTTTCTGCAATGAACGGCCATTATGGGCCTTAATTTGGAACAAAGAGTTTTTGGTTGTTGGTGCATATGTATACACTGGTAGGGTTCTTATATATATATGTGTGTGTAATGTGCATACCCCATTTGAGAGAGTGGGTTGGGACAATTAAAGATACCCTGGTGATGAAATTGAAATCCAAATGAGATGAAGAAAAAGTCTACGCGTTTTCTTAATTAGAGCTCTGTAGATTTTATGACACTGCTATTTTCATGGGGTTCCTTTAAGTCTTCTATTTTCTTCCTTCTTTCAAATATTTTTGCATTTTTACTTAGAATTTTCGAAATCAAGCCATTCTTACTTTTTAGTGATTGTACATGTAGTGAAGGTGATTTCTCATGCATCACGTGTATGTAGGATGAATTTTGATACTTGAATTACAATTTTACCACAAATCTAAATTTGTACTGACATAACAGGTAAATTCCCCCTGCTCTTCTTAATGTGACTTATCAGAAAATAGAAATACAAAGTTTAAATCGGCACTGCCTTTCAAGCACTGACAACTGTAATAATAATTAAAAAAAAAGAGTGGTGGTGTACAGTATGATACGACGTGCACATCCCGGAGTGGTACGCGAAACAGACTCGGTGGGAGCTGGGAAGACACCGCTGTTACGCTCTTTTCTCACCTTTCAATTTTTGGAATTTTCTTGTTCCTTTCCCTTTTCTTGTCTCCAAATTGCAGTGTTCGGAAGAGTTAAATAAGTCATTAACTAATCATATATCAAATTATCATGAGAATAATTTATCATTTTTAGATTTATTACTAATGTTGAGAGCAATTAATAAAAGTTACTTCTTTATGATAAGAAAAATATTGGTTTGAATTACAGAAACAATCTCTTCATAAAAATACAAGAATATAGTTATCTATAAGGATGAACCTATTGCACTGGTCCATTGACTTGACTAATGTTGACCAGTTCACTTCGTCAATCACTTGTAAAAATATAATTAAGAATAAATTATTTACATATAAAAAAAGAAAAGAAAAGAAAAAGTTATTATTCTTTACCATTAATTAATTTCTTCTAGCTCTTGTTTATTTTACCTTCTCTCTTTCGTGTATGATTGCATAGCTATCGGTTATGTTCTGTTTATATTAGCTTTTCATATTACTTGCATCAAAGATACCAGGCGTGGGGCCGAATAATACCACAATTGGTGGCCTCAATTTGTTCTCTTATTCCTTTCTTGCTTCTGAATGCTGTGAGCATTAGTCATTGTGTACAGTTATATATGCCATATTGTTCGATAATGACGCATTATATTGTGGTGACAAATGAAGGCAGCTGTCAGTTAGCTAGAGATTAAAATTTATACGTAAAATCGCATTCACAGAAGCAAAACAAAAAAGCTGAGAGTCATGTATAAAAGACTTATACATAGCTTGTTTTTGTTTGATGAGTTCCTGACTTGCAAAATTAACATAGGCCGGAAGTTGGATGCCAATTAAATGCGTCATTGTGCTGATCTCGTAATTCTTAGAAAGTGGAGGTAATAGGGGAAATTGAATATGATTATACGTATGATTAAAATTGCTCAAAATATACATTTAATAATTAAAATAAAAAATTAGTAAATCTGTTTCGTAATTCTATCCAATACCATCGATAAAGTAAGGTCGTGTTGCAGAGGACCTAAGCGTTTGTTTTTAAACATGTGATGAGACCTCTTTTTTCAGTCAGCAAGCAAATGAAATTGCCAAAACTGAAGTTTGAGAAGGTTTAATTCCAAGATTGTATGTAAACAAGAAATTGGGTGAACTTAATTAGATCCTAATCAACACATCAGAGCCAGATCGTACCAATGGACGGTGAAATTAAAACGTGTCCAATTGTTTGCCACTAAATGGACCCCTTTTTAAGAAACCTCTACCTATGTGCAGCGTGAAAATTTCATGACACAGTCCACACAGCGACTTAGTTGTTGGTCCATTTCTCAAAAAAAAGAAAAAGAAAAACCTAGTTGTTGGTCCCGTTTCAATTATATTATACACACATAATTCCGAAATTCGAGCTTCTTTAACTTTGTTTTTATAGGACAAATTCTAACTTTGTTTCTTAATTTTAGCGAAATGAATTCAAAATGAGCCCACCAAAAGCCTCGAATGATAGATGCTGTGCTTTACGAAGTTATCATAAATTTAATGTTTACACATATTAAATTGGTATAAAATTAATTAAAGATAAAATAAAATTAAAAATATTATTAAAAATTGTTCTTATTTATCGAAAAATTTAAAGTTTAATTAAAAAATTATTAAATGAATATTAATTAATTAATTTTAGTTTATAAGAATTTATTAACTTACAAAAATTAACTGATAAATTAATAAACAAATCAATTTTTAATTATTAAAATAAATTAAAAAAATTACACCAAAAAATTAAATATTTTAAAATTTTTATGATTTAATTAAATAAACCTGTTAATTTTTTAAATTATTTCATAGAACACAGTGTCCTCTTTTAAGGAAGCGTTATTTTAAAAGTATAATTCAACTCATAATTCTTAATTTAAAATGGATCTATTAAAAAAAATCTAACCTATAATTTGATCAATCATTCAATTGACAGTGGCTTCTAGTAGGATGATTAAAACTCTGTACAAAAGATCACTTGCAGACCGTGAGAAAGATATAAGACTAGTAGACCCAATCACTGCAAGCCCACATCCAGAACACTGGTCTTCACTCGTACAAAGGCCCTGTAACATTGAACCCATTTGCGTTATTTGTTTTCTTCTTACAGGATTTGACATTTTAGCTCAAATCTAGAAAATATTGACTCCGAAACAACTTTCCTTTTTCGTTACGGTCAACTCATACGCGTTTTGCATGCTTTTTATATTGTTCTTGGTATCGTTGACTTTCCTTGCATATTTCCATCGATTCAGTTGTAGCTACATAGGATCTTGTGGGATCTGATGCAGTCGAATGAGCGTCGGGGTGTTGGTAAAGACAGGTGCAGTTTCATCTGACTTCTCTGATGAACACTCAGAACGCTACTTCAACTCCTTCTTCTTCCTCATGTTGGAGTTACGATGTTTTCCTGAGTTTCAGAGGTGAAGACACCCGCAACAACTTTGTAGATCACCTGTATTCTGCTCTTCATCAGAGAGGCATTGTAATCTTCAGGGACGATCTGGGTCTGAAGAGAGGAGCTGCCATTGCTCCTGGGCTGTTCAAGGCAATACAGGATTCAAGGCTCTCAATTGTTGTTTTCTCAAGAACTTACGCTTCTTCCACTTGGTGCTTAGATGAACTTGTTAAGATTGTTGAATGCAAAAATTCAACTAGACAGATCGTTATACCAGTTTTTTATGATGTGGCTCCTTCTGAGGTTAGAAGCCAGACAGGGGCATATAAAGAAGCCTTTGATAAACATGAAAAAGTTTTCATATACCTTACACAGAAGGTGCAGAAATGGAGGGATGCTCTTGCGGAAGTTGCCAATCTTTCTGGTTGGGATACCAAGGACCGGTAATGAGTTGTTGTTAATCTAAATATTATGGGCATTGAGCATTTTTTACCAACTTGTTAAAAATTTTAGCTATTCTCTAATTAGTTAAATGATAACATACTAAACTACATGCTTTCCAGAACATTCTATTAGTATCAGTATAATCCATGGTGATTCAAATCTGGCTGAAGATTGTGGATCCTCTCTGCGTTAAATCGCCGAAGTTCGATCTGATGCAGTGTTGATTCAATAGTAATACTTCCATTATAAATTGCTCAGAGAGGAGTAGAATTTATTAATCATGAAAAGGTTTCCAGAGTATTATATTGACTTTTAACTTAGGAAGAATGTGTGCAAACTTTTGAGAATCTTAGCAAGATATGTGTTTGTTTTAATGCAGCGTCCTGATTTTGCTTCAAAACGACAATTTTAAAATTCAAACAAATATTATTCTTCACAATCAAACAACTTTCAACAAGTTCATTGCTTATTCCATGCAGGAAGGAATCGGAGGTTATAAAGGAGATGGTTGAAGTTATATCCAATAGTTTGAGTCATATGATGCTACCTCCAATTGATGAAGACTTGGTGGGCATGAATTTGCTGCTGGAGGAGTTCAATTCATACATGTGCTTAGGAGTAGACGATGTTCGCATTGTAGGAATATGTGGGATGGGAGGGATTGGAAAGACAACAATTGCAAGAGCCTATTACAATTGGACATCGCATCAATTTGAGGGTAGTACATATCTAGCCAACGTTAGAGAAGTTGCACAGAAGGGTGGTCTCTCCACTTTGCAGGAACAGATTCTTTGTGAAATTCTTATGGAAAGTAACATCAAAATATGGAACGTGTATAAAGGAGTTGAGATGATAAGAACTAGATTGCGCCATAAACGGATCCTTGTAGTTATTGACGATGTAGATCACTTGAAACAAATGCAGAGCTTGGCTGGAAAGATAGACTGGTTTGGTCCTGGTAGTAGAGTAATAATCACAACCAGGGATGAGAGTTTGCTCGTTAGACATGGAGTTCACAGAATATACAGGGTTAAGGGATTGAAGGATTTCGAAGCTCATCAACTTTTCAGGCTTAAGGCGTTTGGAGAGGATCATACTCCAGAGGAATACACGGATTTATCAAAAATTGTTGTAAACTATGCTGATGGCGTGCCATTAGCTCTTGAAGTTTTGGGTTCCTTCTTATACGGCAAATCCTTGAGGGAATGGAGAAGTGCAATTGACAGATTGAAAGAAAATCCTGAGAAGGAAATTTTCAATACTCTTAAGATAAGTTTTGATGGGCTTGAAGAAACAGAAAAGAAGTTATTCCTTGATATAGCATGCTTTTTCAAGGGTGAGGACAAACATTGGACAACAATGATATGGGATAGTTGTGGTTTCTTCCCTGATATTGGAATAAGAGCTCTCATTGACAAATCTCTCATAACAATTTCGAATAACAAATTGGGGATGCATGATTTGTTACAGGAAATGGGTCGGAAAATTGTTCGACAAGAATCTCAAGAGCCAGGAAAACGCAGTAGGCTATGGCTTTATAAAGATATCTTTCATGTTTTCACAAGAAATACAGTAAGAAAACCATGATAGACATTCATTTCATTTTAGAATAGTACAGGATTTGAAAAGATATAACCAAGATTATCCGAAGTAATTTATTACTTGTTCTGAGATTTTCAGGGAACAGAAGATGTTGAGGGCATCCTATTAAACTCCTCAAGAAACGAAGAGATCCAGTCAACTACAGCCTTATTGAACATGGTCAAACTTAGGCTGCTAATATTCCATAACGTGCACTTCTCCAAGGACATTGAGTACCTTTCTAATGAATTACGATTACTTAAATGGCATGGCTATCCTTTCAAGCATCTGCCATCAAGTTTTGAATCAGATGAACTAGTTGAATTGAACCTATGTTGCAGTCAAGTTGAACAGCTGTGGAAAGGCATAAAGGTAGCCACAATACCGCTATCAGATTTCATTTATGTTTTTTGAATAGGAATATTGTGTTGTGGACATAATGTCTTACTTTTCATCATTAACAGCAATTTAAGAAGTTGACAGTCATCGACCTCAGCCACTCCAAAAATCTTGTTATGATGCCAGACCTTAGAGGGGTCCCAAATCTCATGAAGTTGATTCTTGAAGGTTGCAGCACATTATCTGTGATTGACAATTCAATAGGTTCTGTGGAACATCTAAATGTGTTGAACCTGAAGGACTGCGAAAATCTTGCAAGTCTTCCCGACAGCATATATGGCCTGAAGGATCTTATAATTCTCAATCTTTCAGGCTGTTCAAAACTTCACTTCAATCTGGAGGAGTTTGTTCATCTAGGAAGCCTGGAAGAGCTTGATGTAAGTAGAACTACCTTAAGACATCTACCATCTTCCTTTTTCCAATTTAAGGAGCTAAAAAGGCTTTCCTTTAGTGGATGTAAATTCCATCCTTTGGATTCGGAAAGAGAAGGATCCACTGTTATGAGCTCGTCTTTGCACTCATTATCTGGTTTATGCTCTTTAACACAACTGGACTTCAGCAATTGCAATTTACAATCAATTCCAAGTGATATCGACTGCTTAATTTCGTTGAGAAGTTTAAATCTTAGCAGCAACAGCTTCACCTGCCTACCTGCTAGCATCAGCAGGCTTTCCAAGCTTGGGCAGCTCTATCTGGAGAACTGCAAGAGGCTTCAATCAGTGCCAGAACTTCCATCAAGCATGACGTTCATAAATGCTGAATCATGTTCTTCACTAGAAAAATTGCCTGAAATGTTATACCTTTGTAGCTTGCGAACGCCTCGATCAAATTTTACCAACTGCTCTAAGAAGTTTGATTGGAACGACAAGGCATTAGCAATGCTACTACGATATCTAAAGGTCTTACCCTCTCAATCACTCATTGTCTCTACTTCCCACAATCTGATTCTAAAACATAAAAAAACTCTATGTTGCAGGGCCTATCTGATCCAAGAACCAGATTTGACATTTTTGTTCCGGGTAACAAAATACCCGAGTGGTTCTATCATCGGCTACCAGCAGTTTTCTTCGATACCAACTGGATGGGCTTAGCTTTCTGTGCAACTGTTACCATCATTGATCCCTTAACCTTTCAAGCAGAGCATCTAGATCTAGCTTGTTGCGTCAGAATTGATGATTGTGTCTGTACCCACGTGCATGCGAGAACTTATTTTCTAAGGACCATGGACAAGGTTAGATCTGATCATCTTTGGCTTTTCTATTTATCTCGCAATGATCTCTTCAATTCAGATTTAGAAGCAGCGGCTAAGGAGTTTCATCACGCCAGTGTTGTATTCTTACAGACTCTATTCTTCCATGTTAGAGATTATGGGGTTCGCGTAGTATATAATCATGATTTATTGTGAGTCATTTTGGAAGGTAAATTGATTAATGGAGCCATGGTAAGGATCATGGCACCATTGATGCTACATCAAGTGGAAGAATTAGCGCTGAAGAGCCAATAAAGAAAAACTTTAGACAACTTGACTGAGTTCTGCTGCAGATTGAGCCCAAAATTTCAGCAAAATGCTTCAACATTTTCTTCCACCAACTTAGTTCTCTAGTCGGTTTGTAATATTTTTGTTTTATGTTGCTAGAACTGAGATTTGTAGGATATTTGAAAGCAGCATCTTCACTAGTTAAGGGTAAAGTCACGTAATTATTAAGTGTTGCTGTTATTGTTGTTACTGCTGCATTTATCCGAGATTGTTATAGGATACTTGGGATAATATTGTTGGCCTATTTTGCTTCAATTCTGTTTTCTATGTAGAAATCTAAGGTTTCTTGTTCATGTGGAAGAGAGACAGGAAGAAGCTCTCAACTCTATCAAATTAATACATGGTTTTTGTTACATATAAAGCAAATTCGTACTAGGCCTTACATGGGTCATTTTCAACGTCAGTACTACATCTAGTGATCCATGACGATTGGGTTTTACTAATCTTGTGATAAAAGTCCGGGCAGCAGTTGGGTGTGCAAAAGGGGCATCTCTTGCTTCTCCTCGTGCGTAGTCCAAGAGGAGTTTGGATTTTGACTTTCGCATGCCATGTCCACACACAAGCGTTCATATTTTCTCACGAATCTCCTTTTAAGATAGTCTTGAATTTACATTTAGATGGGATAGGAACTATGCTTTTGTGTCGTGGCAGACTATTTAACTCAGCATCTTTAAGAGATTGTTGTAATGGTAACAAATTGAAGACAATGCATGCTAACGTAAATAAATTTCAACACACTAGCGTTAATGTTAGTATATAAAAATCTAGGTGATTGGATTAAGAATTACGAGCAGAATCTATAACAGTAAGGCCCTATCTACCATTCTCCAAAATTGCTTGTGTCCTAAGCTTTTATCTTATTCTTTGCCTTATTTGTTATATATTTGTAATATTATCAATTAAAAACATTTTTTATTTTATACATGTTTGATTAATTAACAGATCTACAAGATATAATTCACGAATCTTAATTGTGAAATTTATATTATATTTATGTATTATCTTTAAATTATTTCTAGTCGTCACTATATCAAGACTTAACAATATTAACAAAGAAGAAGGATAAAAACACATTGTGTTTTTCTTTATAAAAGAAATAATAGATCCCATAGACTAAAGTTATCTTTTTTTTTTTTTGAATACAGAGGATAGAAAAACATAATATAAAACAAATCAACCGATGGTCATACCCCGACGATACATAATTCCTTGCCTATCTAGGAGTATAAAATACATCGAGTTCGTTGGAGAACATGTAGTCCTGGGTGTACTCACCTAGCTACATTAGCCGGACTATCGACACTTTGGTTCCCTTCTCTGTAGACATGTTCAATCTTCACCTCCCACTTTTGATCCAACATTGCTCGTATGCCCTGTATCAAACAAGAGTCCTCAATCAGTAGTCTTTCAGAAGAGGAAAGGATATTGATGATGTAACACCCCACTTCCACCGAACCCGAACCCGATATCGACCGTGATATCCGAATCCGTGCCCCGCGAGGGTGGCGTGTCACATCACTTAAC
>JAOQMS010000002.1:14424835-14446962 GCA_027563885.1 Erythroxylum longipes
AAATAAAATAAATTTAGTAAATAAAATATTTCATAAAAATATATTATTAGTCATATAAATTTAAATTATAAATAAGAAAATATTAAATTAAAGTAAGAAGACGACGTTATATTGGACTTGCTTTCTTTTAATTAAGAGTACAGTGAAAAATAATAATTATTAGAAGGTTGTTAATGGAAAGTAGAATTTTTACTGCAAAAACACTTTCCTACAACAACCCTCTTTCTGCTTATGGATTTGTGCGATGGTACTACAATTTTCTCCAACCTCTGGTTGTTCACAATAGAACTAAACATGTGACTGAGTCTGGAAACTATGGTGGATAAATACTTATCTTCACCACACCACAGATCCAAACGCAACCTTAATCCTATTTGTAAGTAACATTGTTTCAATCACAAATTACTTAGGAAGCACGTAAGACTTATTAATCAATCTTGTTCCGTATGTGTCCAAACAAATAGCAAGTACAAATAAAATATTTAAGCTACACAATAATTATAACATAAAATGCAATTATAAATTATTATGATAGTCATAAGCATAATTATATAATAAATTGCAGTAATGATTTATACTGTAATTGCAATTTTGCTGCTGCAATTACGGTTACAATATATAATTTAAAATCTTGAGTCCAAGGGCTAATTAATAAGTTTTGCAAGATTAATTTTGACATTAATTCCTGCCAAAATCCTGGAAGTACTCATGTTAGCTAATTCTGTCGACTGACTTTGATTTCAGGGACTCAGGGCATTAGAATCTCAAAGTAAAAGTGATTGGCATAAGTAGAGAACCAATTGATTGAGTGCTCCAGAAGATAAAAGAGATGTTACTTTTTCCTGTCTTTTTTTTTTTTCTTTTTTCCATCATCAGCAAGATGGTAGTGTATGCTATCACCGTCACATACTAGAATTGCTAAAGGCCTTAGTCCTTGCCGACCTGCCGACCATTTACATGTTTAATAGTGATATTTCTCTCTCCACTCAGCAGTCCACTGGATTTAGCCTTTTCATGCCAACTTTTGTACCTAGCTATATCGATCCATATCATACATACATAATTACTTGTAAGCCTGATGAATTAATAGTGTAATTAGGGTTCAGGTAAGCTTCTTCTCTATAACAATTGAAGGAAAATTTTAAAATTAATTTCTCAATTCTGATTTTAAGTGTCAGAAAATTTGATTGAGTAAAAAGTGACATATCTCTAGCCATAGTTTTGTTTTGACATTTATTGAGCAATTTGTAATTAATTTATAATTAGCAAGTTCATGTATTAAAAACTGCAAAGAACACTTGATTGTAAAACAGAAGACAGTTTCATCTCATGCATACCAAGTGAGCACTCGACCTCTCAGCTAAGAAACTTGCATGTACAATTTTAATTAATCGTATGTCAGAAAACAACAATTATCTCAAAGTACCAAACAGTACTACTACAATCCCACTGCCAATAATTCTCACTGAAGGACGTTATTGTAAAGGAAGGACGGTGAATCCTTGCCATCCATTCTTGATTGCGACTTCAAATATGCTTCATCCTCTTCTTTCTTATTTCTTTATGTTTTCGATCGTTAATCCAGGCCAACAAGGATGAGCGAAAAGAATAGTTTTGGGGTTTTTTGTTTGTCAACTAGCTAGGAGTGGAGGAATTAATCACTCCATGAGCATCAACTAAGACCGATCGTTTAAGATACACATAAGGGATATCGAGTCACATGATTGAGTGAATATATAGATAGATTTAGATGAAATAAGGTCAAGGCATGGGAAAGTTCCCTTTGTGTGGGCATAGTGGGACCATAGCTTGTCTAGCATGCGCTATATCCTGCCGGGCGTGCTTTGTCTTTCTCACCCTTTCTTCTTGAACCTGAGCTTCCCATTTCTTCTTCGTGCCACGCATCGCCTATTAAACTGAGAGAGGTCTCAGAATTTGGCGTTTCTTTAATCAATTCGAAAAGAGTTTCAACGACATTATAAGTTACTCAAATCTATGTCCATCGATTCCTGCAGAGACACTTGTTTGCTTTTTAAGTGTATGCTTGTGCAAAAAAAGTGACCCTTTGATTGGACAAGCAGCCACATAAGTGGAACAAAATAGTCCAAATTTAACACTCTCATATGGGTCCAACCAATTAAGTTATCTTAACGTCTCTAATTTTTTCTCATGTTCATGTCTATATTACTAACAACACAATGCATACTGACTAACACTTGTCAATGAACTTATAACTTAAATAAATAAATTGATTCAAATATTGTTAAAGCTTTCACATATTAAAAGAATCCAATTTTTGATGTGTAAATTTTCGTAAAAAATTTAAAGAATTCAGGTTAAAGACCTTCAATATAAAGTATGAAATTATTCTTTTCTCTAATCGACTCAAAATATATCAATAGCTAATCAATAAAATAGACATGTGTGGTTAATTTGTGTTGGTAATACAACATATATTGAAGTTAAGGTGTTATTAGAGACCCCATTTAAGCTTCTAGAATCCAAATTTGAAAGGAAGCTTTAATTATTGCAAATGGATATCAGCATCCTCAACCAATTGATGGATGTTTATGTCCTTACCTTGGAGCAAATTGAAACGAACCTGTCACAATTGGGAGATGCTGGTGCATCAGTGTCAAATGATAAAAATGTACAGTCAAAGGAAAAGAGAGATAGGAAGATAAAAGGAAAAGAAAGAGGGTGTAGTTTTAATTTGAGACTAAGAGTAGTTCTAATCTGAGACTAACATGATAACAAAGTCTTCATTAGTTTCACAAAATAGAATATTTTGCATCGTATACAAGAAAAACGTACGAACAAAAAGTTGGAAAACTAAAACATAGGAATGGTAATATAATTTCATTTTACATTTAGTTAGTAATTTGTCTTGAATAAGCTAAGAATTCATACAAATATTTATATTGCTAGATACGAGGATAATATAAAATTAGGAGGTAAAAATTAATAAAGAGATTTTAAAAGATCAAATCAGAAATAAATTTATTATTAGAAAGAAGTTATTCTTAGTATGAAAGTACGTTTTCAACACAAAACGTACACTCTAATTGTATGTGCGTATATAGGTCCATAATAGACCTAGGGATGGCAATGAGCTGGCCCATGGGCTAGCCCCCTATCAAAATTTTTTAAACAATTTTTTAAAAATTAAAAATATAAAATAATTTATTTTTTAATTAGATTAGGGTCTGGGTTGCCCAGACCCAAGCTTACCCGAGACCTAACTCCTCTAAATAAAAAGATGTTGTTTTACTTAGAATAATTGGATCTCGAGTTTGTTTGGGCCTGGGCTTGGCCCATGGGCCGGCCCATTGAAAACAACTAAATTTAGGCCCATGGGCCAAAAATTGCCATTCCTAAATAGACCCTTTTCCCCTCCAATGTCAGGTATCAAGTCCAAACCATACCATATTCATTACTCCAAAAAGTTAAAAGCAATACAAAACTATAGAAAGAGTGAAATGCATATTATTTATGCTTGATTCGGAAGTTTTACAAAGATTTATGCATTAAACTTTATTGCATGGCAAACCATATGTATAAATGTAGAGAAATCTCTCAATTCATATACTATAAGGATTTAAACCAAGACAAATAAGAAGGTGGTGATGAAATTACTCTTCGGAGTTTATAGCATATCCCTTTTCATTGGATAACACATATTATTACCTTGCTATATTAGTCGGTTTGATCAATCATCACAATTGCTTGCCTTTCATTAGGAATGATTATGGCACTTCAGTCTTATTCATGAGCAACTACTCTGCATTATTAATAAGTGGTGTGTGTCGATTGATAATCAAACCAAATTGACCCTGCACCAACAAATAATCACTAATGTCATCTTCAACTCCATCATTAATTTCCTCAGATTAGCCCACGAGACCTGTAAATAACTTGACTCGAAGTAACACTGACCTATCATATAGAGTTTCTTTTATATTCCGTTCCTCTTCCTTTGACTTCTTTTTTAAATCTTTTAACTAAACCATAAAAAAACATGCAACAATAATAAATTCTAAGTAAAGTATCATGCTAATAATTAAGTTAAAATCAAATTACGAATTTGATCTATTTGATCAATACTAAATTCTAATAACGAATACATTCATATTTTATAACACCAAATTTTTGATTGAATTCTTAAAAATTTGTAGAATTTATATTAAGCCATTTAAATCAAAAATTTTACAAGTCTCCTAATACTTTACCCTTTTTTTGTACCGTCAATATCAAAAAAGAAATGTAAGAAACTCTTGGAATTGGACCTTTTATGTTGAAATGTCTAGGTTATAAGATAGCCGCATATGGGAGAGAAGCTAGGTGCGGACCAATTGCGTTGCGCCAAATTTCGTTTGAATTATCACAAAGCCCCAAAAGAATGTTTGTTCATTAGTCGTGAGTCTCATATATGGCACAGTTTTCAAGCACATGGTGCCTGCGACCTGATTGGAGGTGGTGGTGATTTTAGTATATACAAAAGCTTATAGGGGCAAGCCAACCAAGAGCCTCCACGGTAAATAGGGAATAGAAGACTGAACATGGATATAGCAATTAGTGTAATGGTTGACCGAAACACCCAGAAAGGTGTAGCCTTTTTTGGCGTTTACAATGATGTAAATGATGGCACGCAGCATAGCAAACTATAATTCCACATTTCATAAGCTTTTCATGCAAGGATAAGGTTTGTCACTTTTGAAAAGGATAACAAAGATAAGACTAAGGAACTATTCGTTTTTATTTTTTTAATTTTTTTTCAAATTTAGTTTAAAAAATTTGTTTGTGTAAATTTTTATTTTTGTTTTTAGTTTTAGTTTCTTCCAATTTTTAAAATTTATGAAAACTACAAAATATAGTTTTTGTTTTCTATTTCAGTTTTTTAATAATTTGATTTACTATAAACTAAATATATATTATTTAACTATTCAATACATTAATTATTGATAATTCTTATTAATAATTAATAATTAAAATTAATTAGCTTAGTATTATATTAATTAATTAAAATTAAAATAATAGAATTTTATTTAATAATTTATTAAATAAAATCAATTTAATAATTATTAATAAATATAATTAAATTTAAAATATCTTCAAATATATAAATTTTAAAAATTGATTTAACAATTAAAATATATTAAAATAAAATTTAATTTTGAATTATTTATTTTAATAAAATAAATTTTATTGATATAAATAAATATTATACAAGAGATTAAAATAAATTTAATTAATTAAAAATAATTTATGTTTAAGTTTTATCAAATATGTAATTATCATTAGTAATAAAAATATAGTTATATTGGTATTAACAACTAAACAATTCTTATTTTTTATTTGAAAGAAAACAAAAAAAAACCATAATTCCACATTTTATAAGCTTTTCATGCAAGAATAAGGTTTGTCACTTTTGAAAAGGATAACAAAGAGAACACTAAGGGCCTGTCGGTTTATTTATTTTTTTTTATTTTTTAAGTTTTTATTTTCAAATTTAATAAAAAATTTGTTTGTCTTTTAATTTTAATTTCCTCTAATCTTCAAAATTTATGAAAACTACAAAACATACTTTTTGTTTTTTGTTTCAGTTTTTTTCATTGTTTGATTTACTATAAACTAAATATATATTATTTAATTATTTAATGTATTAATTATTAAAAAATTATGAATAATTTAATTTAGTATTATATTTAATTAATTTAAGTTATGAATAATTTAATTTAATAATTTATTTAATTTTTGTAATTAAATAAAATAAAATTAATTTAATACTTATTAATAAATATAATTAAATTTAAAATATCTTCAAAATATATAAATTTCTAATAAAATTTTGATTTAACAATTAAATATATTATAAATAAATATAAATTTATAAATAATATTTAATTTTAAAATTATTTATTTTAATATAATAAAATAATTTTTATTGATATAAATAAATATTATATACGAGATTAAAATAACTTTAATTAATTAAAAATAATTTATTTTTTAAGTTTTATCAAATATGCATTTATTATTATTAATATCAAACAATTTTTATTTTTATTTAAAAAACAAAAATGAAATTAGCAAAATTTTAACACTAAACTACGCTATTCTCATGACAGCTCCATGTGTCCTCAACGTAGGTTTTGTTGCCGTTGAAGATGGAAAAAAATGGTAGACCATAAGCTTACTAAATGTTATGATAGGTCCAGATTATTAGGAAATCATGACAGGATTCGATCTCGACCACAATTGAATAATTATAAAATTTTTTGTATTTTAATTTCTCAAAAATTAAGATCATTTTAATTTTATAAAATGATTAACACATAAATTATAATAAATCATGAATTTTAATTTGTACTTTATTTTGAAACTTGATTCTTTTTCTTGTCATATCTTACGGACTATTTTTAAAATTGGTCCATCTCAATCACCAAAATCATGTAAGTATTTGGTCTTTAATGTTATCTATAGAACAGGTTGAGAGAACTCTGTAACTCTTACAGAAAGCTTAAGTAAGAAGTGCTAGCTCTATTAGAGCTTAAGCCTGTTTATAATAAATTTTAGATATTTTAATAATTTAATCAAAATTAAATTCTAATTTTAGTTAAACTTTAATTAGAATTACTAATAATTCTAATTAAATATTAATTATGCCTAAATAAGATCCAATATCTCATATTGATCTTTATTTATTAAATATCTCATATTTAATCATAAAGTTTCTCAAACTTTACAATTAAGTCCAACTTGATTAAAATATCTTTGCTCTGCCTAATTCGTTCTTTATGTGAGAATCGTTAGTTTCCTAAATATGTTGGCAATGATTATAAATTATAATTAGAATTCATAATTAGAATTAGTTTTAATTTATCTTCAATTATCTAATTAAACAATTTATAATCATAGATTAAGATTAACATCTAGCAACATATCATGACCACCCAAATATTTAGAAATATCAAAGTTGTTTTGACTAACATTTTGTGCATGATTTTTTCATATAATTGAATCTCTTCGTTATACAATATTTTAATTAGACATAGAATATAAAATTAATATCTACTAAATTTAAAGTATAATCATATTAGTTCTTTACCATTAGCTAATAATTCAATTAATGACATTTGTAAGCTATTTACAAAGCATCATTATACTTTAGCTAAGGATTTTCCAAATTACTACCAATCGAGAACAACATAACGTTTTTGCTAATTACTTTAGGATGATGAATCCTATCTTGATCACTCAACTACCTCTATATAGCTCATGCTACATCCAATGACTACTGATTGAACCACTTACGATTAGAATAGGTCATAGGTAGTATCAAAATATTACAATCCCTATACAAGATAACTTTGGAGACTCCAATTCAAAAGATCACTTATATGATCATCACAATGTGAATTTCTAAATCGATTTCACATATTGGGTCAATACAGTGAACTTGTTCTCTAACAAGTACTTACACGTTTGTTTAAGTATCTCCATACTTTAGTCTGTGAGATCAACTACTTGTGTTAATCTTTTTACGTTCTATTAGTGTTTAGTATTAACAGAATAATGATTAAAAACAATTTGAGGATAATATATAAATGCAATATGAATATCATAATTATAATCTTATTATAATTTTATTTGCAATGTATAATTATTCCATAGATATTATCATATACATCTAAATATGTATAAGATAAAAAATACTTTTAAATATTTTGTCACTAAACTACAACTAAAGCAATTAGTTGTGGGGTATAAAACAAGATAGATATCTTATCATTGGTTGATAAATGACAAGACCATAATGTTATGCCTATTTCTAATTTTGAAAAACTCCTTTTTCAAAATTATATTAATAACACATTCTAATCCAAATAGAAAATTATTTCTAATCTAATTAGAAATCACTTTTTCTTAATTTGAAAACTATTTTCTAATATTTAAAGGAAACTACTCTCAAAATTAAATAAAATACTTTAATATTCAATTAAGAAAGTTCTTTATATTATTTATTTAGAGATTAATTTATTAATTAATTAGAATATATTTCTTTAATAAGTTATAAAAACATTTTCAAAAATATTAAAGAAAAATATTTTTCATAATTAATAAATAAAAAATTTTCAAAATTTAATTAAGAAAATATCCTTTATAATAAAACAAGAAACTTATTATTCATAATTAAAGAAACAATTTCTAAATAAATTGAATAATAATTCTCTAAATAAATAAAGTCATAAACTTAATTTATCTCATTCAAATTGAAATAAATAAATATAATTAAGAAACATCTTTCTTAATTATTTAAGAAAACAATTTTCTTAATTTCAATAGTCTAATTAATTAATTGCAGTCTAATTGAAACTAATTAATTCTAATTTTGAAAAACTTTTCTAAAATTAAACTAGGAATCAATAAATTATTAATCTTAATCATATTACGAAAATAATTACTTTAATTTTAGAATTGATTTGACAATTAATTTAATTTAATAATTCAACTACTTGAAAATTTAAAATAAACTCCAAAAATATTCATAATAAAATAAACCCTTTGAAACAATTATAAAACACTTTTCCAAATTTGTTAGGGATTTAAACTAATTTAATTAAAATCAAGGCTTATAATATATATATAACAAATTAATAATGTGCGTGGGATTGTGCGACGCGAGGACCATTTATGTGAGGCACGTAAAGTGCACATGCCAACAACCTCTGTTATAGGCACAAGTCTGCACAGATACAGGTGCCACATCATTTTCTAGAAATAGTGTTTCCGGATTTTCAATCGCCGCCATTCCTAACTATCCATTTGCTCGTGCCGTTGCACTATAAGAAAAATAGGATTTAGCGACGAAAATTATCGACAGAATATGAAGGTTTTCTGTCAACAAGATACATTAGCGATGAAATTTACCAACGGAATGAGTCGTAAGAGAAACAACCATAGGTAAAAATTAGTGACGGAGTACAGATTTTTCCTCGCTAAGTTACCAACGAATATTTTCTGTTTCGTCCCAACGTTTAGCAATGGTAATTTTTGTGCTGTCAGTAAATGTAGTGACAGAAGGTTTGTTTCGGTTGGTAAATTTAGCAACATATTTACCAAATCCGTCGGTAAATTGACAACTAATTTTATTGATAAATCGTTAGTTTTCCGTTAGTAAATTCACTGCGTTTTACCGACGGATTTCGTTTTTCCATCGGAAAATTTACTGATATTGTTTTTTAAATATTTTTGCTGCATTTAATTTTGTTTGATAATCTTATGATTGATGTATAATTTATATAGTTATTAATTATCTTTTGATAATATTTTGATTTATTTCTACATTTAATTTGTTAAAACAGAAAATTGATGGATAATATAAAGTAAAAATTATCTTAATTGATAATAAAAAATTATTATCTACAACAATAAGTATTTAATTCATACAAAATGACTACGACTATGTTATTCATTTGGTGAATATAGATACTCTGAATGTTGCGATAAGGTGCTACCCTTCTCCTTCAACTCATCCATCTCATTACTGTGTTGGGCTATGTATTCCATCGACTGTTGCAACTGAGTTGCGAATGCCTGTACTGTGCTCTGAAGCTTATGAACTTCATTGGATGCAGACCGCCTACTAGATGCTACTATGTTGGATGTGGAGGATTGCGAATAACATGTGTTCGCAAATGAACCTAAGCAGAAGATCCTTCCAAGACTGTCCCTACCACCTACTACATGAAGATATGTTTGACTCTCATCAACATCTTCAGACTGTCGTTGAATGTTTTCTTGTATTTGGTCCTATTATAAGGCAATTTTTATGTTAGTAAGTTATTAAGTATTAATATTAAAGCATAAGTTTCATATACAATTAGTTCTCTACATCTGGTGTTGACGAAGGTTACATCATCATGCTTCTTAGTATGAGTGGGCAAAAAGAGCTGACGGGGTGTAGGCTTCCCGCCCATAGACTTTCCTGCATCAGAATAAAATGTTATAAGTGAACTACAATTTACAAAAATTTCAGCAGAATTTTCTCAATTTTTTGATATTTACCCCTGTTGAACAAAGAAAGTAACTCAACAACATAGTCATATATGACACCAGACATTTATAACATTATCATTTTCCATAATATACATATTTTTATTCTAAAATTCACACATCAAATTAAATTGAAATACATCAAAGTAAAAAATCAGAATATGAGTGTAAAGTGTAGATACTTACAAGTCTCTCTGCATGCTCGTGGGGGGTAATAAATTATCCAGTGTGTACGGGAATACTCTCTCCCCTCGGTCATCCACATATGTTGGTAGAATTAAACTCTGAAATGGACATTGCCTTGTGTGATGTCCAATACTACTACTAACGACTCCATGTTTCTTCAAAAATAGAAGGAGGTCATACATCAGTCTTGTGTATCATCCCAACAAAGTCTCTATAATATGTACAAGCTCGTCTCTCCCATACTTTATAAATAACTGTGTCAAATTTAGAATCCAAAAAAAACTTTATAAAAAAGAAGGAAAAATATACGATAAGTACTTATAACCTACAATATTTATCTAATTAATGTATAAAAATTAATTACAATAAAAATACAAAAAAATAATGTTTTTGTACCTCAAACTCCTGATAAGAAAAATCCTTTGTCGCCTGAGAGATATTCGTCCATATATAACCCTTAAGATCAATCTTCTCATTGAACTTGGATGTTATGTTTCTTGAGCATGATTCAGATAGAATCAACCTAATATAAAAACAAATTTATATCATTTTAAAATTTAAACCTATAACTTAATTATAAACATATGATGTTTCATGTATTTTCACTTACAAATTGTTAATAATTGTGGTGTAAGTTCTTCCATAAACTCCTTCAGCTTTAGGCTGGAGGCTGCCTCCTTTATCTGCAACGTTTACTCCTGATATCTCTGTTGGTATAGGGGTAGTGGATGGTGTAAAGCTGTTGGATGGTGTAGCAGCAAGTACGGAAGGTAATGCCTCATCTGCATGTGTAGTAGCTGGAGGTACAACATCTAATTCTGTTGCAGCTGTAGAATGTGATGCTTCACCTAGAAAGTAACTAGCTCAAAATTGTGATCCAAATCTTAGTTGCATCATATCCTGTTTCTCTTTAATGGCAAATTTTAACATGAAATTCATATTTTATTGAATATTCTAGAAACATAACAATTTCAATTCAATATATAACAATATATTGTTGATTCAATAATTGATTTATTGAATATAATATTCTATTATAAACACAAATTAATCACTATCAGCACTTAATTGTAAATTAAAATCATCATCATCATCTTTTTCTGAAGAATTAGAATCGAACTCAGGCTCCTCCTTAAATCTCTCGCCCTCCTCATCCTCTCCAGATGAAATTTCAACATATTCAGTATTTGGATCGTTCAAAGGTTCATTCTCGTCATATGTAATAAATGCATTCATTTCATAAACATTTTCCTGAAACGCTTCATTTTCAATTCTCTTTTTTCCTTTTCCACGTGATTTAAAAATACCTTTAAGTTTAACTTTGCAAACAGTCAACCAATCTGATTTATCTCGTCATAAGCTAGAAAAGGGACATAATACACATGGGTCGCTTGCATCGCCAACGTGAAAGGTCTAAATTATCTAAATCTTCTTCACTAGTTGATTTTAACTAGATTGTATTGGCTATGCACTTTTGTACCAACATTAGGAGTTGGATCAAACTAGTCACACTTAAATATCATACTCTCCTTTATTGGCAATACAGGGTACTCAATTTCAATTATCTTAATAATATTACTATAGTAATCCATCAATTCTCCCTGTATGCAAACCCCACTATTTACTGTTGTCATGCTATGACCATGATATTCTGTATGATATTTGTATCCATTATCGAAATACATCAAATATGATTTAACAGTTCGCAAAGGTCCTTTCGCAAGATCACATATGAACTTATTTTCTATTGGATATTTTAGGCCTACACAAAAGAAATTATCATATTAAATAGTATAATGTCATTTGAACACTTTAATCTTATAATTCAATAATTTCAATAATTGTAAGTGAAAACTTACATATTTGTCGAACCATCGAGGAAAGTGTCTTCTAACTTCTTTATTGATATCATCTTGTGTTTTCTTTGGCATTAGCTTGTGTAACCATTCATTATATAATTTAAAAACATTATTATATATTTCAGTTGTGAATAACACTAAATTTCAAAACCCAAATAATCAATTTCAAAATCAACTTCAATTTACTGCACGAAAGGTTGAACCTCTTGACAGTTCAATAAAATGTAACCATGGGCAGCTTCTATTTCTTCCTCTGTTAACATTCTTCTTGTTGAACATCCATATGTTCATCCAGGATATGTAAAAATGGATAAGTTATCATCTTCATCACTCGTTCCCCCCTCATCGTCATTATGAGGAACTTTTCTTTCTCTTATATGCACATACGACTCAAAATAATGTGAACAAAATGTACTTGCTTATTCTACTAAATAAGCATTACATATCGAGCCTTCAACTTTAGCCTTTTTTTTGGACATTTTTCTTCAAGTGATGCAAATACCTACATTACCAAATAGGGTTATTATAATTATGTTATTAAAACATGTTATTACTTCAATTTAAATATTTACTATAATTACCTCTCAAATAGATACATCCACCGATATTGAACTAGACCAGTAAGTTTAGCCTCATGTGCTAAATACACAAGTAGATGCTCCATACTGTCAAAGAAGCTTGGAGAAAAAACCTATTCTAATTTGCACAAAATTACTGGAATTTTCCTTTCTAGTTTTTCCATTTTAGCCAACTTTATTTTAGATGATGTTAAGCTTTTGAAAAACAAATTTAATTCTATTATAACTTCCCAAACCTTATTCGATAGCAACTCCTGAAATGCAATTGAAATTAGCCTTTGCATAAATACTTGACAATCATGACTTTTCATCCCAAATAATTTGTACTTCCTCATATCCACACACTTTGCCAAGTTTGAACATAACCATCGGAAAACTTTAAACTTTTCAACCATTCACAGAAAATTTCCTTTTATTCTTTGCCTAAAGTGTAACATGCTTTCAGACATTTACCGATGTGGAGATCTTTATCTAACTCATTCCTTCTACAATAAAGTTTCAAATGAGCTCGTGATTTTGCATTGTCTTTTGTCCTCCTTTCAATGTTCATTATGATATTAAAAAAATTGTCAAAAATATTTTTGTCAATATGCATCACATCTAGATTATGTGGTATCAAATTAGTTTTCCAATATATCAAATCCCAAAAGATGCTTAATTTTCTCCAACTAAATTTTTTACTAATTCTTGTATTAACTTCATTAGCTTTAAGTTCTGTAACTTTCAGCAACCCTAATTCATCAATCTCCTGCAATATCTCTTCACCAGCTTTGTGAGGTGGAGAAGGTGTTTGTACTATCCTATTCTTACTGAAATTTTGTTTATTGCATCTAAATGAATAATTTGGAGGAAGAAATTTTCCGTGGTTTTCAAACCAACATATTTTGCCCCCATTTGGAAGATAAAACACATCAGAATCATTGCCACAATAAGGACAAGCCAATTTTCTTGTTATGCTCAATCCAGACAACTTATCATGTTCCAGAAAATCACTAATAGTCCACATCAAAGCTGCTCTCAATACAAAATTTTAGTTCAAAGACATATAATATGTCTCCACACTATATTCCTAAATATGCTGCAATTCAGATATCAATGATTATAAGAATAAATCAATTTTACGCTTTGAATTTGTAGGTCCTAGCACAATCACTGTCAAGAACATATATGCCTCATTCATATATATCCATGGAGGAAAATTATAAGGAGTAATTATGATTGACTATGATGAATATTGTTGGCTAGATTGACCAAAAGGTTGGAATCTATCCGTCGACAATCCTAACCTAACATTTCGACTTTTAGTTGCAAACTTATAATGAGTGTTATTGAAATGTTTCCATACCAGTGCATCCGATGGATGACCCATTATTCCATCTTCCTTTTCTTATTCACTATGCCATCGTATGTGAGATGCAGTAACGTCATAAGCATATAGTCATTGAAGTCTCGAAGTTAGCGAGAAAGAATACTTCCGCTTCCAGGTTACTAATTTCTATTTCATAGAACACTTTCTAGGCTTAAACCTAAATTGACCACAAAATTTGCATTCTTGTATTTTCATATCATCTCCCCAATACAACATACATCCTAATTTGCAATAATTAATTTTTTCAACAGGCAAGCCAAGACTCCTAATAAGTTTCTTTATATTGTAAAAACTATCAATCATTGTATGATCAGGAGGCAATTATTCATTATACCATCCAAAAATTTTATCAAACTACATCAGAAATATGCCCTTCAAACGTTATGTTCAATATTCGAGCAATTGAAGACACATAAGTCAATGTCTCACAATTTAGCCATAATTCTTAGTCAGCTGAGTGTAGTAAGTTAAAAAACTGTTTTGCATATGAGTTTGGTTCTTCTTCAAGATTTTCTATATTTTCAACAAGGGTATGACCAGTTGCATCATAAACCATTTACATATAAGGATTTTCATTTGCACCTACATTATTTGTTTTAAATCCAACCCCCTTTCAAACTCATCCATATTTACTGACGAGTTTACTTCATTACCCCTTGAGGTGCTACAAATCAATGGCTCCCTTTGTCATGTCCACTCAAAATAATTTGGAACGAACCTTTTTCTTAGCAAATGGCCATTTGCTTCATCAATAGGAAGGAAACAAATATGTTTGCACATTTTATATGGACATCTGATCTTTGGGCCATCCATATATGCAAGATGAGAACATGCATAATGAATACAGGCTTCAACTCCCTCAACAAACTTAGGATTAATGAAACCATCAGGTGTTAATCATCTATACACCCAAGATCTATCAACATTACTCATTTATGCAAAACTGTTAATTTAAAAAAGTGATTTCATAGTTAGTATCCTTCATGTCCTTTAAGTTTACACAACATTTAAACTTTACACAACATCCCCTAAGTATTAACCAATTGAATTAATCACCTACAATTGATTTCAATTGTATGGTACGTGGCATTGTTTACACATATGAATCAAGAAAGCAAGTTCTCATTGTAACTCCTAGGCTCGTGGAATTTTTCATCGATAAGCCTCACAGAAGCTGCATCACAGGTTTCCAGCCTATATACCATCCTAGGGATTTATTATGCAAAGAAGAACTGTCATTTCTATTAAACCTATGAATTTCTTGTGTTAATACTAAGTTTGAATTAATCACCTACAATTGATTTTAATACTATGGCATGTGGCTTTATTTACACCTGTGAATCAAGAAAGCAAATTCTCGCTATGACTTCTAAACTCGTGGAATTTTTCACTTATAAGTCTAATGAGAGCTGCACCACAGGTTTCCAGCCTATACATATACCGTCCTAGGGATTTATTATGTAAAAAATTGTCATGTCTATTGAACCTATGAATTTCTTATATTAATACTAAGTTTAAATTAATTATATTGAAGTTGAAGTATTTATGTTTGAATTAATCACCTACAATTGATTTCAATACTATGGTACATAGCATTGTTTATACCTGTGAATCGAGAAAGCAAGTTCTCGTTGTGACTCATAGGATCGTGGAATTTTTTACTGATAACCCTCATGGGAGCTGCATCATGGGTTTCCAGCCTATATATCATCCTAGGGGTTTATTATGCCTCAAATTACCCATAAGATCTCAAACTCATTCCACATATAGTAAATACTTATTTAATCATACATCTACTCATCAATAGATTTTGCGTGTTAAGAAAAGAGCTTGGTATGTGCAAACTCTCTAATATTATTTCTACATGAATATTCTCTGGTACCTATCTTTGCATTTCGTTTAGCAGGCTCCTTCTATTATAATTCCTTAGAAACTATCCTAGTTTAGTAAGCCCTTTAGAGTTTAAAAGGCCCTTCTTAGTTTAGAAGCCTCTTTTTAGGATAGTAGGTTTCTTTTAGATTAGAAGGCTTCTCTTGAGTTCACATTCTAAGTGACAAATGTCCTAAAAATAGGGAGTCATTCATGACGTCATTTTAACCTTTTCAAAAATGCACACGTAGTTTCACAACTCTACGTATGGGTCTGTCAGAAGATATGCAACTGATTACGCTTCCTCTTCTGGCCTATATGTCTACTCATCCTCTCATGAGATCAATGATCAGGAATCACTTAGTATACCCTAACCAAATGTCTCTCATCTTCTCATCTCTATCATTCTCTGCACTATTTATTCTCTCTGCACCCTAACTTTCTGCATTTTTATTAACTCTTGTTTTCTCTCTCAAACTTCACACAGCTCACTTACAATGGTAAGAACAAAATCAAAAGGACAAAAGAAAATCCAAACTTCTTCTGTTAACCATGATGAAGCACGTATTACTAAACCTTTCTCCTCTAAACCTCAAGAGAAGAAAGTGCTTAAAGTGCACTGGATTACAAACGAAAATGATTCAGATGAAGAATCTACTTGATTGATTAGAAGATAGTGGACTAGAGGAAGTCTTGAAAAATAAGCCAAAAAAAGTTCTGAATAAAAAGAAACCACGGATGCTGAAAAGAAAGAGGAAGAAGAAGCTAGAAAAAAAAGGGAAGAAAAAAAGAAAGGTAAAGCACTTGTAACTAATGATACTATTAAAGACACTATTGATAGAAAAGAGTTGTCTCAAGAAGAGATATTTCTAATCGTGTCGTTTGAGCTTTATAATTTGAAAGCCCTCAAATACCACAAGCACATAGGTCGCGACTGTAGCATAAGAGGTGTCGATCTCACGAGGAGAGGGATTAATCTAATCCTAAAAATGTAGAGATGAAAAAAAATGAAACTAAAAATAAAAAATGCAACGGGAAGTAATTACGAGAATCAACCAATTAAATCAAAAGTTAAACACAAATGAAGTAACAATTGAGAAACAAGCATGCATAATGGAAATCAACCAAAGATTTTACTAAGTTATGAGAAAGGGGATTTTACCTATCATTAACGCTAACCTAGCTGATTATGTGTTAATGGGGTGTCGGTTTTATACACTCTCTCTCAAGTTATAACCATTAAAACTTAATTTATAAACCTAATTGGATTATGAAATTTTTAATCTCTCAATTCACAAATTATCTAAAACTCTAATTAGATCTGAAGCACTCTAACAAACTATCGAAATATCACACAAGATCTCTCTCCACACAATTACCAATATGATTTATCATGATTTCTATTAAATCACCTAACTCTCATTAATTTGTTTTAATCATTTTTCATTAAGGCACCCTCTCAGTTTATTATCAAATTATGCAAGAACGCAATCAAATCACAACATTCATCCAATAAACATAATTGACTAACTTATCATTAAGTCAAAATAAAATCCCAAAGAAGAGTTAGAACATCATCAACATTCTAAGATCTATTACCATACAATCCATCCCAACTTTATATATGAATAAAATTGAAAAAAAGGAAATAGAAACTTAGAATGGATGATTTAGGAAGGCAGTAGCATTGGGAAACCTCCTGATCTGGGAAGCACGTCGAGACCACTTCTTCTTCCTCTTTCTTCCTCTTCCTCCTCTCTTTCTCTTCCTCTTTCGCTCTTAGGGTTTCTAAAAGTGATTGCACGAAAAGCTCCCTTTTTCTTCTCTTATTGTTGTTTAAACAATCTCTTATGTTTTGGACAACCCTAGGGCTTTTTCGGGGTCTAAAAGGTCTAAAAAGTCCCTATAAACGTAAAGTTTGTAAGTATTTGCGCATCTGCCCAATGCAAGGCCACGATTGTGGCTCAAATATGAGCCTTTTGTCACGATCGTGGCATGCAGGCCACGATCGTAGGCCATTCCTGGAGCTTCTGTCACAAACGTGGCCTAATAGGCCACGATTCTGGACTATTGTTTCAGCCTAAATGTCTTCTAAAACTCCTCCATCCTTTGATATTGACCCTGAAACACTAGAAAAAACATCAAGGTACCTTAAAAACATAATATTTAAGCTCAAAAGCTTGCACTAAACCCTTAAAACACAAATAATTAACAAACTAACTCAATTTTAACCTAAACGTATACTAAATGATTGAATTAATAGCTAAACACATATCAAACTATAACTTAAAACACGATGTAATTTACACTTATCAACATCCCCACACTTAAACATTTGCTTGTCCTTAAGAAAATAAAACAATGAACAACATAAAATCACAAAGCACACAATGCAATAATGAAGCAATGACTTCAACTTTATGAAATAAATTTAAGTTTAAACACAATCATTCAAGTTGTTCCAAATCATTAACATGCAAAATTTGTGTCTAGGAGCTCTGGACTAAATATACATATTAATCAAAACTTAAATGTTAAGTTTATTCACCCCTTTCAGTTGTACACCTACATTAATAATTATTTGGTCAATCGAACTTTATAACTAATCCCAAGTACGTTTTCAAGAAAAGTTAAGCTACTTACAAGTTCGGTAGGTTATATTAGAAAAAATTTTTAAAGAATTTTTGTGGACATAGATCTAGTTTTTTTACACAGAGGCAAATATTAGTAGTGAATGTCGATCCAGTTACTCGACTTAGTCATGTTTTTAGTAAGTTGCTTGGTTGGAATGTCATTATAGCCTTTTGACGTGAAGGTACACATTTGTGATGCGTGTTGATTTAGTTACTCGGCTACATCAGGTTCTCAACTGGCTACTAGCTTTATTCATAACCTGAAGGCCAGTGGAATAGTTATTTATTTAAAATTTACAAACACATTTTTTTAATATTAATTAATGCCTATCTTGTTACTTTAGCTACTCGTTTACATGAAAAATACTAGCAAAGCTACTTAGTCAAAAACCTAAAATTATGAATGAATGTGACAACTTATATGGTGATAAACTAACACTAAATCTTAATTAACTTGCATATTTTAGCCAAAGAACCCAGATCACTAATTTTGTGAGCTAATGACTCTTCACAACCTAATAGATTATGTTCAAAATTAAACCGATTTCATTCCATCTAAGCTATCGATACATTCACATAATTCACAATATGCAACCTAAAAACATAACAATATGAAAAATTCAGATTCAAAGCAAAACACACAACCCTCTCTACACTTGAACAACACATTGTTGTTAATGTGAGAAGAAGACAAACAAACACATATGGAAGGAAATGCATAAAATAAAATAAAAATAAATACTAGATTTAAAAGAAAAGGGTTAGAAGCAAAGCCTTATGGTGATGATGGTGAGGGAGGCGATAATTGCACACCTTGAGCCTCGAAATACCTATGAATATGTTTGATGTCCCGGCTCTGGCGTCTTTGTTCTTTTGTCATGTTCCTCATTACCTTGGAGTTTTCAGCCAAAGTATTTGTCAGTGTTTTGTTTTGATCAGATATTGCTATCAGTATTTTCTTCCATCTTAATTCTTCTTCCTCCTCCCCTGACTCCTCGTTAGTCAAATCCCTTTCTTATTGTTGCTAGGTGCTCAAACTTGCTTGACTAGTCCTAATTTTGATGTGTGTTTTGGCACTAATATCCGAAGTTTCATATTATGAGACTTTAGGATTTTAGTTCACCACAGATGATGATGGTTCATAAATTCAGGACGGTAGATCGTGACTCCGTTGCTTTCAACTATGTAATAATCATATATGGACGAAACTACCTAGGTTATTTCTCCTCTTATGTCAAGTAGTAATAACTGCATTGAAGACATAGGTGGTTGTGCAAACTGGGATGTTGTGGTCTATGCACAACAACAGGAAAAGTTCCTTCATTGAACACTTGTTAGTTTCTGTTTTGTCAAAAATATTTTGACACTTGAATTTGTGCAACAACAAATGTTCTTGGCTCCTGATGATGTTATTATGTGCATTCTTAGCGTCAAAGTGCTCTAACCCAGTCAATTAAATCTAGTAGGAGGTGACACGAAAATCATCATGCTAATCCACTACGAACTATTCGAGGAAACCACAAATTTCATACAAAGTATCATAATTAAGCTCATAAGGTTATCCCCGTAACCTAAACCATAATTCCCGAGGTTTATTGGATTTAAACTAAAGGGATGTAAAGAATTTTAGGGTTAGTTCTTCTTAAACTGGATACTGAAAATGAATGAACCGTCTATATTGAATTTTCTTTGCTAGATTCTCGACCTTATCTCTCAATTCTAGTCTATCTGAAGTCTCAAAATTGAAGTACTTAGGAACCATAATTTGCTTATTGCAAAGGGAATGGAAGTGATTAGTTTCCTTATCTGAGAAGATCGAGAAAGGTGCTCCGTAATCCGCTACCCTATTTCTGTTGCCATAGCCCGATACTTAGTTTTTTCCCTTAGATTGGGTGGGTTTAATAGTTTGCTTAATCCGTGGCCCCATTATGAATGAAAGTGTGCAAGAGTTGTGAGAGTAAGGGAGTTAAGTGTAGGTAGAGAGAAGTGAGAGCCTTTGAATGTTTTATGTGTATAGAGAGAGAGTCTAAATGAAAGTGGTGGAAGAAATGAGGTTAGAATTGAGTATATAAGTGAGGGGAGGGTAATTTTGTAAGAAAAGACTAAAAAATGAGTGCCTGAAATTTCACCATTTCTGATTTTTTCTGTTGTTCGTCCTTATACACACCCCTCGAGATCCTTTCCTAACTTCCTTTTAGCACTATCACCTCATTAAACTTTTCTTCCTTTTCATCTTTATCAAAATTAATGCCCTACTCTTCCACGATATTTATTGGAATTGGAGCAACCTAACTACAGAATTCAAACTATCTAAAATTAAGGAAATAACTGGTATTTTAAAAAACCATGAGTTGCCTCCCATGCAACACTTCTTTTAACATCATTAGCTTGACGCTCTTTTTTTTACTCAATGTGGTTTAACAAAATTCTTTGGTGGTGACTTGGTTGTTAATCTCATAAAATGTACGCGCGCTACCTGGTTTCTTATGCCACCTCCTTCCTTTTCTCATTTCTTTCTTCTCCTTCTTCTGCGAGATTTATTCTTTTCCAGGGAACACTTTTGATCATCATTTTTCTCTTTTTCTCCACCAAAATTTGTTCCCTTTATGATGGTCATGAGTTGGAGAGGATTTTTGTCATTCTTGGTTACGGTGAAAGACACGTGTTCCTCTCCTACCCTTAGAATCAGCTCACCCCCATCTGCATCAATAATTGATTGGGCAGTGGCCAAAAATGGCCTCCCTAGGATAATTGGGGTTTTTGCATCTTCTTCTATGTCCAGTATGCAAAATTCCATGGGAAAAGTAGCTTTTCCACTCGAACATGTACATCATGTATGATGCCTTTCAGATGATAAACTAATTTATCTGTCATTTTTACCAGTATCTTGGTAGGGGCTATCTCACCGAACCCCATCTTTTGATATAAGGAATACGACATCACGTGTTGGACCCCGTTTCTAGAGCCTAACTGTTCGGAGACAAAACAAAGCCCGTCATAAGCAGGCGAAGCAAAAGATAGACGAAGTAAGAAGCAGACGAAGCAAGGAGCAGATGAAGCATAAAGGCAAACGAATTGAAAACGCACACGAAGCGAAGAGGGCAGACGGAACAACATACAGACGAAACAAAACATAGACGAAGCCTAAGTCAATTTAAGACGAAGCAAAGTCAACTTAAGACGATGCAACGCTTAAGACCCTATGACGTCATCACAGACGATTCGCCTTTACAGACGATACATTTTTACAGAAGATGCATCTTTATAGATGATGCATCCTTACAGACGAAATGATGTCATCACAGACGAATTGACATCATCACAGACGATTCGTCTTTACAGACGATACATCTTTATATTTCTACGCATTTCCCCTTCTAAGGACCATAACTTTCAATCCAAAGGTCCAAAAATTTCATACTATATACCGTTGGAAATATAAGAGGATAAACTACAACTTCCATAAAGACAAATTTGTCCAAATTAGCCTAGATTAATATAGATTTTCCCCTGAATTCATGATACAAATTTTATCCCTATAGATGCTTGAAAATGCAATGCGGAAGCTTGGAAAATC
>JAOQMS010000002.1:14447062-14470839 GCA_027563885.1 Erythroxylum longipes
ATAATAATATTAAAGTAATATATATGGTAAATACTAATTATATGGAAGACTAACCTGAATCGATGAACAACTTCAAATACTAATTATATGAAAGACTAACCTGAATCAATGAACAACTTCAACCTGAATCGTACGTACCTTATTCCGAAGTTTGATCTTTATCTTGTTGTATCCCTCAAACTATTTCCAAAACTGATTCGTCTCAACCACCGTAACCTCACAAGTGTCCGACTTTTAACGGTATCCATAGAACAGGTTGAGAGAACTCCGTAATTCTTACAGAGAGGGTTAAATAAGAAGTACTAGCTCCATGGAGCTTAATCCTATTTATAATAAAATTTGGACTTTTTAGTAATTTAATCAAAATTAAATTCTAATTGAAACTAAATTTTAATTAGAATCTATTATAAAGTTAATTTCGTCAAGTTGGACTGGATTGTAAAGTTTGACTAACCTTTTCGTGCATGATTTTTTCGTATAATTTAATCATTTCATCATACAATGTTTTGTTTAGACATAGAGCATGAAATTAATGTCTACTCTATTTTGAGTCCAATCATATTAGTTCTTCGCCATTAGCTATTGATTTAATTAATGACATTTGTAAACTATTTATAAAACGTCATTCCACCTTGACCAAGGATTTCTTGAATCAATACTCATTGATAACAACGGAATATTTTCCCTAATTACTTTAGGGTGATGAATTCTATCTTAATCACACAATTCATCATCATTATTATCATCACACCCAATCCGAGTCCCGCATCAAAGCGGAGTCTAGGGAAGTTTGATAGTACGCAGCCTTACCTCTACAGAGTATGAAGGCTATTTTTGGTAGACCCACATGCGAAAGTAACAATGAAAAATGATGCAGGTTATACTAAAAGAGTAGGTAAATAAATAAAAATAGAATCAAAGAAGATATGAAATAGGAACCAAAAAGAAAAATAAAAAATATATAAATATAAAAGAATAATAAAAGGTAAGAAGCAACTTCTCTGTTTGGTTGTTCAATAGATAGAGAAAAGATTGTTGTTGTCAAGGATGGTGCCAAGCAAACCATGGTGCTGTACAGAACTGACAAAATCCAAAACAAAAATACAAAGAAACAACAGTTCTATACCAAGATCCCATTTTGTTAACTAGTAAGGAACACAGTAATAGCATTAAATGACACAAAATCATAGCAAACTGAAGACATAAAACAATTATGCTATTATAGAATAACCTATCCATCCTGCACTTTGCTTATTTCCAATGGCACAAATTGATGGCATCAAAACAAGACCAACAAAAAGCACAATAACACTTCCAAATGAACAGCATAATCACAAACCCACAACTCATAATTCTATCATTAGAAAGGCTACAAGGTCACATAACACACCGCAACATGAAATGATAAAAGTCATTCAACCCGTGTGATCAAAATCAAACATAATTAATCTAACTAGCCCGAATCCAAAACCTAGTTGAACAATATTTCCATAGGCAAAATCAAATAGAAGACATAATTGAGAGTAAAAAAGCATACTTGGTATGGGAATTTTGGAGCAAAAATTGAGCAAAAATCAAGTGAAAATCACTAAACTCATTTGAAATTGAACAAAATTAATCCATGTATAATTGATCACAAAGATATCTCCCTATAATTCATGCTATATCTAACGACTACTAATTAAACAACCCATGATTAAATAGGTTATAAATAGCATCAAAATGTAGCAATCTCTATATAAGATAAATTTGGTAATCTCAAGTCAAATGATTACTTATACAATTATCACAATAAGAATTCCATAGACATATAAATAATGTTCCAAATAGATTTCTCATATTGAGTATATTCAGTAAACTTGTTCTCTAACAAACACCCACATATTTGTTTAAGTATCTCTATACTTTAGCCTATGAGATTGACTACTTCTTTCATAAGGAAAAACAAAACGTATGCTAGTTTTTTTACATTCTATTAATGTTCAATCTTAATATAACAATGACCAGGAACATTTACGAATAATACATAAATGTAATATGAATCTTAAAATTATAATCTCAATATAATTTCATTTGCAATATACAATTATCCCATAGATTTTATCGTATAAATCTAAATATGTGCAAAATAAAGAATATCTTTAAATAATTTGTCATTAAATCACAGCCAAAGTAATTGGCTGTATAGCATAAACTAATTGTAGATAACGAGGATTATGGTAGTAAAACAAAAAAAGAGCAAATATTTGCGCTTGACAGCTCAAAGCTTCCTTATTAATTAATTATATATTCAGAGACTTCAGACTTGTGGGTACAGTCCCTATTGCTCTCTGAGTTGCGTAGTTGATTTGAGCTCTCTCTTTATCTGGGTAAAGTTTATACTCTCTTTTTACTGTGCTACCTCTGCTCTCTTCTTCTAATTTGTTGGATTGTTTTATGAATTGGATTGAGCTTGAATTCATTGTTTAGATCAAAAGTTGGATTAAATATATGTGCGTGTAGGTGTATGGTTTTACAAGGCTTACAAGAATGGATTCCATTGTATGCTCACTTGAAATCTACGCAACTAAGTAGAAGGATAACGATAAAGTAAACAAGTGCTGCTATTTAATCTAATCTGATTGGTTTTAGTATACTTCTCTTGCCAAGCCCTTTCCAAGGTTTCTCAATCAAGTTCTCTTTGGATTAAGTTAAATTGAAACTGATGGTGGGGTTGAATAGGATCTCTTAGTTGAAAGAAAGCTCAGTGGTATCTATTACCTGATTTAGCTTCTTTGCATACTCATGTTTATACAATTGCGGGGGGGAATTCCATTGTTGAGAAAGAGGAAAGAAAGATACGATATTTCCAAAGAAGTAGCATCTGGAAAATAACTTTACAAATAGAAAATTTCTGTCCAAAAGTTACTGTGAAGGTAGCCTTTTGGGATCCCAGTTCTTTTGGGGCAAAGTGGAATTCAAGTTTGCATCAGAACAAGTCTTGGCACTATTGTACTAGTGTCCAGTAGAGTCAAATATTCTGTGTAGTCATGAGATTATCCACATTTTGGAATCTTTCTCATTTATTCTTTTCTTTGTTTATTCAATTGATTTGATACGAATATGTTCAACTGTGGCCCTTGATAGAAATATGACTTAAATTGCCCTCAAAATATATGTGTACAGCTGAAGAAAAGCTTTTTTGTAGGTCTAACTTGGACAACAGGCTAGTTGTTGCACTAAAAAAAATAAGGTTTAGAGATGGAAATTATCAATAGAATGTAAAGGTTTTCTGTAGGCAAGTTAAGTTAGCGGCAGAATTTACTGATGGAATGAATCGTCGAAGAAATGACCGTAAGTAATAATTGGCAACAGAGTACACAGTTTCTGTCGCTAATTTACCAACAGATATTTTCTGTTCCGTTGTTATATTTAGCGACAATAATTTTCGTGATGTTGTTAAATTTAGCAACGAAAGGTTTGTTTTGGTCGGTAAATATAGCGACGGACAAGGCTTCTCCATCGGTAACTTTACTGACGAATTCAAATCCGTTAATAAATTCACGTCTAATTTTACCAATGGATCTTAATGGTCTGTTGGTAAATTCACTGCATTTTACTAACAGGTTGTCATGGTCTGTCGGTAAATTCACTGCATTTTACTACCGGATTTTGTTTTTCTGTTAGTAAATTTATTGATATTGTTTTTTTAATTTTCCCTGCATTTAATTTTATTTGATAATCTTATAATTGATGTATAATTTATACAGTTATCACTTATCTGTGGATAATATTTTGATTTGTTTATACATTTAATTTGTTAAAATATAAAGTTGATTGATGATATAAAGTAAAAATTATCATAATTGATAAAAAAATTATTACCTACAATAATAAGTATTTAATTCATATAAAATGCCTGCAACTATGCTATTCATTTGGTGAATACGGATGCTCTGAATGTTGCGATGAAGAGCTGTCCTTCCCCTTCAACTCATCCATCTCATTACGAAGTTAGTTTATGTACCCCATCGACTGGTGCAACTGAGTTGCCAGTTCCTGTACTGTGCTCCGAAGCTTATGGACTTCATTAGATGCAGACCGTCTACTAGATGATGTTGTACCGGATGTGGAGGGTTGCAAATAACATATGTTCACAAATGAACCTAAGCCTAAGATTCTTCCATGACGGTCCCTACCACCCACTGCATAAAGATAAGTTTGACTCTCATCAATATCTTCAGACTGTCGAGACTATCATTGAATGCTTTCTTAAATTTGGTCCTATCAGAAGGCAATGTTTATATTAATAAGTGATAATTATTAAGCATTAATATTAAAGAATAAATTTCATGTACATTTAGTTTGCTACATCTGGTGTTGACAAAGGTCACATCATCATGCTTTTTAGTATAAGTATGCAAAAAGAGTTGACGGGATGTAGGCTTCCTACTCATAGACATTTCTTACATTAGAATAAAATCTTATAAGTGAACTACAATTTACAAAAATTTCGGCAAAATTTTCTCTATTTATATGATATTTATCCCCTGTTGAACAAAGAAAGTAACTCAACAATACAGTCATATCCATAATATACATATTTTCATTCCAAAATTCACAAATCAAATTAAATTGAAATACATCAAAGTGAAAAAATCAGAATATAAGTGTAAAGTGTAGATACTTACAAGTCTCTCTGCATACTCATGGTGGGTAATATATCCTCTAGTGTGTACATGAAGATTCTCTCCCCCCGTCCTACATGTCTGTTGATAGAATTATGCTCTGAAATGGACATTGTCTCAGCTGATGTCCAATATTGTTGCCAATGACTCCATATTTCTTCAAAAATATAAGGAGATCATACATTAGTTTTGTGCATCACATTGATATAGTTTCTATCACGTGTACGAGCTTGTCTCTCTCATACTTTATAAATAACTGCGTCAATTTCAGAATCTAAAAAAATTCTTAAAAAGGAAAAACATACGATAAGTACTTATTACCTATAATATTTATCTAATTAATGTATAAAAATTAATTAAAAATACAAAAAATATATTTTTCTACCTCAAACTCCTCATAATAAAAATCATTTGTTGCCTTAGAGATATTCTTCTATATATAACCCTTAAGATTAATCTTCTCCTTGAATTTAGATGTCATGTTTCTTAAGTCCGGTCCAGACAGAATCAATCTAATATAAAAATAATTTTATATCATTTTTAAATTTAAGCCTATAACTTAATTATAAACATATGATGTTTTATGTATTTTCACTTACAGATTGTTGACAATTATGATGTAAGTTCTTCTATCAACTCCCTCAGCTCCAAGTTGGAGGCCACCTCCTTTATCTGCAATATTTACCCCTAATATCTCTGTCGGTATAAGGATGATGGATGGTGTAAAGCTGTTGGATGATGAAGTAGTAGGTACTAAAGGTTATGCCTCATCTGCATGCATAGTAGCTGAAGGTACAACATCTGATTCTGTTACAGCTGCAGAATGTGATGCTTCACTTGGAAATTAATTGCTCCAAATCGTGGTCTGAACCTTAGTAACATCATATCTTGTTTTTTCTTTGGTGACATATTTTAACTTGAAATTCATATTTTTATTGAATATTCCAGAAATATAACAATTTCAATTCAATATATAACAATATATTGTTAATTCAATAATTGATTTATTGAATATAATATTCTATCACAAACACAAATTAATCGCTATTAGTACATAATTGTAAATCAAAATCATCATCATCATCTTTTTCTGAAGAATTAGAATCAAACTCAGGCTCCTCTTTAGATCTTTTGCCCTCCTCATCCTCTCCAGATAAAATTCATTATTTAGATCGTTTAACGGTTCATTCTCGTCATATGTAACATATGCATTTATTTCATAAACATCTTCTTGAAATACTTTCACTTTCAGTTCTCTGTTCTCCTTTTCCATGTGATTCAAAAACACCTATAGGTTTAACTTTGCAAAAGGCTAACCAATTTGCTTATCTTGTCGTACGCTGGGAAAAGGGACATAATACACTTAGATCGCTTGCATCACCAATACGAAAGGTTCAAATTGTCTAAATCTTCTTCGCTGGTTTATTTCAACTAGATTGTATCGACAGTGCAATTTTGTACTAACATTAGAAGTTCGATCAAATCAGTCACACTTAAATATCACACTTCGCTTTATTAGTAATGCATGGTACTCAATTTCAAATATCTCAATAATTTTACCATAATAATCCATCAATATGCAAACCCCACTATTTAATGTTGTCATGCTATGACCATGATATTCTGTATGATATTTGTATCCATTAACGAAATACACCGGATACAATTTAACAGTTTGCAAAGTTCTTTTCGCAAGATCACATATGAACTTGTTCTTTATTGGATTTTCTAAGTCTTACATAAAAGAAATTATCATATTAAATAGTATAATGTCATTTGAACACTTTAATCTCATAATTCAATCATTTCAATAATTGTAAGTGAAAACTTACATATTTATCGGACCATCGAGGAAAGTGTCTTCCAACTTCATTATTGATATCATCCTGTATTTTTTCGGGCATTAACTCACGTAGCCATTCCTCGTATAATATAAAAACATTATTATGTATTTTAGTTATGAATAACTCTAACTTTCAAAACTCAAATAATCAATTTCAAAATCAACTTGAACTTACTGCACGAAAGGTTGAACCTCTTGACATTTAAATAAAATGTAACCATAGGCAACCTCTATTTCTTCCTCTATTAACATTCTTGTTGAAAGTTCATATGTTCGTCCAGGATATGTAAAAATAGATAAATTACCATCAACATCACTCGTTCCTCCCTTATCGTCATTACAAGAAATTTTTCTTTCTATTGTGTGCACATGTGGCTCAAAATAATGTGAACAAAATGTACCTGCTTTCTTCACTAGATAAGCATTACATATTGAACTTTCAACTCTAGTCTTGTTTTTGACATTTTTCTTCAAGTGATGCAAATGCCTATATTAACAAATGGGGTTATTACAATTCTATTATTGAAATATGGTATTACTTTAATTTAAATATTTACTATAATTACCTCTAAAATAGATACATTTATCGATATTGAACTAAACTAGTAAGTTTAGCCTCATGTGCTAAATGCACAAGTAGATGCTCCATACAGTCAAAGAAGCTTGGAGGAAAAATCTCTTCTAATTTGCACAAAATTATTGAAATTTTCCTTTCTAGTTTTTTCCATTTCAGCCAACTTTATTTCAGATGACATTAAGCTTTTGAAAAACAAGCTTAATTTTGTTATAACTTCCAAACCTTATTCGGTAGCAACTCCTAAAATGCAATTGAAATTAGCCTTTGCATAAACACATTACAATCATGGCTTTTCATCCCAAATAATTTGTACTTTCTCATGTCCACACACCTTATCGAGTTTGAAACATAACCATCGGAAAACTTTAAACTTTTCAACCATTCATATAAATTTCCTTTTGTTTTTGTCCAAATTGTAACATGCTTTCAGATATTTACCGGTGTAACATGCTTTTTACATTGTTTACACCTGTGAATCAAGAAAGCGGGTTCTTGCTGTGACTCCTAAGTTCATGAAAATTTTCACCAATAAGCCTTACGGGAGCTGCATCACAGGTTTCTAACCTATATACCATCCTAGAGGTTTATTATGCAAATAATTGTCATCAGGGGCGGACCTAGTATAGAGCATGGGGTTGCATATGCAACCCCACTCCAAAAAAAATGAAAAAAAAGCAAAAACATATATTTCAGCCCCAAGAATCGAACCCATAATCAGCCCTAAGTATATACTAGTATACTACCACTGCACTATAGAACTTATTATGCTTTTTATTCTGTTGTTTTAATGCTTCTACTTACCTTAAGCAATGGATGTTTAAAAAAATTGAGAACCCAAATTTCCCAACTCCTTGCCCTGTTGCGCTTTACTTATGGATATGAATCTAGAACTTAGTTTAAGTATGCCTTGTAATACATTCTTAGTTAAACTGCGCAACCCCATCCTTCAAATCCTGGGTCCGCCCCTGATTGTCATCTCTATTAAACCTATGAATTTCTTGTGTTAATATTAAGTTTGAATTTTGAAGTTGAAGTATTTATGTTTTAATTAATCACCTACAATTGATTTCAATACTATGGTACGTGGCATTGTTACACAATATGAATCAAGAAAGCAAGTTCTCGTTGTGACTCCTAGGCTCGTAGAATTTTGCACCTATAAGACTCATAGGAGCTGTATCACGGGTTTCTAGCCTATATATTGTCCTAAGGGTTTATTATGCCTTAAATGATCCATAATTTTCCATAACTACACAACTTACTACTACTTTAATGTTTTGATTGAAGTTTGTACACTAAGTTCGAATTAAAAGAAACATTAAGGTACGTGACATTGTTACAACATATGAATCGAGAAAGCAAGTTCTCTCTGTGACTCCTAGGCTTGTGGAATGTTTCATTGATAAGCCTCATGGGAGTTGTATCACGGGTTTCCATCTTATATACCATCCTAGGGATTTATTATGCTTCAAATCATCCATAAGAACTCATTCCACATACAGTAAATACTTATGTAATTATACATCTACTCATCAATTACTCAAACAAAACCCAAAGATAAATACTTAGACTATTAAAGAAGAACATAAAAACACGTCAATGATTATAAGAATAATCTCAACAACACAAAATCAAGACCTCCTTTGTGTTCACACAAAACCCAAACGCATCAAAATCGTATTATTAAAGCAACACATATGTTAGACATTAGTTGGACGACTTACCTGGATAGATAGACAACTACAGACTACAAAGAAGAAGGATGAGTGACGCTCTTCAACACAAAATAGGGCCTACGAAAAGAACATTTCTTATTTAATATAATACACTTGTTTAATAGTTTTGTTATATTTTTAATATAACAAAGCAAGCAAATCATAAAATAAGGCAATCTGAGTTTTGATATATAATGCAATACAGAGAAACTATATTATTTAAGCTAAAATACAAACATATGATGCTAATTAGTTAACTGGCGAGAGAGCACTATTGTTTGAAAAGGACTACAATCGGCATAAAAATATACTTCATCTTCAAAAGTATGCAAGATAAAACAAAGACATCATGAACATCAATTTAAGAAATTCGAAGTTCAAATCCATCAGTGTCTTTTTTAAGCAAAGTCAGTGTGTTGTGAAGTAGTTGTGCCGAAAATGCATTTTAACCTCAGAATCTTCGGTGAATGTTGTCAATTGATTGAGCAAGACTAAGACTTTTTAGGCATAGTTAGTATGTATTGTATAAAGATAATTATTGCCATCAAACTATGCAAGTGGTTTATAGTATATTATTTATATAAATTTGCTTAATTATTATAAATGAAGCTAATTTGTAACATTAGGTATTCTTAGGTAAAAAAAGACCCACAAAAATAATTATTGATAATCATAGTAATCGATATTATAATACTGATCTAATTTTCTTTTATGACCAGTACTAAATCATTTTTCGTTAATAAGAAAACAACCGTGTTATTTTTAGAACACTTATCCTCATACAAACAATATAGTCATGCAATCACATTGAACTTATTTTCTTGTATTATTCGTACATACAAATGAAAGCTTACTCCACAATGCTATTTATGAAGTTAAACGAGCTCCAATAGGATCCTCTTAAACACATTTTCCACCTTCCATTCTATCATGTACAGATACACTGGAATAGCTTTAAAGCAGAAAAGGCAACAAAAGATTCAGTAGCAGAACCTGAAGCAGATGCGATGAGGACGACGAGCATGCACGGTGGCACAAGAAATGGAGGAGTCCATTTCATCACAATAGCTTAAGCTGTTGTGTGAGGTCAACTTAATTGGTTTTATATATTCTCTAATACACCCCCTCGAGTGAAAGCCTTTTGGACTTGAAACTTGCACAGGCATACTTTTACCTTGTGCTTAATTTTATAGGTGGGTGGTAGGATTTGAACTCATGACCACTTGGTCATAGAGGCTCTGATACCACTTTGCTAACGAAAACACGTGTTAGGGTTAGGGCGTTATCAAATCTTATAAGCCCACCACGTTTCTGCGGGTGTACGATCATTACGACACCGCATTGCGCAGCTTTGTCTCCACCATAATCCTGCGAAAGCCCTTGGTTGTTGGGGAGATTCGAAACTAGGACTATGGGGACAGCCTGTAAGCTCTGATACCATGTTAAGTGTCCATTTCATCATAATAGCTTAAGCTGTTGTGTGAGGTCAACTTAATTGGTTTTATATATTCTCTAACAGGAGGGGGCCTTCGGTAGTGACAGAGATGAGGATGCTGGGACGCCGAGGATGGTGGCATGACGAGGTTGCGTGATGGCACGACGAGAATGATGGGGCTTCGATAGGCACAGAGAGGAGGGTGAGGACGACGACGACAAAAGAAGAAAAAATTAGCCAAGTATGATAAGGGGGGAGGGGGGTGTGGTGTGGTGTTACGGTAGTTTTAGGTTACACCAAATGACGTCATTTTCGTTTTATTAAAAACGTTGAAGCCGAAGAAAACAATGGCATTTTCTTCTAAAATTTACCGACTGAAATGTATTCTGTCGATAAACGCAAAACTTATTTATTCTGCTAAGCATTCCTGCCTTCTTTACTGAAGGGAATTTTCTACCTTTGGTATATTCTGTCAGAAAATTTTCGGGATAATTTCTCTCCATATTTACCACGGATATTTTTTTTCATCGCAAAATGAAATTTTTCCCGACAATGTTATCAATGGAAAATAATTTTCCGTCGATAATTTGCTATGGTTTTATTTCCGTCGGTAATTTTTCATCGATAATTACTAATTTTGTTATAGTGTGGTCTGACAATTGATTCTTCGTTACCACTTGTGGTCTTGATATTCTTTATATCTGCAACACAATATTTTACGTCTTTAATTTAATGCTTTGTTGTTGAATGTATGGGGTTTTTCTTTAGAATACATCTCAATAATCTGTCTTGCTTTTGAGCTCATGTTTTGTATGTTTCATAGTACAACTTGGCCTCTACTTTTTGAAAGGCTAGATTGTTTTGCAATTGAATCAATCGTCTCAATTTCACTTCTGGTTGAGAACAGCATATTGTTTCTCAATCATCTTAACAGCTATGTGTTGAAAGTTGGGTTACCAAAGGACAAGTCAAGGCCTCAGTGAATTAAATCTCTTTACTTCCTTTTGAGTGGTGGGTTTCCTATAGGAATACCTAAAATCAGGTTTCTGAAAGTGTATATGAGTTGCAATAAGTGAATCAAGAGTGAAAGAGGTCTGACGCTTACAGCGTGTTTTCTCATCTATATCTATTGCTATTTATCTTTAATGTTAATGAAATATCAAGTTTACTATTTACCTTTTTCCTTTTATTTTTTGGCTTCTCTCTTCTTTAACCAATCTTGTCCAAAGATGTAAATGCTTTAAGGAATATTGAGAATCTTTCGGGTTCTAAGGTTACAGCTACGGATGCTGTATTAGTTTACTTGCCTATTTTTTGTTCCATGAGTAAGGCTTGGTATCGGGGAATGGTGGCAGTTGACTTGCTAAAATCAACTTGCTGAAATGATATTGATAAGTGATTATTCTCAATAAGTACTTATGTATTTGAAATTGTTGTTTTGGTAATTGCTGAAACGTGAAAATAGGTGTTTGACAAATGCGGTTGCGGTTGCTGAAAAAAAATAAAATGATTAAAAAGTTCATTTATTTAATAAACTATTAATTGTTGTATAAATAATTAAAAATATATTATTAGTCATATAAATTTAAATATATAAATAATAAAATATTAAATTAAAATAAGAAAATATAAATAAATAAATTTACTAAATAAAATATTTCATAAAAATATTATTAGTCATATAAATTTAAATTATAAATAAGAAATATTAAATTAAAGTAAGAAGAAAATGTTATATTGGACTTGCTTTTTATTAGTTAAGGGGTATAATGAAAAATAATAATTATCAAAAAGTTATTAATAGAAAGTAAAATTTCTACCGCAGAAGTACTTTCCCACCGCAACCCTCTTTCTGCTTATAGATTTCTGCGGTGGCATCGTAGTTTTCTCCAACCTTCTGTTGTTCACCGCAGATCTAAACATATAACTACGTTTGAAAATTGTGATGGATAAGTACTTATCTCCACCGTACTTCAGATCCAAACGCAAACTAAATTTGACGTCTTACACCAATTACAGTGTTTAACTTGGTGTGCTTTTAGCTTTTGATTTCCTTTATCCTCTTTTGTCCTGTGGTTGGGACTCCGCTTAAAAGGATTAAGAGGCCAGAAAAAAGGGCTAAGAGAAAACCGTTTTTCCTTTCCTTTTAATTTTAATTAGTGCTGTTAATTATATCAGTATCTTGTTTGCGATTTCTGGATGTGAAGGCGTCATTTATTTTTTTCTATTTGCAAGTTTTTATTTTCACTTGCATATAAGAAGGCATGTTGTTGATAGGATTCATTATACAAGTCAGCTACTGGTCAGTATGCTTCTAAATGTTCGCACTTAATGATTGAAAATGCTCAGCCAATTTCTTCCTGTCTGTATTGCTGTATATGTTGTACAAGCAAATATGTAATTGTAAACGATTCAGAATGTGAGGATATCCGTTTTGGCCGTTAACGTGTATCTTATCTACATTTTATTTTCTTTGTGAACCGCCTCTACTTTACCTGCTATTTGATCCATCATGATACTGATGTAGTTGATACTGTGAGCATTTAGACATAGTTCTGTCATACATAAATTATAATATTTAGCGATGCATGACATTCACAATTTTAGGTACTGCACCGAGGAGACCAAGTGCCTTTTGCTGTCTTTAGCGATGGATTTGCATATGGTAATTCACAATGGTGGATGCCACTGTGGGAGAGTAAGATGGCGTGTACAAGCTCCAAGCAGTGTCGTAGCTTGGCAATGCAACTGTTCTAACTGTTCCATGAGGGGCACTATTCATTTCACTGTCCCTTCTGAGAGGTTTTCACTCCTTGAAAGATCCGACCAATTCCTCACAACCTATACCTTTGGCACACATACAGCAAAACACAAATTTTGTAAGGCTTGTGGCATCACCTCATTCTACATTCCACGAGCAAATCCAGATGTAGTATCAGTTACATTAAGGTGCGTGGACTCAGGAACAATAAACCATGTTGAGATTAGGCAGTACGATGGGAAGAACTGGGAAATTTCAGACAGCAAGGCTGGAATAGCTTCATGGTCAAAGGAATGATTCCGAGTGCCATAACAGTAGCTTACACAGTAACATTGAATAAATTCAACAGGCTGGCGGCTCCTGTTACAAACCAAGACTTTGAAAATGTTCAAGTGAATATGTCAGTCATATAATACAGTGTTACCAGTATTTTCTTGTGTTGAGATATTGATCTTAAACGTTACCTAGCATTCGGTATCTGCAAACAAGCTGGTATAGCTCAATTATTTTCCTATATGAATCTTCTGTTCCCATCTCTGACAATATTAGAATATCGAGACAAATCACAGTTGAAGAATTTTTTTTTAAAAGTTTATCACTCTAATTTACAATATGATTAATTTATAATCATAATAAGAATGAGTGTCCTAAAGACAAAGATAAAACTGAAATGGTGCGAATGAGAGTGTGCGACGAGCGTTGAGAGACCTCCGGCGAGCGTGGACCCTGACTTCTGAGATTGCGACGAGCAGCTCCTCCCCGTCTATGGCTTCGTCATCCTCTTCCTCTCCTCCCCAAACCCGACCTCCTCTTTCCCCCTTTCCAACCCTAAATCCTTCACCTACCCAGAAATCAACAACTCTCCTCCAAATCCAAGACCAAAATTCAAATCCTAACATCATCTCCCCCATTCCGACAACAACGCCCCCCCAGAAATTGACCCCTTCCATTACTCCCACGAAAGCACCCCTCCCATTATCCCTTCCCTAATTCCTTCTGAGAACACCCTTCAGGGAAATGGACCCCATCGTGAGATCCCCAAGTCTTGGAAGGCAGTTGTTGCGAAAGGAATGGGGGTTTCTTCTGAAGATCCAACATTATCCTTCTATCCCCCTGAGATCAAGGAGGAGCAAATCTTTGTTATTCCTCTTCCGGAATTGGCCAAGAAGGGTGCTGCCAAATTCAGGTTAGCTTTAATCGGTTTTTTTATTGGGAAGAGGCCAGCTTACACCGTTGTACATCGAGCTTTAGCAAAGTCGTGGGCTGATTTTGGTTTAAAGGAAATGTTAATTACTAGTTCTAACAACTTCTTATTTAAGTTTGAGTCTGAGAAAGGTTTGACTGCTGTGTTAGAAAAGGGCCTTGGCATATCCAAGGGCAGCCCTTATTCTTGCAGAAGTGGTGTATGAATGGAGGGGAACAGGAAGAGGTTAAGCATGCCCCAGTGTGGGCTCGGTTTTACAATATTCCAGTTGAATACTGGACTACCGAAGGTTTGGGTCGGATAGCCAGTGCAGTGGGCCGTCCAATTTTAATGGATTCACAGACTGTAAGGATGTCTAGGATAGTTTATGCCCGTCTGTGTGTGGAATTGGAGCTCCAAGGGAAATGGCCTGCAGCTTTCCAATTGGCAATGTACAATGAGGAGGGACAAACAATTTTCAGGGAGATTCGAATTGAATATGAATGGAGGCTAGATCATCAGGGGATGAAAAAGGCTTGGGCTCCTACAGGGAGAGTCTTTGAGACTGGTCTTCAACACGAGTTAGAGAAGGGCAAGGAGACAATCCCCAACCCCTCAACTCAGCCGCAATTGACACATGAACTCAATTCTGTGAAGGCAGATACTCGTAAGGAGGTTATTCGAGTACCAGAAGATTCTAAAGAGCCAAGTAAGGAGCAAGATCCTCTCCAGCAGGTACCTATGCAAGAGAGTACAGACACTAGCTCGGAATGGAGTCCTTCAACCCAGAACCCGTATCAACCAAGGTCCGGAGAACTTAATGGAGACAATGAGGAGCTCAACAGTGCTGTTGTACATCGGGCAGGTATATCTTCCTCTCCTATTTCTGAATCGGTTCCTTATAGTACTGGTACTAAGGGAGGGACAAAAGGGGAATTCAAAGTGAGGAATAATAGGAAATCTAGGAGGAAACAGAAGTAGGTTGGGTGCTGGATCTAGTTTAGGTTTATGGATTTGATTTTTTGGAATGTGACGGGTCTAAACCACCCCAAAAAACAACTTGCTGTTCATGCTTGGTTCAAAAGTCATTCAGTTTCTTTTGTTTGTTTAATAGAATCTAGGATTAGATCTCCTTCCTATTTGAATAAGGTTTTCAATTCTCTGTTCCCCAGATGGGCTTTTTACAGTAACATAGATCAGTCTCCGAATGATCGGATAGTGCTAGCCTAGCACCCTGATCACCTTTTGTGTTTTATCATCTGCTCTTCTGATCAATTTATTCACATGTAATTGACTAGTAGGCACTGCTCTGAGTCTATCCTAGTTACTTGTGTCTATGGATCTAACAATTTCAACCATAGGAAGGTTCTTTGGTCTGGATTGTCCAACATTCACCCTACGGTTGGTCAATCCCCTTGTCTCATTGCAGGGGATTTTAATGCTATTTTATATCCTTATGATGCTGATCCTTCTAGCCCCTCAACCATAAGTGGGATGCGTGATTTTAGATAATGTGTAGGGGAAATTGGCCTTTTTGATTTAAATTCCAGTGGCCCTAGTTTTACATGGAATAATAAACAATGTGGAGACTCACTCATTGCTAGGAAATTAGATAGGACCTCATAAACGCTGCTTGGAGTCTCAAGTTTCTTAGTTATTATTGTGTCATTCACAATCCTCACATCTCTGACCATTCCCTTTTAGTGGTTAGGTCTACTGTTCATCGGTAAAAGAGAACCTCCCCTTTCAGATTCTCAAACTTTTTAGCCTCTCAACCCAATTTCATGCACACTATAGAGGAAGCTTGGTCCTCTCAAGTTCAGGGCACTCCTATGTATTGTGTAGTGACTAAGCTAAAGATTGTTAAAAAAGCCCTTAAGATCATGAATGTTGGTCAGATAGGGGATGTGAATGCCAGAGTAGAGAACTGTCAAGCTAATCTTAATCACATCCAAGATCAAATGAGACTTTTGCCTAGATCTTCTCATTTGTATGCTCAGGAATCAGAAGCAATTAATGAGTTATTTTGAGCTTTAGAGGATCATGAATCTTTCTTTAGACAATCCTCTAGGATTAAATGGATCAGAGAAGGGGATAGAAATACCAAAATTTTCCACAATTCTCTCATTGCCAACAGGAACCGTAATTCCATTCACTCCCTAGAGGTGGGAAATGGGAACAGGATAGTAGGTCTCTCAGAAATTCAAGATCAGTTCCTCGATCATTTTCAAGGTACTATAGGAACACAAAAGGCTCTTCACTCTTCCAAAGAGTTTGTGGGATACCTTTTTCCTAACCCTTTGTCTGAACATCTTATCAATTCTCTGATTGCTGAAGTTTCTAATCAGGAGATTAGTGAAGCTTTTAACTCTCTTAACCCTAACAAGGCCCCTGGCCTAGATGGGTTTAACGGGTTCTTCTTCAAGAAAACTTGGCCTATCATCGGGAAGGAAGTGACCAAAGCCATCCAAAAAATTTTTCACTCTGGCAAACTCCTCAAAGAGATCAATTCCACCTTTATCTCTCTCATTCCTAAAAAAGCTCACCCATCCACAGTTTTAGACTATCGACCTATCTCTTGTTGTAACATTATTTACAAGGTGATTGCAAAAATCATAGCAAATAGGCTCCGAGCCATCCTTCCTCACATAGTTAGTCCCAATCAAAGTGCCTTTGTCAAGAACCGTCGCATAGGGGATAATATTTTGCTGGCTCAAGATATTTTCAAGAACTATCACCTTTCTAACAATCATAAGAGGTGCACTTTTAAAGTGGATCTCCAAAAAGCCTACGACTCTATTCATTGGGATTTCCTTATGAATGCTCTGGAAGCACTAGGCCTTCCTTTGAAGTTCCTTAACTAGATCAAAGAATGCATTACCACTCCTTGTTATCCTATCTTGATCAATAGCACTCCATCTAGATTTTTCAAGGGTAAGTCAGGCTTAAGACAGGGCGACCCCTTATCTCCCTTTCTCTTCATAATTTGTATGGAAGTTTGTTCTAGGAATTTGAAGGCTTGTACAGAGAATTCCCCTTCCTTCAAATATCATTGGAGGTGCCAAAGCCATAAACTCAACCATCTCCTCTTTGCTGATGACATTTTGATGTTTTGTCATGTGGACTTGTTATCTGCTCAAACATTGCTTGACTCTTTATGTTCTTTCTCTATGTTTTCTGGTATGGATATGAATACATCCAAGAGTCAATTTTTTTTATCCCCAGATGTGAACCATCTAGCTCACCGAATGAAACTAATCTCTGGTCTCCAGCAAGGCTCTCTTCCTATAAGGTATTCAGGGGTCCCTCACATAATAGTTCGTTTATCTAGGAGGGCTTGCCTTCCTCTTCTGGACAAAATAGACAATAGGATCAACAATTGGACTCATAAAAGCCTTTCATATGCTGGCAGAATCCAATTGGTTATCTCAGTTCTTTCTTCCTTCCAAGTATATTGGTTTTGCCATTTCATCCTTCCTTCCTCCATTCTTAAGGATATAGAGAAGAAGCTTAGGAACTTTCTATGGGCTGGGAGGGTAGATTCAAAATCTCATGCCAAGGTTAAGTGGAACAACATTAGTAGATCTAAACAGGAGGGTGGCTTAGGAGTGAAACACTTGACCACTTGGAACCGTGCTTTGATAGGGAAACAGATTTGGAATCTGTTTGAAGATAGGGAGGCTTTGTGGGTTAAGTTGGTGCATACCATTATTTTGAGAAGAAACAACTTTTGGAGTGTCCAACCAACCTATAATAAAAATTTTATTTGTGAGGGATAAGATGAGGAACCAATTCAAATTTAGGATTGGCAATGGTATATCTACTCTTTTATGGCAGGACCACTGGCACTCGAGAGGCATCTTGCAGACCTTTTCTTCACCGAGGGAGATAAATGGTTCGGAACTTCCAATGACAGCACGAGTTTCAGAAGTTATCAATCATGATGAGTGGAGTTGGCAAGAAGTTTCCTTAGAGCTCTTCAGGAACCTTGAAGTACCTCGTTATCATCCAAATAGTTCCCACCCTGATAGTTTGGAATGGCTAGCTGGATCCACAAAACAGTACACAACTGCTTCTGCCTATAACTTTTTGCGACGTCCTATCCAGGAAGTTCCATGGTATAAGCTAGTGTGGGATACAGGTAGTAGGCCTAGGTGCTCATTTATCCTTTGGCTTGCCTTCCTTCAAAAACTACAAACCCGTGATAAACTTCCCTACCTCTATACTCCTATCCATTGTTCATTGTGCCTTTCGGCTAATGAAACCTTAGACCACTTGTTTTTTGAATGCTCATTTTCTAAACCAGTTTGGGACTAAAGCCTCACTCATTTCCACTTACAATGACCTAGTCAGCCTTCCCTCCCGTCCCTTCTCACTTGGTTTCAAAGAGCCTCCAATACCTGCACTTCAAACCTTTTCCCAATCCTGCTTCCTACTGCCGTTTACCACATTTGGTCTGAAAGAAATGCTAGAGCCTTTAAAGATGAAGCCAAGGATATTGGGAGTATGTACCTGGGAGTAATCTCCCAAGTTAAGGAACATCAAGCCCAAACACTGAGAGGAGGTAATTAACTGAGTGCCTATTTTACTAGTCTTTTTTTGCAGGTTTGCCAGCATAAGGAATGCAATAGGTTCGTTCATGTGTGTCTACAGTCGGCAGCGGACAAGGGACAGATGTTCCAACATTTCTAAATTTCTTCAGATCTCACCGCATCAAGAGGACAAAATCAGTAAACACTGTGTTTTAATCTGCAGCTACGATATAATGTCTTAGATACTTATGTTTGTGTTATCCTTTGAGTGGTTTGGAGTTTCTGCCTTGTTGTGGTTAAATAGTAAGTTTGGATTGTGGTTTCTGCTTTGCTGAGGTGAAATGAGTCTAGTTAGCTGAGGCAGTTGTGGGAGTGATGGAGTGTTGAACCTTGATCAAATTGTGAGCAAGAAGTGATGGAGTTCTTGGGTTCTTGTTGGAGCTTTTGTATAGCAAAGGCCTTTGTTCCTTTAACCTCCACCTCGTAGGTGAGAGCTAAAAAAGTCCGGGGTTAATTGTAATCCTTCGTTGTACATAACTCTATATTTGTATAAAATCTACTGAATTAACAAAAAAAATAAGTTAAGACTGCTACTACTTATAAAACATATGCCAATATATAATAAGAGTTGAAACTTTTACTAATTTACTTTAATTTTAATTTTAATTTTAATTAAACTTTAATTTGATATTGATTAAGTCTAAATAATTTAGAATATTCAATATGGGTCTTTATTTATCAAATATATTATATTTACTCTTAAAATTTTCAAATTTTATGATCAAATTCAACTTGATTAAATTATACTTTTTTTCTTTATTTGTTCTTGATGTGTAATTCATTAGATCCATAAATTTATTGGTAATAGATATAAATTTTAATCTTAAATATAAAAAATAAACTCTTTTAATTTATCTTTAATTAAATAATTTATATTCATAGATCAAGATTCTTATTTAGCAATAGCAATGACTACTCAAATATTAAAAATGTTAAAGTAATTTTTGACTAACCTTTTTGTGTATATTTTTTTTCATATAATTAAATAATTTCAGGATACGATGTCCCGAGCAGATATATAGTATGGAGTTAATGCTTACTTTATATAAGTCTAATCATCTTAGTTCTCTAACAATAGTAACTAACTTTTTAAATAATATTTGAACATTATTTACAAATTATCATTTCACTTTGACTAAGAATTTTTTAAATCAATACTAATCAAGATCAATAGAACATTCTCAATAATTACTGTCGTATGACAAACCTTATATTAACTTCATAAAATTTATACTATATCCAATAACTACTAATCAATTTACCTTTGACTATAATAATTCTTAAGTAATACTAAAGTATAATAATCTTTATATGATATATCTTAAAAATCTCAAATCAAATGATCACTTATCCAATTATTACAATGAGTATTTTCATAAATACATAAGTAATATTTCATATGGGATTCTCATGCCATTTTAGTTTAGTGAACTTATTCTCCAATAAGCACTTATAAGTATTTATATATTTTAGTCTATAAGATGGATTATTTCCTTCATAAGGAAGAAATATAATGTTTATTATTCTTAACATTTTATTAATGTTCAGTTTTAATAGAGTAGCAATTAAGAACAATTTAGGAAAAATATATAAATGTAATATGATTCTTGTAATATGATCTCATTATAATTTCATTTGCATAATATATTTATTTCATGGACTTTGTCATGTAAGTTAGTTAATTAAACAAATATGCATAGTTAATTAAACAAATATGCATAAGATAAAAAAATGTCTTAATTAATAATGTTACGAATATACAATCAACTCTTTGATTACAAGTCATAAATCAACGATCTCTAATTTTTTAAAAATTGAACCAAAAGTTAAATCTGTAAGAGAAGAGGTTTAAGGCTTAAAAGGTTCAACTGATATTAGATTGTTATAAAATCGATTAAAGATTGAATAAAATTGAAGAATTTGAAATATGATTGAAAGAGATTGTCTTTATTCAATAAAATTTTTAAATTTTAATTGAAAAATAAGACTGTTAAATAGAAACTAAGTGGTTTATTTTAGTTTATAAAAACTTGTTGGTTTACAAAAATTGATCAATTAATTAATAAGTTGATCAATTTTTAACACCAAGGATTATTAAAGTAAATCGAATCAAAAAGTTAAAAATCGAACTGAAAAAGTGGCTGATTCAAGGTTTTCACAGTTCAACCAACCGAATCGGTTCAATTTTTTAATCGCTAATAATCTCTACTTATAAGTATCTTATGTCATATCTCTGCAAGATGATCATGCTACCATTGGAATAATGATTTAGTGATAAAATTCTACAAGATTCTTTTTAACATTTGTTTAAACCTTACAACTTTTATTTCAATTATCATCATAATTAAAAGGAATAGCCCAAATACATACTTTGATTTTTAATGAGATCTTTGTTCCTTTCATATGCCTAATGGCTCTAATATTTCACAATACATTACTGATTGAACATTGTAAGGAATTATATCAAAAGAATTTTATGATCCAAATAACTATTTCTATTATGAAAAATGTGTTATGGCTTGATTAGTAATTGATGTTGCATTAAGACCTCGTTAACTTAAAATAATACCATTTAAAGTTAAATATACATCAACTAGGACTTACTTTATTTTTGTCAAACCAAAGTTAAAATTCATATAACTTTGAACTCAAGTCTTAATTCATACCTAGAACAATATATATTTTTAATACTTCATAAGTATAAGATATCTCAAATGCTAAACACTTTTAGCACAATATGTATGCATTTAGAATATTGAAGCTTAGTAACTTTTGAATTTATCTCTATAGATCTTTATTTTCAAAATTTAAATTGTTACCTTTTCAAATTCTATTGAGAGTTGTTTTTTAATTATCATATCTTTAATAAACGAAAATATGAATTATTATTCCCTATGAGTAGATGTCATCTATATAGTCCCACTAAAGAAGACAAATACTCCCAGTAACCTTCTTATAAATATAATGTATCCATATTCATTTTCAAAAGAAGCTCTTTGATTTCATTATAAAAGTGAACTTACATCCTCTTTTAACCTTTTGGCAATATATCAAATGTACCAGGCAAAGACACTAATTCTATTAGAATGTGCCGTTATGATATTTAAACTATTTCAAACTTTATCTTACTTTCACTACTCATTTTGAGAACCATTCTCCTATATAAGTATGCATTGAAGTAAACATTCTGTTCAATAAGGATTATAAGATTATATATTAAAGTAAACATTATATTCAATAAGGTTTAGAAGATTATACCCAACATTTTAGATATCTCATAAAATTTTTATTATCCAATCTTAGTAAAATACCCAAAAACACACTAGTGGATTAGGCCAATCCTACAGACACTAGCTTAGGCCTTTATTCCTTTTATGTTGTTCCCTTTGTTATTTCTCACCACTCGGACGATCTTGTATATTGTTATGGTTGGATGTCCTTTTCAGTACTGTACAACTAGCATTGTAATATTGTTAGTTTTCTGTTTATGTGATTCTAGGAGTAATAGCCAATAGAAAAGAGTAGAAAGTAGTATAAATAGAGTCATGTACATACGAAAACAAATGAAGAAAAATATTGTTTTCTTCATTATTCTTCACCTACCATTTCTAGCATGGTATCAGAGCAACAAATCTAATTCTTCTACCCTAGCCTACAAATGTCAACTACAGCCGACAACAGTGGCTCTAATGCCATAAATATGCCCACATCAAATGAATATGAACCCTACTCTATCACTAACATTGAAAATCCTGGTGATGTGCTTGTCACCACACCATTTAACGGCAAAAACTACTTCACCTGGAGTAAGTTCATAACCATAGCTTTGTGTGCCAAAGACAAGCTATCCTTCATAGATGGAACTTGCATCATGCCCACAAAAGATCCAATTTTATTAGCAAAATAGAAGAGACCAGACAGCGTGGTAAAGTCATGGATTCTCAATGTCATGATTAAAGAACTAGGTGATGCTTTTTTATCTTTTACTACAGCTAGGGAACTTTGGGTAGAATTCCAAGAGAGGTTCGGTGAAGCTAATGGGCCATTATTGTACCAAATAGAAAGGGAGATAAGCTCTCTTAAACAAGGCACCTTAATAGTTTCTGCTTATTATACTAAGCGTAAAAAATTATGGGATGATTTTTCAAGTTAATTCCTATTCCTATATGTACTTGTGATGCTTCTAGGGCTATCACGACTAAGGAAAATGCTCACAAACTTGTGCAATTTTTAATAGGTCTAAACGATGAGTTTGAGCACCTTGTTAACTAAATTATGTTAATGGAGCCATTACCTACAGTGAATAAAGCTTTTTCTATGATACAAACTGTTGAAAGACAAAGAGTAGTGAATTCTACCATGGACAGCACTCATAACATGGCAATGCTAGCTAAGCAGCCAAATGGCATGAAGAAAGGTGGGATAAGTAATAACAGTTCGAGCAAAGGCCCTTATCTCAAAAAGGAGGATAAGTATTGTGAAAAGTGAAAAAAGAATGGGCATACCTTAGAGACCTGCTTCAAAATTCATAGGATCCCTAACTAGTACAAGGAGCTTACTACACAAAGGGAGAAAGGAAAGGCAAATATGGCACAATTAGCTAACAGTCCAGCATATACCATACAAGAGCAGAATGAAGAAAACTTATTGAATGGGCAGATACCCTCCAATCTTGCCAATTTCATTCAACAAGAAACAAGTAAAGCTATCAAAGGCAAAAGTACTGGGGAGGTAAAATATTCAGGGTTTCAAAATTACGCAGGTAATACTACACATTCTGTGAACACAACATTCAATAATACTGACTCTTAGCTTATTGATTCTGATGCATCTACACACTGTTAGTAGTGTGCCCTAGGCCAATGGATATTTGTGATTCATGTATTAACATTATGACTCGTTAATAATATATTATGAGGTATTCCTTTTTTATATATACATGCATGTCGTTTATGTAATGTGATTTACGTTCTATGAATAGTATTAGGCTTATGTCATCAAGTA
>JAOQMS010000002.1:14470939-14485114 GCA_027563885.1 Erythroxylum longipes
GAAATCAATTGTAGGTGATTAATTCGATCGATTAATACTTCAACTTTGATGTGATTAATGCAAACATAGTATTAACATAAAGAATTAATACGTTTCATAGACAATTAAATTCGTTCCATAATAAATCCCTCACAGTATATAGGCTAGAAACCTGTGATGCAGCTCCCGTGAGGCTTATTGGTGAAAAATTTCACTTGCCTAGGAGTCATAACGAGAACTTGTTTTCTTGATTCACAGGTGTAAACAATGCCATGTACCATATTTTTTAAATCAATTGGAGGTGATTAATTCAATTGGTTAATACTTAGGGGATGTGTAAAGTTAAGATGTCCTGTAAATTTTGGGGAACATGAAGGATACTAACAATAGAATCACTGTTTTAAATTAATAGTTTTGCAGAATGAGTAATGTTAATAGATTTTGGATGTATAGACGATTATCACATGATGATTTCATTAATCCTGAGTTTGTTGAGGGAGTTGAAGCTTTTATTCATTATGCATGTTCCCAACCTGCATATATGGATGGGCTAAAGATCAGATGTCTATGTAAAAAGTGCAAGCACATTCGTTTCCTTCCTATTGATGAAGTGAATGAACATTTGTTGAGAAGAGGGTTTGTCCTAAATTATTTTGAGTGGACAGGATATGGGGAACCGTTGATTAGTAGCACCTTAAGGGCTAATGAAGCACAATCGTTAGTGAGCTTAAATGAGTTTGAAGGGAGGATTGGATTTAGAACAAATAATGTGGATGCAAATGAAAATCTTTACATGCAAATGGTTTAGGATGCAGTCGGTTATACCTTTCAGAAAAATATAGAAAATCTTGAAGAAGAACCCAACCCATAATTCAAACAGTTTTTTAACTTACTACACTCAGCTGACCAAGAACTATGGCCAAATTGTGAGACAATAACTCAATTGTCATCAATTGCTCGTATCTTGAACATAAAGTCTGAAGGGCATATTTCTGATCATAGTTTTGATAAAATTCTTCGATGGTATAATGAATCATTGCCTTCTGATCACACCATAGTTGATAGTTTTTACAATATAAAGAAACTTATTAGGGGTTTTGGTTTGCCTGTTGAAAAGATTGAATGTTGCAAATTGGGATGTATGTTGTATTGGGGTGATGATGTGGAATTACAAGAGTGCAAATTTTGTGGATAATCTAAGTTCAAGCCTAGAAAGCGTTCTATGAAAGGAAAGTCAGTATTGTGGAAGTAGATGTATTATTTCCCGCTAACTCCGAGACTTCAAAGACTATATGATTCTGATGTTACTGCGTCTCATATGAGATGGCATAATGAACACCAACAGGAAGATGGAATAATGAGTCATCCATCAGATGCATTGGCGTGGAAACATTTCAATGACACACATTATGAGTTTGCAGCTAAAAGTCGAAATGTTAGGTTGGGGTTGTCGATGGATAGATTCTAACTTTTTGGTCAATCCGGCCATGATGGCCAGCAATATTCATCATGGCCAGTCATAATTACTCCTTATAATTTGCCTCCATGGATGTGTACGAAAGAGGCATATATGTTCTTGACAGTGATTGTGCCAGGGCGTACAAATCTGAAGCATAAAATTAATGTATTCTTACAACCATTGATATCTGAATTGCAGCGTCTTTGGGAATATAGTGTTTAGACATATGATGTCTCTCTGAAATAAAATTTTGTATTGAGAGCAGCTTTGATGTGGACAATTGGTGATTTTCTGACACATGCCATATTGTCTGGATGGAGCACAGAAGGAAAATTGACTTGTCCTTATTGTGGCAATGATTCAGATGCGTTGTATCTTCCAAACGGGGGCAAAATATGTTAGTTTGACAACCACAGAAAATTTCTTCCTTCAGATCATCCATTTAGGCGCAATAAACAAAAGTTCATTAAGAATAGGATGGTTAAATCACCTCCTCCCCCTCAGAAAGTTGGTGAAGAGATATTGAAGAAGATTGAGAAATTAGGCTTGCTGAAAGTTACAGAATTTGGAGTTGATGAAATTAATACAAGCATTAGCAGAAACTTTGGCTGGAGAAAATGAAGCATCTTTTGGAATTTGCCATATTGGAAAACTAATTTGATACGTCATAATCTAGATGTGATGTATATTGAAAAAAATATTTTTGACAATTTGTTCAATACCATTATGAATATTGAAGGGAGGACAAAAGACAATGCAAAATCACGAGCTGATTTGAAACTTTTTTGTAAAAGGAATAAGTTACATAAAGATCTTCGTACTGCTAAATATCCGAAAGCATGTTGCACTTTAGATAAAAAGCAAAAGAAAATATTGTGTGAATAGTTGAAAAGTCTAAAGTTTCTCGATGATTATGTCTCAAACTTGGCAAAGTGTGTGGATGAAAAGTCATGATTGTCATGTGCTTATGCAAAGGCTAATTCCAATTGCATTTCGAGAGTTGCTACTAAATAAGGTTTGGGAAGTAATAATAGAATTAAGTTTGTTTTTCAAAAGCTTAACCTCATCTGAAATTAAGTTGGCTGAAATGGAAAAACTAGAAAGGGAAATTCCATTAATTTTGTGCAAGTTAAAAGGGATATTTTCTCCAAGCTTCTTTGACTGTATGGAGCATCTACCTGTTCATTTAGCACACGAGGCTAAACTAGCTGCTCCAGTTCACTATCGTTGGATGTATTCATTTGAGAGGTACGTAATTTAACAAGTTTACATTTGTAATTAATGTCATATCATGTTTTCATAACTAAAATCGCATAACCCTATTCGGTCATATAGGTATTTGCATCACCTGAAGAAAAATGTGAAAAATAAGGCTAGAGTTGAAGGTTCGATATGTAATTCTTATTTAGTGGAGGAAGCTAGTACATTTTTTTTCACATTACTTTGAGCCGCATGTTCACACAAGAGAAAAGAAAGTTCCTAGTAATAACGATGGGGGAGGAACTACTGATGTTGATGATAATTTATCAATTTTCACATATCCTGGATAAACATATGGACGTTCAACGAGAAGAATGTTAATATAGGAAGAAATTGAGGCTGCCCATGGTTATATTTTATTGAACTGTCAAGAGGTTCAACCTTTCGTGCAGTAAGTTGAAATAACTTATTCGTTATTTGAATTTTAGTGTTATTCATAACTAAACATGCATAATAATGTTTTTAGATTATACAAAGAGTTGTTACGCGAGCTCATGCCTGAAAAAACCCAAGATGATATCAATAAAGAAGTTAGAAGACACTTTCCTCGATGGTTCGAGCAGTATGTAAGTTTTCCCTTGCATACTTTAAAATTATTGAATTATAAGATTTAAGTGTTCAAACCAGAAGATCGTAGTTTTAATTTGGTATTTTCTTTTCTGTAGGCTTTAGAAAATATAATTGAGAACAAGTTTATATGTGATCTTGCGAAGGGACCTTTGCGAATTGTTAAATCATATCTGGTGTATTTAGTTAATGGATACAAATATCTTATAGAATATCTTGGTCATAGCATGACAACAATAAATAGTGGAGTTTGCATACAAGGAGAATTGATGGATTACCATGGCAAAATTATTGAGATACTTGAAATTGAGTACTCTGCATTACCAATAAAGCGAAGTGTGATATTTAAGTGTGACTGGTTTAATCTAACTCTAAATGTTGGTACAAAAGTGTATAGCCGATACAATCTAGTTGAAATTAACAAGCGAAGAAGATTTTGACAATTTGAACCTTTCGTGTTAGTAATGCAAGCTATCCAGGTGTATTATGTCCCTTTTCCTAGCTTACGACAAGATAAGTCAGATTGGTTGGTTATTTGCAAAGTTAAACCTTGTGGTGTTTTTGAATCACATGGAAAAGGAGAACAGAGAATTGAAAGTGAAGCGTTTCAAGAAGATACATATGAAATAAATTCATCTGTCCTATATGAGGATAATGAACCTTTGAACAATCCATGTAATGCATATATTGAAATTTTATCTGGAGAGGATGAGGAGGGCCAGAGATCTGAAGAAGAGCCTGAATTTTATTTAAATTCTTTAGAAAAAGAAGGTGATTTTGATTTACAATTAAGTGATGATAGCGATTAATTTGTGTTTGTAATTGAATATTATATTCAAGTAATCAATTATTTCCTTTTCAATATATTGTATAACATATTTTCATGCAAATTGTAATATTTCAAGAAAATTCAATCAAATATTAATTTCAGGTTGAAATATGGCACCAAAGAGAAGACAGGATATTTCGCGACCAAGATTCAGACCACGATTCGGAGGTACTTACTGTACAGGTGAAGCATCTCATGGTGTAGCAGCTGGAACTGAATCTCCTCCTCCCCCTCCAGCTACTACACTTGCATATGAGGTACCTTCCATAGATGCTGCACCATCCACAACCCCTACATAATTTACTACCCCTATACCAACAGAGGTATCAAAGGTAAATAATGATGATGAAGGAAGCGGCCACCGGCCTGGAGCAGAGGGACCTAATAGAAGAACTTACATTACAATTATCCATAATGTGTAAGTGAAAATACATTGAACACTATATGTTTATAATTAAGTTATAAGTTTCAATACTCATAATGGTATAAAATTTTTCAATATTATATTAGGTTTATTCCATCTAGACCGTGTTTAAGAAACATGACATCAAAATTTAAGGAGAAAATTGATATTGAGGGCTTTTCTTGGAAGAATATCTCTCAGGCAACAAGAGAATTTTACTATCACGAGTTTGAGGTACAGTAAAAATTATTATATTCTTTTTTAATTAACAAATTTGTACATTTATTAGATAAATAATAGCATTACATCATAAGTATTAATTGAACGTTTTTGCTTTTGTTTTAGAAAGAATTTTTTTGGGATTCTCAATTTGACGTGATCATCTATAGAGTATGGGAAAGACGAGCACGTACACGTTATCGTGACTTCGTTGCTGCGATACACGAAGCAGGTGTACGACTGCTTTACATTTCTGAAGACATGTGGAGTCGTTGGCAGCAGTATTGGACATCACCTGAGGCAATGTCCCTTTCAGAGCGTAATTCGGCTAACAGACGTGGAGGACCGGAGGGAGAGAGTCTTCCCGTACATATGGGAGGATCTATTACCCACCAAGAGCATATAGAGAGACTTGTAAGTATCTACACTTTAAATTTATAGTCATTTCTTTACTTTGCTGTATTTCTATTGAATTTTATGTGTGAATTTGGAATGAAAATATGTGTTTCTTGTTGAGAATGATAATGTTATAAATGTCTAGTGTCATATATGACTGTGTTTTTTAGTTTTGTTCTTTGTTCAACGGGGGGTAGATTTAATAAAAATAGAGGAAACTCTGCCGAAATTTTTATAAATTCTAATTAATTTATAACATTTTATTCTTATGTAGGAAAAGACTATGGGCATGAGGCCTACATCCCGTCAGCTCTTTTTGCACACTCACAAAAAGAAGCATGATGGTGTGACATTTGTCAACAACCGTTGTAGAGAACTCAATGTATGTGAAATTTATGGTTTAATATTAATGCTTAATAATTATTACTTACTAATATAAACATTGCCTTCTGATAAGACCAAATATAAGAAAGCATTCAACGACAGTCTCAGCAGTTTGAAGATGTTGATGAGACTCAAACCTATCTTCATGCAGTGGGTGGTAGGGAACGTCGGGGAAGGATGTTCAGGTTAGGCTCATTTGCAAATACATGTTATTTGCAATCCTCAACGTCCAGTACAGATGCTTCTAGTAGGCAGTCAGCATCTAATGAGAGAGTCGTTCAGCTTGAGAGCACAGTACAAATGTTGGCAACTCAGTTGCAACAGTCGATGGAGTACATAGCTCAGCTCCGTAATGAGATGGATGAGTTGAAGGGTAGGGGTAGTATCTCATCACATCAATCAAAGCATCCGCCGTCTCCAAATTAATAGTATACTTTTAAACATTTTATTAGAGATACGAAAACTTATTATATACAGTTTAATGTTTTTATTATTAATTAAGATATTTTCAACTTTATATCATTAATCAAATTTATGTTTAAAAAATTAAATTTATACTATGACATTAATAGTTGTTTCAATTATGCAAAATAAAATTTATTGATAGTATTGCCAGTACATTAAAAAAACTTTTTTAATTCATTTACCAACGGACATATGAAAATCTGTCGTTACCACTAAAACATTTACCGACGGCCAAAAAATTTCCGTCCGTAATAATGGTGGAAGAACAAGTTCCGTCGGTAAAGTCAAAACAATTTGCACAAAAGTACCGACGAAAAGACGACAACTGTATGCGACGGAATCTCCATCGGTAACTTTGTAACAATTTACTGGCTGAAATTTCCAACCTTTGGTAAATATACTGATGGAAAACAATTTTCCGTCGGTAAATATACCGAGATGTAAAGATAATCTGTCGTTCAATTTACCGACGTAAAGATATTCCGTCGGTAATAGGTAGAAATTATTCCATCGATAAATTTACCGACAAAAACTAATTTTTCGTCGGTATTTATTAGCTACGACCGTTTCTACGATGGTTTTGTCTGTCGTTAATGTCCGTCGCTAATCTTACATATCGACGGAATGTCTTTGTCTTCTGTCCGTAAATATTATCACAAAATCACATTTTTCTTGTAGTGATATCATACCTTATGTTATAAATATGACTATAATGACATTACGTTGCTTCTATTCTATATTATTGTTATGATTTTAACAAGTAAATGATATAAATAAAATTGAGAAACTTGAAATTATTTGGGCAAAGAACTTGAGAGAAAGGGTTTGGGACTTTTTAAATGCTTCCTAAGCATTAAAGTTTCTCAATTTAAGTAAGGATTGTCTTCTCTCCCAAAGGAATTATACTTTAGATCTCCTAATTAAAACTAGTAGCTCTGCCATTGAGCCAAAAATACTCCTACTAAGATGAATCATGGTCTATCTATTTTTCATGTTCAAAATCAACAAACAAGAAAATATATCAAAGAAAAATTGAGTAGTTGATCTTTTTAACTCACACTAGGCCAAATAGAGCACATGCACTCAGTATTATAGGTTGGTTTATGCATAATCTAAGTGATGAACACATGAATATTGTTAACTAGATTTCGACATATTTAATATTAGCTCCATGTAAAGGTGTTATGCTCTCCAAACATAGACGTATTAATGTTATGGGATATGCAGACTCTAATTTTGGTGATAAAAAACTAGGTAGACAATTCACTTCTAGATTATATAATCATATAACTTTTTTAGCAGAAAATTCTACTAACTAATCTTGGTTTTGATCTAAAAGGCCTATGGCGTTATTTTATAATAATAAGGTAACCACTGAGATTGCTAATAATCTAATACAACATGATCAAACTAAGCATGTTGAACTGGATAGGAATTATATTAAAGATAATCTTAATTGTGGTACAACAGAAGTTCTTTACACTAGAAAATCGAATTAGCTAGTTGACATTATGACTCATGTTGTCAATAGTGGATCGTTTCATACAACACTATCCAGTTTGGGCATATGGGATATCTATGCCTCAATTTGAAGGGGAAAGTTAGGAGGAATGAGCTCTGATTCTTTCTTACTTTATATATTTCCTTTATAATTTCTCTTAATTTAGGAGTAGTTGTATGAATGATTTGGTTACTATATATAGATTATTATATCTTGTATATATATTAGTGTAATATATAACATAACGAGTACAGTGATGATATCCACTTTTACACCCATGCTCTATTCGGCTGAATAAAAAATAGTAAAATAAAATTATCTTTTGAAGATATAGTCGAGTGGTTGATAGCTTCGATCTAAAAAATCGGTATATTTCATAAGGAACTATCGAGGGTTTGAATCCCTCTCACTCCTTTTAAACTCTCGCTTTGAATATATTTATGTCTTTATTGGTTTTGACTCAATCAATTATCCTGCATATTCACAACTATTCTTAATTTAAATATTAGAAATTCATTTCTATAATTAATTATATTTCAAAAACATTAAATTAGTAATTAGTTAAACTCTTTAAAAATAAGAAATTATTTTCTTAGTTTAGTTAGTTAAAGTGTTTCTTAATTAAAGTTGATTATTTCAATTTCCTTGAAACCAATTAAGTTTATTATTTATAAAAAATTATTTTTATTAATTTGAAGAATAATTTTTTAATTTATCACAACAAAAAATTTCTAAATTAAAATTATAAAAATATTTTCTTTCCTAATTAATAAAAAAGAATATTTCTTGAATACGTTAGAAAATAATCATCAAATTAATTAATAAAGAATTTTCTGAATAATTGAGAAATTAATCTCTGATTAAATAATAAATAAAATTTTCTTAATTAAAATTAAAAGTATTTAATTTAATTTTAAAATCAATTTTATTTTAATATTAGAAATTAGTTTTTCAATTAAGAAAATTTTATTTCTAATTGGATTATAAAATTATTTTTTAATTAGATTCAATGCCTTGTTAAATTTTGAAAAGCGTTCTCCTAAATTATAATAAGTACGAATAGTAATTTGTTAAAAATAAATTTTAATTGATTTTTTAAAAAAGTAAAAAGAATAAAAAAATTTCTAAATTTGAATTTAAAAATTATTTTCAAATAAAACAAAATTTTAATTTCAATTTGAAATATGAAGTTAATTTACTATGGAATCAATGATTTAGTTTTATTTTTAAAGAGATAGAAATCTTGTTTAGATTATAAATGTTATATCAATAACTAGTATTAACCAATGCTTGATGTTATATACATATAATTTAATCGTATTTCACGTTAAATTGCGTGTTTTTATATATGTTTGATATATTTTATATGCATTTTATGTGTTCTATGAGATCATTTAAATTTAAATCCCTTATTAAAATACTAAGTATATGTTTAGAACATGAATGTATGAATTTAAAGGTACTGTGAGAAATAATATAAAAGATATATTTTGACAAAGAGTTGTTATCTAATAAATTTAGGATTCATATTAAATGTGATTAATAACGTTATTATTTATCTAATTTAATTCTAGTTGATTTGGGAAGCAAACTTAAGATCAACTAAATTTAAATAAGATCATAGCCAACTAGAGAGATTAAAATAATCTTTTTAAAATAGTAGTGAAGCTATGAGTAGTCAATTACTGCTATTTAATATAACTGATAATAAATCGTAATAAACCAAATTTCTTATATATAAATAAATTTAAGAAGAGTTCTCAAAGAAAGAAATAAAAGTTGTATATCTATTATGTAATCCTCTTATTAATCCTTATTGAGAATTTTGTTTCAAAGTTTGAGCAATGTGTTAATGTCATATATATGCAAAATGTGGTAACATTTTATAATTGGCTAATGCCTCATATACTTTAAAGGCAACATATAAGATGGATGTCAACATTATGATAGTATAACACAAACAACTGCATAAAGTAGAGCTAAAAGGTATAGTATCCTAAAAGAAATGTTCTACTTAAGTTAGCTTACTAAAAGAGTAGATTAGGATTGGAATTGAAGACATTTGCTTAGATGTGATAATAGTTATCATTAGAAGAAAATACTTGCATGACTTTTTTTTGTCAATACTAGATATGATAGAGACCATATATTTCTAATTAATATTTTGTGTATTTGATAATAAATTTGGATTCAATATTACAACAATTTACAAAACATGATAAAAAAGTAAATTGTTGATTAAAAGTAGTTTATCTAAGTTTATACAAACAATTTATATGTGTTAAATCAAGAGAAACTTATACTTAACATAAGTTGAAAGACAACAAAGTTAGATAACTAAAACTATCATTTATATTCTAATAGTTAAATCACCAAAGTGAAAATCATAAAGTTACATACAAGGATATATATACATATATTGTATGGAACTTGTTGGTTGAAGGATGAACAAACCAACCTTTAACAAAAGGACGATTATTGTATCGAATTGTTAAATTTTATACATATGATATATTTGACATAACAATAATTTAGAAAATGATGAATACTTGTATTTCATTAAATTTACTAATGACTTTATATAATATAATCATATATACTAAATGTAATACTAATATAAATTTTGAGAATGTTCAAGATATTTACATATGATCAAAGGCAAGGCTTTGAGAATGTTAAAGTATTTCAATAAGATCGATGTGGTAATATTTACATTAAAATTTCTTAGTTATCTATAGGTAATGACATTCTATAGTGAATATCTCTACAATTAAATTCTATAACAATATGAATTTATGTAAGAAGAAATGTACAATATGAGATATTGTAGAATAAGATATTTATTTCTTTTATGGTTATTCCTTATACAATAACTTACCTTTGATAATTTCATCCAAACAAATTAGTAAGATTCCATTCAAAATTTGTAATGTTAAGATTCTCATCAAAGTCAAAGTTAATGATTTAGGATATAGTACTTAGTTGAAGCATATCTTATCTAATAAGTTTATAGTTAGATTTGCTAGAAATGGTAGGTGAAGAATAGTGAAGAAAACAATATTTTTCTTTATTTGTTTTCGTATGTACATGACTCTATTTATACTACTTTATACTATTTTTTAATGGCTATTACTCCTTGAATCACGGAACCAAAAAACTAACAATATTACAATGTTAACTGTACAGTACTGAAAAGGACATCCAACCATAACAATATACAAGACTGTTTGAGTGGTGAGAAATAACAAAGGGAACAACATAAAAGGAATAAAGGCCTAAGCTAGTGTTTGTAGGATTGACCCAATCCACTAGTGTGTTTTTGGGCATTTTACCACCCGTCCATCAAGTCGGAGCTTCGGTTGAGAGCAAATGACTCTGAGCTTGCTGAGAAGACTAAAAAACACGCGTGTGCACAGCGGCTTCGTAAAGAGATTCGCAAGTTGTTCTTTCGTGCTCACGTGCATTAGTTGTAGAAACCTTAAGTTCACGCAATCTCGAACCAGATGGAGGTCGGTCTTGAGGTGCTTCATCCTCTCGTGAAACACTGGGTTTTGGAGATGTAGATCGCGACTTGGTTATCGCAATATAAAGGTATGGGTTCTTGATTGTTAAACTAAAACGCTTGAAGCAACTATGTTATCCACTTTAATTCGCAAGTGGTTGACGCTAAGCTTTTGTACTCTGATTCAGCTAATGAACGACTTATTGTCGTTTGTTTCTTTATTTTCCAGGAGATTGGAAATTTTCTGAGGAATACACAAAAGTCCGTCAAGGATCGTCGGGTGACGATACAACTTCCCCAATCCGAATCAGAATAGGCCATAAGGTGAGGGTTCTCTTCTACTGGGTAAAAAATTCTTAAATCCTGGGTTCCTTTGAGGTATTTTAGCATTCGTTTAGCAGCTTCCCAATGTGGTAGTCTAGGGTTACTCATAAATTGACTAAGCTGCTGTGTTACATACGTAATGTCAGGTCTAGTGAAGCCTAAGTGTTGTAATCTTCCCACTAATCTCCTGTACGTTTCTGGTTTCTCCAATAACTCACCTTCTTTAATGGTTAATTTGTTTCCAGGAACCATAGGTGTTGCACAGGGTGTGCAATTCAACAAGTTGGTCTCCTGTAAGATGTCTCTGACGTACTTGCTTTGAGTAAGTATCATCCCTTTTTTTGCTCTTGCTATTTCAATTCCCAAGAAGAATTTAGCATATCCCAGGTCCTTGATAGTGAATTCTGCATTTAATGCCTTCTTGACTGTTTCTATCTCCTTTTCATTTACACCTGTCATCAAAATGTCATCTACATAAACAATTACTGCTATGAAATCATCTCCTATGCCCTTAGTGAATAGATGGTAGTCTGCCTCTGATTTTGTGAATCCTAAGGAATATAGCTTCGTAGATAATTCCTTGTTCCACTACCTGCCAGCTTGTTTCAAGCCATAGATAGACTTAATTAGCTTACACACCTGCCCTTCCTTGGCCTTAGTGTAACCTTGTGGGGGTAGCATATAAAGTTCTTTTTCTAAACATTAGTGAAGAAAATCATCATTGATGTCATATAGATGAATTGGCCATTGCCTAGAGGCAGCAATGCCAAGAATATTCTTATAGTCACAACCTTTGCTAATGGAGAGAAGACCTCTGAGTAGTCAGCCCCTTCCCTTTGGCTAAAACCCTTAGCCACAAGTCTGGATTTTAGTTTGTCCACTGTCCCGTCTGCTTTGTACTTTACTTTGTACACCCATTTTGAAGCTATAGCCTTCTTCCCCTTAGGTAATTCTGTAAGTTTCCAAGTTTCATTTTTCTCTAAGGCAAACATCTGCACATTTATGGACTCTACCTACCTTTCATCTCTACTAGCAGTATCGTAGGATAGAGGTTCAAAAATTTCAAAGACATTACTTATGAAGTTGCTGTAGGTATTGCTATATTTGATATTCAGCACCTTTAACCTTTCTTTAGTTGTTCTTGCAGGACAACAAACTTGCAACGTTACTTTTCCATGATCAAGGGAGTGAATGGATTGATGTGTTGTGGTTTTATGGACATAGTCTTGCAGGTATTTGGGTGTTTTATGGGTTCTGTTGCTTTTTCTTTGTAAGGGAGCAGTAGGTAATGTCTTTTGGTTTGGTAGGTTGTCAGATATGAGGTAGTCAGATGGCTGGGAACTTTGTTGGTCCTATGGTGTTTATATTAGATTGTCGTCTCTTTGTTCAATAGGTTGTGTAGTTTCCAATGTTAGTATTTATGTAGGATATTATATGCCTTCATCGGTTAAGCTACTTGTGAACAAAGGGTCTAGGTTTTGTGTGGTGCTGGTAACACTTTCTGTTAAAGGAAAAACATCCTCATAAAATATAACATCCCTTGATACAAATACTACCTTTGTATCCAAATCCATGACTCTATGGGCCTTGTAATCTAGCATGTATCTAAGAAAAATGCACCTTTTTGACCTAGGATCCAATTTTGTTCTGTTTGGTGTTTTATCCAATGTAAAATAAAGGCAACAAAAATTTTTGAGATGTTCATAGTTTGGTTTCTTTGTGCAGTTTTTTGAAGGGCCTCATCTAACTCAGGACTTTGGTTGGGATTCTATTTATCAGGTATGTAGCAGTTAAGAGTGCCTCTCCCTAATAACCTTTAGGTAATTTGGCTTTGAAAAGTAGGGCCCTAGTAATCTGTAGTAAGTGTTTGTGCTTAACTTCCACTACCCCATTATGTTGAGGTGTGTAGGGAGTACTATTTTGGTGTTGAATTCCCATCTCTGTGAAAATGTTGTTACATTTGTGATTAATGAACTCCCTTCCATTATCATTCTGTATTTTTAATATTCTAGTGTCAAATTATCTCTCAGTGGTTTTAAGAAACTACACAATGGTTTACAGTGTCTGGTGTTTGTGTCTTAGAATAAAGGTCCAGGTTGCTCTTGTGTAATCATCCACAATGGTGAGGAAGTAATGTGAACCACCCATAGTGGCAATATTGTAGGGTCCCCATAAGTCTACGTGTATGATCTCAAAAGGCCTTTGTGTATGTATTTCATGCTTAGGGAAAGGTTTTCAATGCTGTTTAGCCAAAGGACACACTTGACATTCATGTTTGATAGGAACAGAAACATTTATTTCATTGATGTGTTACAATTTTTCTTTGGATACATGTCCTAATCTAGAATGCCACACATCAAAATTCACAGAAACATTAAAGGCAACAGTCTTAGTCTTGTAGAATTCTAAAGAGGGACCTTTTAGGCTGTTTGGGGTTAGGAGAGTGTCTGGATCTAGCTCATACAACCCATTCATTGCCTTGATAATAGCTATAAAATCATTAGTCTGAAGGTCCTTCAAAAACAACTTGTTAGAGATAAACACTGCAACAACTTCATTCTGAGTAGTGAGTTTATTAATAGACAGTAGATTCTTGAAGAAATAAGGTATATGTAGAATTTCCCTAAGAGAGAATCTGTCTGCCATATGTGTCTGACCAACATGAGCAACTTTTTTCTTAGCTCCATCAAGTAAAGTAATAGGATCATAGGCATTATTAGCAACATATTTAGTGCAAATACTAAGATCTATTGTCATGTGTGTGTTGGATGGCGTATGGCTCGAGTATTCACAATACGCTGCGGAAAAAACCATATTTCACTAAGTCCTAAGAAAGCTTTGGCTTAACACTCAAGACTTAGTTATTTAGGTAGAAAACTCTTTTCAA
>JAOQMS010000002.1:14486896-14503795 GCA_027563885.1 Erythroxylum longipes
TATCCTTATAAATTATAAGCAGAACTAGATTATTCTAAATTTCAAGTATCTCAAATGAATAAGAATAATATAAAGAACGTACGGAAAAGAAATTACAAAATAATTCATAATAGTTTAATAATCAAACCTTGCCTACGTTCCCAAATCTCTTTTATGAACATCCTTACAATAATCTTTGTTTTTAAAAAAAGTAACTTTTATATAATCTTTCTTAAGGATGACGAGTACCCTAAATCCTTCTTAGATCGATTAACTGTAAGAGATACAATGCCAAAATTTTCTTTACAACTTGAATAAAATGTACTTGTTCACTTTAATGCTCAATGGTTCATAATTACTTCACAGTGAATGAATAATTACTTGTGAATACTTAAGAACTATTATAAAAGTGTTATTGTAAATTTAGAATATCCTAAAGATGTTCAAAACCTAAATGCGCAGGTATTTATAATCATTACAAAATCAAATTATCATTAGACACAAAATCTACTCATAAAGTGAATTGATTAATCACGCCCAATATTACCCAACATGCGTCCAAAAGGGGAGGATGACTATTCATAAAAGTTGAATGAGCATTGTCAATATCTAAATGCAATTGCATCTTCAAATTAACACAAAACAAGTTCGTGTATTATCTGAACATGGAAGTCTCTATATAAAGGACATTTAATCGAACAACTCATAGGCAATATGTATTATCTCTAACTAATCACAAAACGAATGCATTTTTCCATTATTTACTAACAACAATACATGTAAACAACAAATAAACCAACAATGACAAAAAAACGCATACACCAACAATCATCACACAAAAACTAACCACCCAACACCCGCGGTATACATATATATAACCATATAAGAGCTTCATTTTTTGAAGACAGAATAAACCCAATACAGAGCTTACCTAAAAATGACGCACGATAGGCAAAAAAATAAGTGGAAACCAATGGTGGAAGTAAGAAAAATCGCACAAAACCGACGCAGGCTATGGAGGAGAGAAGAAAAATAGCAGAGGGGGAGGGGGTCGGGTTAAGACGAAAACTTAAACGACGTTGTTTAGATTAAAACCAAACGAAGTCTTTTTATTAACGAACAACTCATCATTTACCGACAGAACCTATTTTCTGTCAGTATTCAAATTCACCAAAAATGTGGTGCCTATTTTGCCGCCTTACTTTGCGACGGATAGAGCCGTCTGTGGGTAATTTGTGATGTTTTACAGACGGAATGTTTACTCCGTCGAAAAATTAAGGACGAACTATATACCGTCAGTAAACAACCAAAGATGACTATTAAACAAAGCATATTTTACCGACAGAAGTATTTCCGTAGAAAAATTTCTGACGCTATTTAATTGATACTTCTGTCTGAAAATTTCTGACGCTATTTAATTACAAGAAGCTTTCCCGTAATCTTTACCGATGGTCACTATTTGGTCATCGCTATATTTCGTCAGAAAATTTAAAATGAATGTTTTCCTTCCACCTTTACCCACGACAATTGTGTCCATCGCAAAATAAAAATTTTAACGACACTCTTACCGATGGACTATGTTTTTTCGTAGATAAATAGCTTCGATTTTTGTTCCATCGGTAAATTTCCATCCCTAATGTATGATTTTATTATGGTGAGTAATCCTTATGTAGGCCTAGAGGTAATAATAGGTATACACAAGTATTTAAAAGGTGACTTTTAAAGTTGAAGACCAAATACCAAAGCTAGCTCCTAATCTAGTTCACCTTAATAGTATAAAACAAAAAGTTGGCTTTTGCAAAAGTTGAAAAAAAAACTAGAAAGGTCCATAATTAAAGTATTTAATGGAATTAATAAGGGTCTTAATATATTCCTTATGAGATCCACATAGTAGAATTAAGTCATTTACAAATGATAGATTAAAAATCTTCAAATTATTACATGCATGGTGATAAGTAAAAGCCATACCTTAAGAGATGTTAAATGAGATTAATCTGGTCAAAACTTTAATTACTAGAGCAAATATGTAAGGTGATAAGGGATCACCTTTTCTGATCCTCTTAGTAACTTTAATATTTGTGTTGCCTCCTCACCATTAACTAGATCACTTTAATAAGTAGTGGAGAGGCATTGATGAATCCAGTTGTTAACGATATGGGAAATCCAAAAGCTTTTAAAGTATTAAGAATGAATTTCAGCTTAAAGAGTCAAAAGAAATATAGAAATCTATATTAATTGCATAAATTTTAATATATTTCTTGTTATGGTAAGCCTTAAATGATTCTTAAGCAACTAAAATATTGTCATCGATGTTGCAAAATGGGATGAAATCATACTAAGGAAAATTGATTAAACCATTAATAGCAGACCTAAGTCTTAAAAACAAAATCTTATAGATGATTTTGTATATTATATTACAATAAAAAATTGGTCAATAGTCCTAGAATAAGGAAGGAAAAGGAACCTTAGGTATAAAACAGATGTGTGTTATGTTGATTTCTTAAAACAATTTTCCTAAGGTGAAAAATTCCTCAATGGCATTGTACACCTAATCTCTTAACTAGCCCTAAGACTTTTTAGAAGGAGGCATTAAAGTCGTCAGGTCCTAGAGCTTTGTCAAGATGCCTACTAAAAACAACCTTCTCAATTCCTTAATTGTTTGTAACAACCCTAGACCACCCGCTCGCAGATATTGTCTGCTTTGGGCCTTGGCTACCACCCGCCCACAGATATTGTCTGTTTTAGGCCTTGACCCAGCCAAGCTCTCACGGTTTTGCTCTTTCCACTCCTGGGAAAACACATCTATGAGGGATAGGTATCCATACCCTTATAATGCGTACTTTGTTCCCCTCTCCAACTAATACGAGATCTCACGTTCCACCCCTCTTTAGGGCTCAACGTCTTCGCTGACACACCAGTTCCGGTACTAGATCAAATAGCATTTGTAACAACCCTAGACCACCCACCTACAAATATTGTCCGCATTGGGCCTTGACCACCACCCGCCCATAGACATTGTCTACTTTGGGCCTTGGCCTAACCAAGCCCTCACAATTTTTCACTTCCCACCAATGCAACAATGAGGGAGAGTTATCTGTACCCTTATAAGGCGTACTTCATTCCCCTCTCCAACTAATATGGGATCTCACATTGGTGATAGAGGTAATGAGGAAATTGGTTTGCTTTATGGTATAAGGTAGAGAGATGAATTCATTTAAATTTGTGTAGGGAGATAAAGGAAAAAAACCTCTGAAGTAAAGAGACCTTTAAATGGATTAAATCCAAGTATTTAAGACACTTATACTTCTAAAAAGGCTCTCCATTGTCATTTGGAATACTAAATATTTTATTAATGTTCCTTCTAGATTGAATGGCCTTGAAGAAGTATGCAATATTATAGTCCCCTTCCCTTAGTCAAGATATTCTAGATTTTGGTCTTATTAAGGAATTTTGAGTTATTTAGTTAGCTTATTCTTCTCTAGGTGCTTGTGACAAATATCATGAAAATTAGTTTATCTTGACTTTGCAAAAGTTCCATTTGAGAGGCCTAGATTGTATTGCTTAAGTCATTCCTAAAGTGCTTGTTATTTAATAGTTTTAGCTCATTTCTAATCACTTATAACTTCCTTATTAGCTTATAGGCTTCAAATCCTTCATAGGCGTGGTTAATCCTTTGGTTTTTTTCTTCTTTACAACCCTCAAGCTTAGAAAGGAAGTTGAAGTATCTAAAAGGAGTATTTCCTCTCTTGAGTTAGAGTAATTGTGATCTCTTACAAAAACTAATCACAGATAAGAGGAGTATTAAATAAATTGATAATATTAGGAATGTTGATAAACAACCTAAATTAAATAAAAATTTATCCAATTTTTCCTAATCAAAATGCTACTTCTTTATTTATTATTCTAGTAAAATAGTTACCCCTAAAAGAGAGATCAATAAGTCACAAACTACTCAGATAATTTATGAAGTCTTCATCAAATAGTTTTGAGTATACCCTTGAGCCTTTAGTTTCCTTTCCAATTAGTGTATAATTGGAAATACCCAATACTAACTAGGGTCGAGATAAAAAGGGAGCTAGGTTCTCGAAATATTTGTAAAGATGCCTCCTTTAAAAAGCAAAGGTAGAAGTATAAATGAAAGTAATGTTATCACATCCTTTGATGAAAAGAACTAAACTCTCATGTGAAAAAAACTAATCAAATTAGGTTGAGCGTAGAATTCTAATATCCAAATGCCTAAAGGCCACAATTATTCTACCATTAAAATGGGAAATTTATTGGATACAACTTGTCATTAGTTTCCTAGAAACCATGTGCCTTTAACTGTAGTACTTTCCTTTATTTTCATTTCCAATAGAGATTCCAGCAAAGACCAACACACCTTCTTCATTAAATCTATAGATTTGAAGTGTTTCAAGAAGCTTGGTATATTTGTTAACTTCAATGTAGATTTTAGTCAATCCAATTATTCTCAAATTGGATGTTTGATCATCTAACCTTAAAGGCTTGCCTAGAGCAATACAAGATAATTGAGCCCTGAAGTATACACAAATGGGGATGTTTTTAAGGTTGCGCCTATCTAATCTCATACCTGGTTACCATTTCAAGAGAAACAAAGACTTTTTATACCAGTTCCATGCCTCTTGAATGATGACTTAAGACATTCCAAAAATATTTCAAAATTTAAAGAGGAAATAATGCTCCTTGGTGATAAAGACATACTTTAGTCCATATTTAGAAGACAAATTTTTAGACCATACCTTAATATGGAGGAAAGTAGGTCACTTGTTAAGAAAAAAGTCACCCATAGGAAGGCTCCACTTATCCACTCTAGCCTAGAGGACTTCAAGAGAAGGATAAATGATGAAAGAAAGGGAGTTTCTAACCAAATAAATAAGGTTTAGTATCACCAACAACATGGTTCTAGGATTCGAAGAGGGGATGGGACTGTGTAGAGGCACAAAGGGAAAATAAGAGGAAGAAGTGTTGGTAGGAGATCTAAGGATAGGAAGAGCAAAGAAGATAGGATCGAAGATGGAATGTTAGAGAGGAGAGGCATGAATGGGGCCAGAAAGACAGGGCAGAAGGAAAGGCTAGCAATGGTAAAGGTTTTAGCTTAGATGGAGAAGAAACTAAGGAACAAGACTTAGGAAATGAATATTTATATGTACGAGAAAAAGAAGAAGTGGTTAAGGAAGGGAGGGAAAGGAGATCAAGCGTACCACTCAGGTCATCAAAGGGTTGTAGACTTTTAGAAGTGGTATATTAGGCAAGAGTAGTGACCATTGGAAGCTCACCTATCCCTATTCTAAAAATGGTATAAAGACAACATTAAAAGAAGAGCAGGAAAATTAGATTAAAAAAAGGTAAGGTTTAATGGTAGGGAAGCAAGAGATAGGGAAAAGGAAAAGCTAGCTCAAGTTGATAAAAACCTAAAAATTATTTTAATCTCTTTTACCAAAAATTAAATATTTAGTTAAAGTCAAAGTAAAAGGAATTATTTTTGTTGCTCTTGTCACAAATGTACTTACAGAGAACTGTAATTTCATCTAGGTTTTAATAAATTTCCCTAACAAGATAAAAAATTATCAATCTCTATTACTCAAAGTTTTGGCCTTCTTTCATTTTTTACTTCTAAATATCATAACATAATTATGAAGTTATTATGCAATAAGGAAAAAGCTCTAAAAATAGTGCCTAATTCTATATAAAAACCATCAAAACCTTATTATCAAAGAACATAACAACAACCACCAAATTCAATTCTAAGTGTTGCCAAGCAACAAAAAGTACAAGAATTGTAACCAAAGAGTCTAATAGTAACAACCCCTAATTCCTCCCAAAGTAAAATTATGAATAAAAACTATAATTAAACAAGCTCAAAAGAAAAATAATGCCATTATAGGTAAACTTTTTTTATAATATAAGGGAATAGGCAAATAATTGTGCAAAGGTCAATATGACATTACTTATACACAGAAAGATCATTTTTCATGAATATGCCTACAAATCAACTAATACTAAAAAGGGGAAAAAACATAGAAGAAAATGATCAATGAGAAACCTCTAGGTTTTAAGGTAAAAGATTCAACAATTTTATATTAAGGTGTTATCATTAACCAAAATAATATCAAATAAAAATGAAGATTGAATAATGGGAAAATTTATGTGATAATATCAATGAATATACTTAAAGCCCTTATTATGTGGATTTTGTAAGCACTTTGTTCCCTAAAAGGTTCTATTAACTTATTAACATATTAGAGATTAGGTTTATAAATGTAAAAGTAGTAAAGATGATATAGAAATGAAGGCTTAGATTGGGGACATTATACAAAAATTAAATTACTATGTACTAATGAAATAATAACTTATTGACATGCCTAACATTGGCCAACAACTTTGCATTACTCAAGAAATGGAAGAAAACAACTTCCCCATTGCTTTTATATAAGGAACCAGCTTCACTAAACGAGAAACCTAAGATTAAAAGAACCTATTGGTTTTTTTTCCTTACACAAAAAAACATGGAAAATTTTCTAACTCCAAAAAGATTTTGAAACATGCTTAGACGAGTTTCTTTTTACTATGCAAAATAAATCTCTCCCATCTCCATCATCTAGTGAAATAAAATAATCCAAGGAGGTAAAGTCTCCAAAATTTTCAACATCCTATAATGAGAGATAAAATTATATATAGGCACTAATTTCATTTTATAGGTAAGTTCTAAGTAATAGCTTTAGTTGACAATAAACTATTTCACAATAAGTACAAAAATAGTATTAGAAACTGATATACACTAAAGGATCAATGATTGCTTATAATCAAGCAAATAATATAAAATGGGCTAGCTACTCAATATAGTTAGGATCGCTAACAATTTGCACCACTTCATCTAGATATAAAAATTATTATATAAATATACCCATCATGCAATAATTTTTGTAATAGCCCTAGACCACCTGCTCACAGATATTTTCTACTTTTGGGCCTTGGCCCAGCTAAGCCCTCACGGTTTTGCCCTTCCCACCTTTCGGGAAAACGAGTCTGTGAGAGAGAGATATCCATACCCTTATAAGGCATACTTCGTTTCCCTCTCCAACCGATCCCCCTTTAGGGCTCAGCGTCCTCACTAACACACCGGTTCGGGTACTAGCTTTGATACCATTGTAACAGCCCTTAGCTTATGTGAAATTACCATTATACCCTCCAAACTTTCCTAAATTTGCCATTAAGCCCAAAATTTGAGAATTACCAAAAATTTTATTTTCATTTTGGTCCTTGGACTTTTTCAAATTATAATTAAGCCCCTTAACTTTACAAAATTACATATTGGTCCTCCAAGAATTGAAAAATTACATTTAACTTCTAACAATTTGCAAATAAGTCCTTATGTACATCAACTTTTCTAATTAAGCTTTCTAAGTGTCCCATAAGTCTATAAATCATATCTAATCACCTCTAAGGCATTAGAACACATTTAACTTGGCCAGTATGATCATATCCATCCAATGGAATTGATTTTACACACTTAGAAGCTTATATGTCAGAAATCTCCAAGATTTCTCATACCGATGAACTCTAAGTTCATGTAAGGGCATATAGCACTATATATCACTGGCATAAATATCGAAAGGATCCAAATGCATTTTTGAACTCATATATAGCCATGTATATATCAAAATACAGTAATATCTCCAAGTACAGGCTAATATAAAAGGGCTCAGAAAATCCGACATTACAAGTACTCCCCCTTCAAAAGAGTCTCGTCCTCAAAACTCCTAATTCGAGGATACAAATACTAAATCATAATCCATAATTAATTCCAACCATATCCTTTGTCTAAGGTTTAGCTCCTTTTGTGTCATTAAGTACTTCAGACTCTTTTGAGCAGTGTATATATGATAAGTCTCCCCATAAAGATATTGTCTCCAAATCTTGAGAGCAAACATCACTGTCGTGAGCTCCAAATCATGAGTAGGATAATTTAGATTATGTTTCTTTTGCTGTCTAGAAGCATATGTGATCACTCGCCCGACCTGCATAAGCACACAACCAAGTCCTTAGCGACTGGAATCACTATATACCTCACACCCAATCCCCTGGGTAGGTAGAGCAAGCACTGGTGCAAAAGTCAATCGCCTCTTCAGTTCCTGAAACTCGCCTCGCATTTGTCATCCCACTGAAATTTTACTCCCTTCTGAGTAAGCCTTCATAAAGGGGCTATAAGTATTGAGAAGCCCTCAACAAATCTCCGATAATAACCAGCTAACCCCAGAAAGCTGTGAACTTCTCACATTCTTGGGCTGTTCCCACTCAAGTATAACTTCCACTTTTTTTATCCCACATAAATACCTTCTCCTGATACCAAATGCCCAAGGAATCCTATCTCCTTCAGCCAAAATTAACACTTTGAAAACTTTGCATGCAACTGTCTTTCGCGAAGGATTTACAACACAATCCAGAGATATCTAACATGCTCCTCCCTATCCTTAGAACAAATCAACAGGTCATTAATGAAGACTATGACAAACTGATTTAAATAAAGATGGAACACCCTATTCATGAGATCCATAAATTTTGCAGGTGCATTTGTCAATCCGAACATCATCACCAAAAATTCATATTGTCTATACCTCATCTAGAAAGTAGCCTTGTGCACATCACTTGAGGAATCTTCAACTGATGGTACCCAGACCTCATATCTATCTTTGAGAATACTATAGCTCCTCTCAACTGATCAAATAAGTCATCAATCCTAGCGAGTGGATATTTATTTTTGATGGTAACACTGCCTAACTTCCGATAATCCACACATAAGCGGAGGGTCCCACCCTTCTTCTTGACAAACAGTACTGGTGCTCCCCATAGTGAATGACTTAGTCTAATGAAGCCCTTGCCCAATAACTCTTGCAATTAAACCTTTAGCTTTTTCGATTCTACTGGTGCCATGCGATACAACGGTATATATATCAATGTTGTCCTTGGACTAAGTCAATAGCAAAATCAAACTCCCGATTAGGTGGCAATCTAGGTAACTCGTCCAGAAAGACATCGGGGAACTTGCATATAATAAGGACATCTCCAAGTTCGATCCTCTGTGCAGAAGTGTCAATCACATATGCGAGGTATGCCTGGCATCCTCGACGAATCAACTTCTTAGCCTTGACCACTAATAATAAACAACTCAGGAACACCCGTCGATTACCAATAAATTTAATCGGGACTCTACCCTGAGTGTCAAACTCCACCTCTTTCTTAAAAAAATCAACCCTGGTGCGATGCCTCTCTAACTAGTCAATCCTTAATATCACCTCGAAATCCTGGAGATCGAGGGTAATAAGATCTGCCTCTAATATAGCAATAGTGACCTTTAGGTCACAGGCTGTATATGCTTCATCACGAGTTACTTGCTTTACAAAAGAAGTGACTATAATGAGAGGGGGATCTAACTACTTCATGGAACGACTAATGTCCTTAGCGAAGGTAACACTGATAAAGGACCTTTTCGCGCCAGTGTCAATCAAAACTTTAGTGTCTCTACCGAAAACTCATATAACACATTATAACATTATGCGTTAGCAACCGCTGGTTTTGTGACTGCTTCGGCGTTGTGTTCCTCTAGCTCAGGTCGTAAAGGTTTAACCTTATGACGGCTTCCCTTTCCTCGTCCAACCATGTTATCAATATAAAATCAAAGAAGAAGACGTCGTTTAATAAAATATATCATACTAAGCCTAGCTCATCTGATGTCCCTTACACCCCAAGGAATGTCAACAAATATTCTCACTGAGGTCAAAATCATCCAACCATTAAGGACGTCAACTTAACAATCTGAGACTCAACTTCTCGACCAAAGATTGTCGACACCCAAACTCAACTCTTAAGGCTCATGAATCTTTTGAAAATAGTAATAACACTTTTAAAAATATAAAAATCTTGCTCTAATACCAATTTAACAGCCCTAGACCACCTACTCACAAATATTGTTCACTTTAGGGCTTTGGCCTAGCCAAGCCCTCACGGTTTTGCTCTTCCCACCCTTTGGGAAAACGCATTTGTGAGGGAGAGGTATCCATACACTTATAAGGTGTACTTCGTTCCCCTATCTAACCGATATGGGATCTCAAAATTTTATTAAATAAATGCAGAGTAATTAACAAATAGGTATACCTTTATCATCAGATATTTCTTTAAAAAATTTCAATTGGATGAATAGTGGTTGTTATATTCACATTTTTTATACATTTTGTAATATAAAAAATATATAATATGGATGATTATATTAAAATTATAAAAGTAAAAAACTAGTATATTATAAAGTATAAAGTTTACCTTAAATATTTTCAATAATGCATATCATCACTTCTATAATTTTAGGATAAAGTTGACTATATAATTAAAAATCACTAACCATTAGTACTGAAAGTAAGCTCAAAAGCAATTGTAGATATAGAAATTGCTAACATGTCCTAGTAATAACTTTCATAATCAAATATTGAGCTCTATTTATTTTCCACTATGATAATATATCAAAATGTTCCTTTTTTTAAATTGTGGTAACAAAATTTGCTTCCAAGTAATTATCCAACTCCATCCAATTATAAGAAATCCTACCTTTTTTTTCTTTATGAATTCCTTAAAACAAAGACTCAAACTTCCAACTTTTCTTGGTAATGATGTATCTAAAAAAGATCAAGTTGATATTGAACTATTATGATCTAACTCTTTGTTCGTTTTTAATTGATAATTAATTTTAAAAAATCATACAAAAAGTCTCTAAGGATATCTATATATTCTTTATCCTAATCACCATATAAATTATTGATTAAACACTAAAATAATTACCATAACTTTACCAATCATATATTAGTAACTATCAAATTTCCTTATTTATGCTTTACAATGTCTAAATAATCTCAAAGATCCACTCAAATAATGCTACTTTAATCTTGCATATGTTAGCAAAACAAATATGTGAAGTTGGATACTTTGTTATAGAGAATAACTCACCAATATTATAGAACATCTCCAAATTCTCACATATTGCTTTTATCAAAATATGTTACTCTTATATTATCAAATATATATTGATAATCTCATTGTCTTATCAAGATAAACACCTCAATATACTTAGTTTTCAACTCTAGCATTTTGAAAGTGGAATTCCATCTTTTTAGAAAACTTTTTAGTGCATGAAAATGGAGTTATCTTATAATTTCTTCAGACGTTTTAACATAATTTGGTGTTACACTTTAATATAGTATGTTATTTAGAATTTTCTTTATCCCTTTTTCAACTATCTCTAAGCCATCCTTCACTATTAATTCATTATAGACGTATTTATAAAGAACAAATTAATTTGACATTAAAGTTATTATCAATTAATCATAAATGAGTTATACATAAAATAATCAAATTCATTATATGTTTACTATTGTCAGTTAATCACAATCAAGTTATCATTAGATCAGATAATCAAATTCACTATTTGTGTAAAACATATAGTAAATTTGATTATCTAATGAAAATATAACTCATTTGTGATTAACCGAAAACATCTTTAATATCAATCTCTTATATTCTTCATAAATCTTAAAGATGTTTTTCTTGATGGTATTATGAGTTAGCATCTTAAAGGTTGGTTGATGTGAGGTAGGAAACAATTTGAAGTCTTGAATATCTATAATTAAGAGTGGATATTCATTTCTCATGATCTTTTCTGTAAGCAGATGCTTGAATTTCAAGATCATAAGTCATAATAGTCATTTCATTTTCCTTTCATTAGATTAGGCACAAAAAAAATATTTGACCTTTTGATACCCTCTTTCTTTTATTGCTAAAGTCCATGTGCCTTTCCAAATGAGATTTTATACTTTTAAAACCTCTGGCCAAAATCTTATCGTAACACTTGCATTCTGGTTTATTAACTTAATAACTTAATTTAGTCTTGATGAAGTGATTCCAGACATCACTTCTTATCTTTAGAAAGGTTATTCTTTTTATCTGAATTATTTATTCACTTAGTATATGACTAGCTATCATATTGGAACTCTCTATTATGTTGATTTTTCTTATTAAAGGATTTAACTTAATCCATATAAATAATAATAAAAAAGATAAATCACTAAACCAATTCAAACTAAAGAATACAAGATACAAATATAAAAAGAGATAAATTACATGTAAAGTTCATAGTAGTAGCACTTATAAAAAGATTCAAAGTGCTTAGTGGCTTATAATACGAAAATACACGAATTAACATTATCAAATGATGATTTTTAACAATTCTATCCAAATTATGACAAAAACACTTTATAAGTAATTAATAGCCACCGTTGCCTAACCATTATAAGGCACGTAAATCCAAACATATATAAAATCTTTGAGAAAATATTAAAATGGTGCATCAATGCATCATATTTGTTCATATTACCATCTTCTTATAAAAGAGAACTATGAACTAAAGTACAAAATTATCACACCAAAATCTCATTAGAAAGTTTTTAAATTTCCCATCAATCGATAATATGATGATCTAACTGCATATGAAATCAAATTTGGTGTTAACTCATTCTATAAACTATAATCAATTAAATGGAGGGGTAAATGATTATAAAAGGCATTTGTTCATAGACCTCAACATATATATGCTATATAAGAACTTAACACGATATGAACAGGAAGGCAAATAAAAAAAAAGAATGCAATTTATCATATTGGCCACAAATGGTGTCTAGACGTGTGATTTTGTTACATTTTAGCAATAAATGATTCTAATCAAGTAGAGGAAGTCCATTTATAAGAGTTTAAAATATTATAATATGAACATATTTAGATGATTTAAAGGAACTTGAAATATTTAGGTAATCCATTAAAACCAAACTACATTAATTCATCAAATGGAGTAGTTTAGTTTATCTCACTTTAGGTAATATGTAAACATGCGATGCATATATACAAAAGAGTAATAAAACCATTAAGAACCTTGATACTGAAACTTTTTAAGTTAGTTAAAATGTAGCCTAACACTTTCTTTGTATGCCATATAAAATGCGTACATATATACATATATAGATTATTTAAAGGACTTTGACCTATTTATGTGAGTCACCAAAACAAAAATACTTTAGGTAGTCTGTAAACTTTTGATGCATATATACAAAAGAGTAATTAGAGCATTGAAAACCTTAATACCAAAACTTTTTTAAGTTGGTTAAAATGTAGCTTAACACTTTCTTTATATGCCATCTAAAATGCATACATATATGGAATGAACCAAGGAATTAGATGAAATGTTCCAAATATAAAGTTTAGTGGATAATTTCAATCTTTTTACATATAAATAAAATGAATGAATAAGATTCTAGGAAAATTTAAGTTTCCTAATTATCACCAAGTAAAAATGTTATTAATGTAACAAAATCCGGTTCTAGGACCTTAGGTATAACCTTAACATGTTTGGCATTGGCATACTAAGATTATGAGAATCAATAATTATATGCTCAGGTTTTCAAGTCTGATGTAGAGACATAAACCAGACATAAATAATCAAAATATTATATTTGTTGAGGTTTTGAGGATATTATATTTACATGAATATAGATGTGATGCAAATGCTACAAGTGGTGCGAAATTATTCAATTAGGAAATAAATGTAAAAGATATGGCAAGAGACTTATACCAATAGAATACCAGAATCAACACAATTTATAAATAATAAACATGCAATAAGTACAATATCTTCAAACCATAAACATTAAGATGACCATTACCATAAACATCAAATCAATCTAAGAAAGATCTTCTAATGAAACCAAATACGATGAATTTAGAAGAAAAAAAAGGCAGTAAAGAAAATGATGAGGGACATGTAATACGATGATTAAGTCAGAAGGCAATGGATGATGACAAGAAAACTAGACAATGAACTACAGGCAAGAACAGAGAGAGAGAGGCATGGAGGGCATTAAGAATAGGAAGCTATGGCATAAAGACAGAGAGGAGAGATATATTGGCAGGGAGTGAAGTCGTTATGAGACAAAATATTCATTAGAGAAATGACATCGTTTTGTATAAGAATGAGGTTTATGCTTCATATAAGATTGGATCATAAAATTCAAATTCAAACCAAAACTCTTAAATTATAAGAAAATCTAAATTCAATTTGAAGTTCTATCAACTTAACCTAAACTTGCTAACTTTAAATCAAATTGAATTGGACTTGGGTCTTTTTGCATCTCTACTCCCAACAAGCTAATAAATGGGTGAACCAATTTACATTAGTAAATCAAACGGTATCATTACTTTTTATGTCTTAATGGATATCTTTGGAAGATGCCTTTTACTAGTCAACTATTATAACTTGATTGCTAACCTTTAGACTATTATATTTTATTAGTTATCAAACTTTGAATATTATGAGTCAAAAATTGAAACAAGTAGAAAATTTGGTTAAATATCACATCTAATAGATTTTGTTTTATATAATATTTAATTAATTATAGGATTAGAATTAATAGCTTAGGAGTTGTTTGGTTTTACTTATGATTTTCTATTTTGGTTTTTAGTTTTTATTCTTTGTCTTTAATTTTTATTTTTAAATAAAAACAAAAACTTGTTCTATTGTTAATGTCAATATAGCTATATTTTTGTTAATCGCAATAATTACATATAAAAAATATAAAGATAAATTATTTTTTACAAACGAATAAATTTAATAAATTTATTTTAATATTTTATATAATATATATTGATAAATTTTTAGTAAAAATTATTATATTATATTATAAAAAATAATTAAACAATTAAATATTTATTTAAAATATATTTTTAATCACTAAAGAAAATTTTAAATTATATCTACTGATAATTATTAAATTAAAATTTTTAAAATTAATATTTGAATTGATTATAAAAATTAAATTAAATTATTCATAATTTTATTTAATAATTAATATATAATAAATAACATAACCTAACATTAGATTAAATTAAATTATTCATAATTCTTATTAATAATGAATATTAAATATTTAAATAATATATATTAAATTGATAGTGAATCAGATTATAGAAAAACTAAAAACAAAAATCACTTTTATGGTTTTTCATAAGTCATGAAACTAAAAGAAATATAAACCAGAAACTCAAAAAAATATATTATTTTAAAGTTAGAGAGTCTCCTCTCTAGGATTCCTAACCTTTTTCATTATTTTCTCATTAAACTACTTTGCTTTTAACTGTTGATTCTTTCCCTTTTTAGTTACTTTTGTTCCTGCCATCTTTTTAAATACTGCTTCTCACCCTTTTTTGGTGTGTAGATAGTCTCATTACCTTTAGTCATTAACCACTCTTCCCTCCTTCTTCGACCACCATTCCTCCTCAGCTTTCTAGTTTTTCTTCCTCCTCCATTCCTATCCATGGTCATGTCTTTTTCCATTACCTTCCTTGAGATTACCTCAAACTTTAGCTCTTCGTTTCACTATATCTGCAAACTACCCTTCTTCCTCCAACCTTCCCATCCTATTATTTCTTTCTCACTTCTTTCCTCTTGCCATAAAATTTGTTGATACTCTCCCTATTTCTACCCGTCTTACCTTTTCCTAGTCTCCTTCCTCCCCTTTAGCTATTCTCACTCTGAATCTCTCAAAATTTCTTGCTCCCTCCTTAAATCCATTCCTCTCCTCAACACTCTCAACCTCATTTATTCCTTTCTCCTCTTCCTTTCCTCCAAAAGTTTGTAATTTGCTGGTAAGTGATTATGAACCTTCAATAAAGCTGAAGTTAATCTTTAATTTTAAGAATTCTCCAATAATCTCCCCTTTTTTTGATATATGAAAAATGGGAGTAGATAAATGGAAGACGACCTTCGTGAGATTGGATACATAGATCTCGATGGGACCTCCCAAAATTTGACAGCGCGTGTCATGTGCACTGTAAAATTTACCTGACTCTGCACACTAAATTTTGTAGTTATGGTGATTCGGGATCAAATCTACAGGGAATGTCCAGTAAATTTTTGTAACGAAATTAATTGATGCAAGGAAAATATAAAAAAGGGGTTTTGAAATTTTAATCAATTTAGAAATTAAAGAAAAAGTAAACTATCAAAACAAATTAAAACAAGCAATTGAAAATGAGAAAAGTGCTGAATATAAGTAAGGTTCGGTTCTAGGGTCAATCTCGACCTAAACACGATCAACCATATTTCATCATCCTAACATCTTTACAACTCTCTTCGGATTATTGATCTGAGACTAATAGAATGCTCTACTAATCTCAGTTTTCCTTTAGGTAGTGTTTAATCAAGATACGATTATTAATTAAACCTAAATACTAAATAACCTAGGATACGGTCTCTAGATTCAATTTGGTAGCCACATTACGAATTGGAAAACGATCAATATAAGCAATAACCTCTCATGTTTGGATTATCTAACCTAAATTATGTTGTTCCTAATGATTAAAGATCATTAGACGCTACTCATAAAGATCAAAAGTAACGATTACAGATTACATTCAATGTTTTAGCAATAGGTTTGATGGGTGTCAAAACAACCAAAAATAAATTACCTACTCTAAAAGATTTGTAAATAGTGATGAGAAGGGTCGATCCCACAGAAACTGGTCAAGCTTATTTCTAAAGTGCTAGAAAAAAAAAGGAGGGGGTTGAATTGAAAATAAATAAATAAACAAAAAAATGCAGCAATAAACTAAAATCAAATCAATAGAAAACGAACACAACCAAAGGTATAATTCTCAGTAAGAAATTCTTTTGTTTGATCATTGATTCTAAGATAACTTTTCAATTCCACATTACAGACAAGTTATAGTCAAAAGAAACGTCCTCCTAACCAATCTTACCGTATTATTAGGTTATTAAGATACGATCTAATAATAACCCCTAATTAACAAGTA
>JAOQMS010000002.1:14503895-14515389 GCA_027563885.1 Erythroxylum longipes
TATAAAAGTGTAACCCACCTTGAAATCCTTGCTTATAAACTTGCTTAGGGATGTCTTTGCTCTTGCTCCTCTTGCCTGTCTTGCCTCACTTGATTTCCTTAAACAATAACCAAAATTCCATTTAATTTGGTTTAGCAATCGGGAGGTCATACCTTAACAATTTAAACTATTTCTCATGCTGAAACAAAATTCTATATTCAAATTCTATCCCAAAATTGAAGTTTTTAGAGACCAAAATTTAGACTCGATTCCCTATAAAGTTTGTAGCCCTATGTCTCTAGTTTAAGAATTTTGGTGTAGTTATCCAAATGGACTGATTTTCACTTCTAACCATCACTAAATATGCTTCATCTAACAATCAAGAAGGGTTAATGCTCATACTTTCTTGTTTTAGCCTCAAAATCTTCAAACTCTTCAAAAATCTCCAAACCTTAGCTTGATTTTCTTCTTTTTTCCACTTCTCTTTCTCTCTTCTTTCACTTAAAATTTTGCTTCCCTAAAATGAAAGACTACAATTACTTCTTCCCTTTTTATACCTTTAATGAGTGTGAAATTTCCAATTTGCCCTTCCATTTATACCTAATGTCTATTTAAACTTAAGTGGTCTTCCAAAAATGCCCTTATATTACCTTACAACATTAATACTTTAATTCCATCAATCCATGAAATAAATCCTCCCAAACTTGACATAATAATTAAACTCCAAATAAAATGATTTATCTAGCAAGACCATAAAATTTATTCAAATCATGCTTAATAAAATCAATAAAACAATGTGGGGCCCAACAAAAAACCTATTCCATAGTTTGAACATTTTAATTTTGTGTTTTATATGAAAGTTTTGACTGAATGTTTTATGTTTTGTATGAATATTTTAAATCTATGTTTTGTATCAATATTTTAAGCCTAAATTTGATTAGATCTTTTGAATGAATGTTTTATTAATTATTTAATGTTGGTATTATAGATATACAAATTCTTTATTAGATTTCAAATCAGATTCTGATGATAAACTGATGAAAGTAATCATTATTTCTCTAGTTAGGGAAGAGAACAAATATTTTCCTTTACAAAAGCAACCAATTAGAATTTCTGCTCTATTTGGTTATGATTGGATATTAGAACATTTGAATGGGAATCCTACAAGGATTTATAAAAACTTAAGAATGAGCAAGATAATCTTCTTGAGCTTATGTGATGAGTTAAAGAGTTTAAGAGACTTAAAGACAACAAGTCATTTGATTGTGGAGGAATGAGTAACAATTTTCTTGATGACTATAGGACATAGTGAAATAACTAGAGTTAATGTGGAAGACTTTCCACATTTGACCTAGACAATTTCAAAGTACTTTCGTAAAGTCTCTTAGGAAGTTAATCGTCATGCAAAAAGAGTCATTAGCTTCTGAGATTCAACATAATTCAAAATTATTTTCATATTTTCAAATATATTCATATGTTTAATTACCATTTTGATTATATCCTTATGATTAATAATTATTTTAATAGTATAATTTTATTTTTTAGGATGGTACAGGAGCAATAAATGGTACACATATTGATACATATGTTTTGATCAATGAACAAATACCATATATGGGTAAAAGAACTGATCCAACACAAAATATTATGTGTTGTTGCTTATTTAACATACGTTTTATGTATGTAATTGTTATATGGGAAGGTATTGTAAATGACTCTTGAGTTCTTTTAGAAACAATGAAAAATCCAACGAATCAATTTCCTATGAATATAAAAGTTATTATATTATTTTAAATAAATGTAGTAATTATGTTGAATTTTTAGTATTTTTTAAAACATTATGTTATTTATATGTTAGGTAAGTTTTGTTTGGTTGATTCAAGCTACATCAATAGGTTTGGATTTCTTTCACCGTATAAGGTGAGAGATATCATCTACGAGATTATGCAGGAAGAGGAAAACCTCAAGGTCCTCATAAATTATTTAACTATATGCATTCTTTATAAGAAATGCTATTAAAAGATATTTTAGCATTCTAAAAGCAAGATGCTATATACTTTCACATATGCCGAGTTATGATATGAAGAAACAAAAAAAAACATCGTTATTGTTTATTATGTTATACACAATTATATTAGAATGTATGAACAAAGAGATGAATTATTTGACAATTTTACTAAAAATGAAGAACAAATTAGGGAAAGTGAAAATGAGGATGGAAGTTCTCAAGTAGAGTATAATATCACTCCATCATAACTTTGAAGTATATCTTGGAAATGAGATGAAATTGCTAAACAAATGTGAAATGATTATATTAGTTCTAATTGATTTATGTTTCTTTTTGTAAATAATAGTACTATTATATTTTGAAGAATTATAATATGATGAACATCTTTTATTAATTAGAATGACTTAATATAAAATTTTAAATCTATATAATTTTATTATATATAATTAAAGTGCAAATTTCTTTATTTATTTAGTTATATAAATATAAATACATTTTATTTCTAACCATAATTAGAATTAATTAATTTAAAACATAATAAAATATATTAAAAATAATTAACATAAAAGTATAATTAAAAAATAGAAACTTGATGATAAACTCAAACATATTTTTTTTAATTTTTATTACAAATCTTAACTAAACAAATTTTTGTTTAAAATTTTTATATTAGAAATTTCAACTAAATAAAATTTTGTTTTTTACTAAAAAATAGAAATAGAAATAAAAAACTAAAAACTATGATAAGTTTTTTAATCAAAGTAGAACCAAATGGGCTCTTAAATAAACAAGCACTAAAATCAAGCTATAGCCACCAACACCTATAAGCCATTACTAGCGATGCTTATTTCTTTTCCAAATCAACAGATGTCGCCCGCTAGAAGCTACACCATTCTCGACTCTTCAGTGATTGTGGTTGGTAATTAAAGAGCTGCAACTTTCTTTTATGGGTACCATTTGATTGTCATCCCAAATCTGCTTACTTGATAATATTTCTTTGAGAAATTTCACATACGTGGGTGTGCTCTTCTAAGCTTCCACAAAGGGCAACGTAATTTGCAAACAATTTCTTCAGCTTTTCTATGACCATTACAAATTGTGTATCCAATTTGTTCTTTTAAAGTCTTTGCGGGAGTGGTATTTTTGGTGGATATGGAGGAAAAGGAAAATAGGGAGGGTCCATATTTTTTCCCTCATCCTTTTTCTCTTCTTCCTATATAAGGTGGGGTTTAGCTTGTTTCTCTACTAGTTCTTTTAGTTCTTTCCTACTTCTAAGTGTAATAGCCTTAAATTACTCTTTTGGATTTGCTTTAGCATTGCTCAAGAGGCTCCCATATTTCATATAGATAATCAATTACCACTTGACCCACTTAAGCTTCCAGATTGTGAATAGAAGAGGCGTGGTTCTTAGCTACTTCTTTGAACTTCCCTCCTAGCCTCTTTTAGGCCTCATCCATGCTTATGATCTTGTCCAATTTTGAATCCCACGAATTGGACTCATCTTGTTGAAATCTTGGTAAGCCTTAAATTCCAATATGAGTCCTTGCATTGTTAGACCAAAAGAAATCTGGGTGGTTTTTCCACCCCGTATTGTATGTGCTTAAATAAGGATGATTACTTCCCCTACCAAATTGTGCTTCATTAGGTTGAATTGCTCCTTCTTGTTGTTTTGTGCTAGGAAAAAATTAGCTATGATATGATTCTCTCGTCTACATAGTTTGCAATTGTGATGAAATGCTTTGGGTTTCGAGAAAGAGGTGGTTTCCAGGCTATTTAATTATTTAGTGGGGTTGTTGATTTTAGCCTGCAATGTTGTCAATGAATCTACCATAATCATTCCTTCTGGATATAGGAAGGTTTACTATTGTCTACTTCATTCTAATGTCCAAATACAACTATCGTTTTCCATCTCTTCAAACAAATCGTGTTTCGCTTACAATGGTATTCATATAATTCCTTGACGATAGACATTGAATCCTGGCCTTATGAAGTCCATAATTCGCTCTCTGTGATTTATTTCATTCATCACCGTCCTTTCTATTTGTTCTTGGTGTTTAGCTCTTTAGATTCCACATTTTTGCCTTGTGATTCCTAGATTGATGTGTCTTCTACTTTACGTCCAAACTTCCTTCTCTTTTTTTTATTTTTAATTTCTTATGATTGGGTACCATAATCATAAGAAAGGGTAATAATTCCTTAAATGAAAGGAATTCAAACCATCATAATGCTAAAATCCCTAACAATGGTGCCAAAAACTTGTTGAGCAAGTTTTATAATAATAAAACTCTCAATACCCACAAGTATACAGATCTTATCTTGTGGTATCAAAAGGTATCGTTCCCACGAGGATTATACAATACCTAACAATCTGAATCTAACCTTGTCTAAGGTGACACGAAATTGAATTGAATAAAATAGTTGAGGTGCTAATAAATTTGAGATTAATTAAGATTGAATACTTAAGAACAATTCTTTCCCTATTTTGTTCCCTTAATCTTATTAATTCAATTTATGTGTTTGATCCTAGATTTCCTAAGGTATTGATCACTCTCTCCCAAGACCTAATCAATTAGCCCTACTTACATCCGAATTTTCCAAATTTATAACCTCTTGGTTCATAAAACCTTCCCTAACACTTTCAATTAGATTTCAAGTTATCTATTAGATAATCAATTTCTTACACAAGATCTCCCTTTAAATGATTTTTAATTTGATAATTGCATGACTTATTAAACTACCAACTTTGGTTGCGCAATCTAATATGATTACTTTTGACTCACTCTTTTAATTTGTTATTAAAATATGAGCATGCATAATTATCACAAATACTAAAATATGTATTGAAATCAACAATAATTAAAGTCACAAAATAAAATAAATAATAAAATGAAGTGTAGAACACCATAAACGTGTTTAACATCTTAAAATTCCAATTACACATCAATACTAATGAAAGAAATAAGGAGAAAAGAATAAAAACTCTAATTGCTCCTTGATCTGCAAAGCTCAAATTTTCTGATGTTGTTCTTGATCTCTCCACTTTGATTCAATTTGGTGTGTGGCTACTACGTTTTTTTTGTCTTTCATGTTTTCAAATAATAGGTTAGGATCCTAGGGTTGTTTCTAGGGCTTTTCCCACTTCATTTAATTCCGAAAATACCCATAAACCTTAAAAGATATGAAATAGGCCCTCTTGGAAAATGTTGTCACGAATGTGACATGGGTATCATAATCGTGCATCTAGAAATTTGCTTTTGTCATGATTATGACTTGCACTGCTTCATTTAGACTCCATGTTCTTCATTCTTTAGTTTCCTAGTTTCCATCACTAACAAACACATCAAACACTTCTTGAAATACAAAATTATGACCCAATTCTTGCTCTAGAATAAATAAACACTTATAATGCATACAAACATTAACAATAACATAATTCTAAGCCTATACACATGATAATCATTTAATAAACACTTAAAAACACACTTAAACATATAAGAAAACATAGTATAATATACACCTATCAATAGTTACTGTCATAACAATTTGGCAAAGTTAATGCTTATGAAGTGGATCACAAATTACGAGAAAGAATTTGATACTCCTTATCGACTCTCCATTTATACTATCACTCATCTAACTTGAGAAGTTTGAAGGATGGAATGGTAAAATCTATTTTTAACAAGCCTAAAGAAGAGAGTCCAAAATTATATAGATCCTCCTTTAGACAATAATGATCATTACTCCAACATTTTCTCATGAAGAAAGCATTAGTGGTCCTCTATTCCACTTTGTCTACCTTGATGGATATAAGCTATATATTAGCCACATCAATGGACCTTTCATCTGGATTGTAGATCCATTTATGTGTGATTCAGATAGTGAATGTTGGATGGATGAAGATTCTGATAGTGATGATGAAGTTTATGCCCCTCGATGGAGAGAAGATGCTCTTTGCCAATAATTTCTCCAATCCTTATGGAGATCCCCAAAACACTACCTTGTATGATGTGATCATATGAGGAAGATTTTCCACCTTTGGAAGCCTAGAATAATAAAACCATTAGGGTATCTGCAAGGCCATACTTAAGATCAATAAGTATCAATCCACATTGTAATCATTACTAGTTTCTTTGACAGAAGAAGTACTAAATTAACAGATATAAAATGTTGTAGCATAAATCGATATCCTTCTTAGAATAGATTCAAAGCTTAATGGTCTACCGCAATAGACACAAGGACTAAATTCAAAGGTTAATGTTATAACTCTTTAAGTGTGATAGTTACAGCAATGACTACTCAATCAAGTTGCCCAACTTGACTATGATTTAAGAAGATATATTGATCAACATTATTGTGGACTAGAATTTTCTAAGAAGGAAAGAGAACTATAAAAAGTTTGACAAGTGCTTGAAAGAATTGAGTCAGATATTGCCAAAGACCAATCCAGATTTATATATTAACCATACCTCTCGACATTTCCAACTGTAAGACGTACTTATAACACTCCATCCTATCTTAACATTATTGACTACAGAAAAGTCTTCAAAATGCCCTATCCATTGTTTAGGCAAACCACTGCAAATTATTAAAACCTTCCAAGCCAAACTCGCCATTAAAAGACATTATGTTAACTTCTAAAACTTTACAAATCAATACACCGCCAACCTCTCCACCAAAAGAAAGACCTTCCCTGGAGACAACAAAAGAACCCATGCCCAATCAAGAATTCATAACTACCCTTTAACTAGTTCCAAATAGCTTTGAAAGTCACACAGTACCAGATAACTCTGACAGTCACACTAACAGCTAATATTTTGATTCTTTTACAGAAAACTCAAAAAACTCTGAATAGATTGTAGATCTTACTCAAATATCTCAAATGAACATGGTTATTTCAAACTCTTTTTAACCAAACAGAAGTTGAACATGAGGTTAATGATGTTGAGTTAATGATTGAACTAATCAGACCATAAATAACCCCTATCTATAAACCTACATTTACACCTTGCTTTACTTTTGATGATGTCCCACTAATAATATGAGAAATCAACTGCATGAATTTAGTTCTTAGATAGATCTTTAAATGACAAGGCCATATATATTTTTTAAAGACAACTTAATAAAATTTATCTCCAGAATGACGGGAACTTTAAGAGAATAGCTCCAAAGCATTGGTGAATACAGACATATGCAAGTCTTATAACTCTCAAAAGCTAATTCCTTGTTAGGAATGATCCATAAAAAATTTGTTGGATATTTCTAGCTTATTAATTGACAAAGCAAACATGATTATTTTGAAATGAAGTGTTTCTTTATGAACAAGAAAGATTTGCATAAGCATTTTCAAAAAATGTTTGAAAAATATTACATGCTCAATGGTTTTAATTATGACAATCTTTGGTATACATTCATTGCTTCCCTTCCTGATGAGTTAGAGCTAGAGTTAAAAGGAATAATTAATTCTCTTCACAAAGACATGTATGAAATCTTTCTTGGAGAAATCTACTAACTAGCTTTGGTAACGATAGATAAATTATGTGAACAACATAAGTTCTTCAAAGCTATGTTAAAAGGTGAACCTCATCTTAAACAAACAAGCAAGAAGCCTTACTTAAAGATCAAATTCAAAGACATGGAGAAATATGCATGTAATACAAAGAAGGATAAGCACTTCCAAAATAAATTTATTATGAGTTCACCCTTTTGAGAGAAGGAAGTAAAAAAGAATAAGATTCTTCAAATGGTATGCTTTTAAACTAGAAAGCCAAATCGGTGTTACCTTTTTGGACAACTAGGTCATTATGTAAAATGGTGCTCTAACCAGTCTAAAAAAGATATAGAAATCCTATAGCACATTAAGGCTATGATGCCCATAAGAGATGACGAGGACATAAAGTCTCTTTTTGAAGAACAATCTAGTGAAAATGAAGATACACGATTTGCACTACCTGACTATAAATCTACTAATGATGAAGCTTCCTCTCTTAGTGAAGAAGATGACAAACCAATGTACATGATGAAATAGCTTTGTTTTAAGATAGAGCCCAGGAATCCAGTAGTAACATGACCATATGTCAAACTCCAGTTGCTTATAGAAAAGTATCACAAACCAATCTCAGTTATTAGTTACATATATATAGGCTCTTATAATTGTGTAATAGAACCACATATTCTTCCCACAAAAGAATGGCAACCTTATGAAGAATAGTTTACTATAGATGACAAAAAATCCTTTAAGATAGACCTTATCATGAAAAGAAATATTGGGATAAAGTTTTTACCAATTTGTATCATTTAGACAAAACTATTAGGAAGCAAGGTTCCTAGTCGTGACATACTTATTGGTATGGGTATCCATTTCCAAGTAGAAAAGTTACAAATCTTTCCAAAAGGGATTCGTTACAAACAAGGTTTTTATGAGTACACTGAAGACCCCAGCATCTTTGAACTTGAAGATGTTGTTATTGGATATGAAGATATTAGGAATCAAATCTTACAATATTGCCTAGAAAGGCATGACCATTTCAATTATCCACATCTATTATGAAAGAATTTAGAATTTTATGTCTAATTGCCATTCAAAAAGGATGAGGAAATTATTCTAAAAAAGGTCACTCATCCAGAATTGAATCCAGATGACTTAAAGATGGCACAAAAGGAGTGTACTATAATTTTGAAATAAGGACTGATCAAGCGAATTAAATCAGGTTAGAAATGTCAAGCTTTTTATGTGGAAAAAAGAGTAGAAAAAAAAAGAGTAGAAAAGAACATAGGAAAAAAAAGGTTAGTTATTAATTACAAGCCGCTAAATAATTTTCTTTAAGAGGATGGGTTTCCTCTAACCATGATAAATAAGTAGATCTTATTTCTGAAAGAGGAAAAAGAGTTATCAAAGTTGTATTTAAAAGTTGGATTTTGGAAATTGAGTATTGACCCAAAAGATTGGTATAAGACAGTTAGAGATGGGAACGAAGTAGGCCTTATAAGGATATGGAAAACTTTCCCTCACAAGAAGTGTTTTCCCGAGCGAGTGTACAGGACAGAGCAAAATCGTAGCCCACAGGCCTGGATCCACCCCCCTTGGAGGCCCAGCGTCCTTGCTGGCACACAGGCCTAGATCCACCCCCCTTGGAGGCCTAGCGTCCTTGTTGGTATACCGATCTGGGTACTGGCTCTGACACCATTTGTAATAGCCTAGAGCATCCGCTCACAGATATTGTCTACTTTGGGCCTTGGCCCAGCCAAGCTCTCACGGTTTTACTCTTCTCGTACACTTGCTCAGGAAAACGCGTCTTTGGAGGAGAGGTATTTATAGCCTTATAAGACCTACTTCGTTCCCCTCTCCAATCGATATGGGAATCTAACATTCCACTCCCCTTGGAGGCCCAGCATCCTTGCTAGCCCACAAGCCAGCGTCTTTGCTGACACACAGGCCTGGATCCACCCCCTTGGAGGCCTAGCGTCCTTGTTGGCACATCGGCCCGAGTATTGGCTCCGATACCATTGTAACAACTCGGAGCACCCAACTCACAGATATTGTCCACTTTGGGCCTTCGCCCAGTCAAGCTCTCACGGTTTTGCTCTTCCCATACACTCGCACAAGAAAATGCGTCTATAAAGGAGAGTTTTCCATAGCCTTATAAGGCCTACTTCGTTCCCCTCTCTAATCGATATAAGAATCTAACATTCTACCCTCTTTGGAGGCCTAGCATCCTTGCTAGCCCATAGGCCTGGATCCACCTCCCTTGGAGGCCTAGCGTCCTTACTGGCACATAAGCCTGGATCCACCCTCTTGGAGGCCTAACATCCTTGCTGGCACATTGGCCTGGGTACTGGCTCTGATACCTTTGTAACAGCCTAGACAACCCTGCTCATAGATATTGTTCGCTTTGGGCTTTGGCTCAGCCAACCCCTCACAGTTTTACTCTTTCCGCATGCTCACTCGGGAAAACACGTCTGTAAGGGAGGGGTTTTATTGCCTTATAAGGCGTACTTCGTCCCCTTCTCCAACTGATATGAGATCTCATATTACACCCCCTTGGAGGCCTAGATCCATCCCCTGGACGCCCAGCATCCTTGCTGGCCCACAGGCCTAGATCTACCCTCCTTGGAGCCCAGTGTTTTTGTTGGCATACCGATCTGGGTACTGGCTCTGATACCATTTGTAACACCCCGGACCACCCGCTCACAGATATTGTCTGCTTTGGGCCTTGGCCCAGCTAAACCCTCCCTCACAGACGCATTTTCCCAAGGAGTGTGCGGGAAGAGAAAAACCGTGAGGGCTTGGCTGGGCCAAGGCCCCAAGTGAACAATATCTGTGAGTCAGGTAGTCCGGGTTATTACAATGGTATCAGAGCCAATACCCAGGCCGATGTGCCAGCAAGGACGCTTTGCCTCCAAGGGGGGTGGATTCAAGCCTGTGTGCCAGCAAGGACGCTGGGCCTCCAAGGGGGGTGGATCCAGGCCTGTGGGCCAGCAAGGATGTTGGGCCTCTAAGGGGTGGAATATTAGATTCCCATATCGATTGAAGAGGGGAATGAAGTAGGCCTTATAATGCTATAAAAAACTCTCCCTCACAAGACACGTTTTCCTGAGCGAGTGTGCAGGAAAGAGTAAAACTATGAGGGATTGGCTGGGCCAAGGCCCAAAGCGGACAATATCTGTGAGCGGGTGGTATGGGCTATTACAAATGGTATTAGAGATAGTACTTAGATCGGTATGCCAACAAGGAAGCTGGGCCTCCAAGGGGGTCGATCCAGGCCTATGGGCCAACAAGGAGGCTAGGCCTCCAGGGGGTGGATCCAGACCTGTGGGCCAGCGAGGACGCTGGGCCCCCAAGGGGTGGAATTTGAGATCCCATATCGGTTAGAGAAGGGAACGAAGTACGCCTTATAAGGGTATGGATACCTCTCCCCCAAAGACATGTTTTCTCAAGGAGTGGGAAGAGCAAAACCATGAGGGCTTGGCTGGGCCAAGGCCCAAAGCAGAAAATATCTGTGAGCAGGTGGTCTAGGCTGTTACAAACAGTCATGCCGTTTGGATTAAAAATTGCCTCATCATTATTTTAAAGAGCCATAGTAAGGATGACGACATCCTATCAAGTTCTTTAATTTACATTAATGTTATCCTGCTTTATTCTTAAACTCAGCAAGAGCATCAAGCTCTATTAAAACATTTTTTAGATCTTACAAAGAAATATGAAATTATGCTCTTAGCTTGCAAAAGGCAAATTGGATAAGCCCATATAAAATTTTTAGGTATCAAATATCATGATGGTTTTTACCAGCCAGACCTGTTAGGCCTTGAATTTTTTATTTTTTTAGTAAACATGATTTGAATAAATTCTGGTATTATTAGATCATTATTTTTGATTGAGGTTAAAATTATGTCAAGTTTAGAAGGATTTAATTCAAGGATTAATGGGATTAATGTGTGGATGTTGTAAGGTACATAAGGGTATTCTTGGAAGATGACTTAAGGTTAAAAGAACCTAAGTTATAAGGAAGG
>JAOQMS010000002.1:14515489-14527026 GCA_027563885.1 Erythroxylum longipes
TGCCCTTAATTCCTTCTCATGCATTTAATCCATAAGCTACTTATGCTTAAGTTAATGAAAAAAATTTTCAGGGGGCCAACATCTCACTAATATGCTAAGATCATGATTACATGACTTTCAGCATGTCGAATTCATTTAGGTATCTAAAGAGGAAGCTTTCTTCCTTATTGATGAGGGTTTCCCTGAGGCCATATCTTTTTTAGTTTGCCGTTGCCCATTTATGCACTACTAGGTATGTTGGTCTTTTTTCCTCTGAAAAGTTTTACAAGAATGTTTACGAATTTTAGGCTCCCGATTTAAGGATAGGTACATATGGAAAGACCATTAGTGTTAAGATATATGTTATATATCTTATTATTAATTTTGACATTATTTGATAATTGGACTTTCAAGATAATATTAATTAGCTTCAAATTCTAATCAAGATGATATAGAATATCTTGAATTTGATTGGGATAATATTTGATAAAAGATTGTATGAAAGATAGAATTTTGTCTTGTAAAGTGTCCTAATTATGATAGAACTCTATCATGTATGGTCTACTTTTGTGTCACGTGGCAATTGGGCTGAATGGACTGTCGTGGTGTTTTTTTATGTGGCTGTTAACGTACTGGGTGTGTAGCTAGTTCTCTATTGGGGTTTCTATGCCTTCGTATGTGTGTTGCACTCTTCTTGGTTGCGAGCGGTGTAAAGGTTTCCCTGCCTTGATATTTTTTCACTGCTGCATGACTAAGTTTTTTGAGGGACACACGTGAGTTATTGGGTGAATCCGTGAATCATTGCACGAGTGACTTGGTGGAGGTTTTGGCTAGGTTTTGATTTCTTTGGAGTGTGGTTTTATTATTGGTGGTATCGTGTATATTTCCATTAGGGGTTGAAGTGAATCTGCGTGTGTTGGCATCAAAGGAGGAGTGTGCGTTAACTATATTTTTGGAAAAACACAGCTGAAGGTGTGTTGTTCTTTTTGGTTGGATACCTACAGTTTTTCAAATCGTTTGTTGAAAAGAAGACTTATTCTCCTTGGCTTGTGCGTGAAAGATACATGAGTGTCTTTTGTCTTGTGAGTGGATGGTGTATGGCGTGTCCCACATGTTTTAATTAGAATTGTTGAAGTTGGATGATTTAAGTGAGGAAAGAACTTTGGGAAAGAACTCTATTGCTGTTAGTACGAGTTGGTTGTATTATTGAGTGTGAAATTCTTTCACAGGAAGTGATGTTGAGAGATAGTGTTAAAGGTTAAGTGGTGCAGCTCAGTAAAGTCTTTGATAAATCTATTATACTTCGGTGAAAGTATTAATCTAGGCGAGGGCCTCGCAGATATAGGCAAGATATGCCGAACGGTGTTATAAAATTTTGGTGTTGATTTATTTAATTTCGTATTTAATTTTTTATTTTCGTTTATGCTAAAAAAATTAATAATTGTTAGTACAGTTAGTTTATATCTAGTAATCGATATATACAATTACAAGGAACTGCGATAGAACTTTACAAGAAACTGCAATCAAATCGAGGTTTTTACGAAACCACCCCCTACGGCTTTTCAATTAGGTTGTCATTTTGAGAAAGTGGGAGATGCTTCTAGTTGTCAAACGTTGAGTTATCTTCGCCACTTGACTCTTTAAGTTCTCATTCTGTTTTTGGCGGCATAAATTGTGTTAGGAATGGCAAGTGGCTCAGAATTTATTATTTAGGGGAGGAGTAAGATTGGATGTAGGAGGGAAGCAATAAGAGTTATATTCAACATGTGGTAACTACAAGGCGTTTAATCGAGGTTTGAACAAGAGAGGTTGAAAGGTCTGAAATTTGAAGGGAAGCTATTGGTGATGGGCAGGAAAAGGGTTTACTTGTTGAAGTTATGGAATTTCCAGGATTGGAAGAGAAATATGAGGAATGCTGATTTGAGTCGTGTATGATTAGATGTAAGGGATGGGGGGAGAGGGTTGACAAGGCTATTAGAAGAAAGGAAACTGTGCAATGGAAAGGAAACAATTTCAAGGCTGAGAGAAGTCAAAGACAGGTCAACGGAACTAGTAAGTAAAAAGATGGTTAGGTGTGGGACATTGCGAGCGTTAAGCGAAAAACTGGACATTTGCTTTGTGTGTTAATCGAGGAGTACAGAAAAAATGGATGCAAAATGAAAAAAAAAAGGGGGAGGAAAGAAGATGGGTTAGATGGATGGGAATAAGGACTAAGAAGAGAGGTCACGTCACGTGTCGGATCGGATTTGGTGAACATTTTGTTTGCTTAGAAACGTCTACCAACTCAGATCCTTTATTTTACCCCACCCAACCTCTCACCTCTTCCTGCTTTGTGGAGTTTGGACGCTTTGGCCTTTGCTCCAATTCCAATTCGCACAGCTCGTTGGCTTCACGCTGTGTGTTTTTTTTTTAAAAAAAAATTAACGATTGGCAGACAATCTAGAATTGACCGACCCTCCCATCTTTCACGATAATGATATCTTTGTCCAGCTTTCTTTAAAAAGAGGATGCAATGCAATCTCAATTCCATTGTCTCCTGAAATTAGAAAAAAGAAATTTAATCTATTTAGTATTTACATATAATCATAATCATCTAGTTTAGCAATAATAATAAGATTATTTAAATATTTTGTTGGGATCACAAATACAACACATATTAGAAAGATGTTCTGAAGATGCAATGAAAACTTCTTGCACTTATACTATCCTTTTAAGTGGCGAGTATAAATGAATGTTAACAATATATCTATAGATTTTTCAAAAAAAGAAATTTACAGAACCGTAACTCGGAGAAGTTTAAACCCTAATCGCAAGGACTGAAAAATCTAACAAATTTTGAAGAAGATCCGACGTGGCTTTCTAGGACCTTGTTTGATTTCTCATCCTCTACAGTCACCCTCACCCATTTATCATGCGCTTTAAAATAAATATTAATCATGGAATCCGGTTTCTTTCCTCAGGCTGGGCTGGGGTTTCAACTTTAAACGGAAAACTTCTGAACCGCACGCGTAGAATCCAAGTCACACCCGTTGTCCAGCATTGCATCATAAGAAACTCCGATCGTTTCAAGCCAACAAAAGACCACGTGCCATTTCATTTACTGGCTCTTTTTATTTAATATTAGACAAACACGTCCCAAGTCCCAACCCAAGTGAAGTAAAGAAACGCAAGCTCGTTTCCTTCTTAAAAGGCCAAGCCACCTTCCTACATCCACCAGACCACCTCTACAGCAGCCTCCAAGATCGGTTCTTTGTTAGTTTATATTATATAAACTAAATACTGGTCGTGTAAGCGTCTTCGTGGTTTTTTTTTTTTAATTTCTTTGAATTTTAAAGGAGAGATAGGTAGAGAGGGCTGAGTTCAGAAGCTGACTTGTTTTCTGTTTGGCAAAATAGAAAATGGCTTTCTCCACTCTCCTTAGATCTACTCCCGCCGCCGCTCCCCTTCCCCAAGCTTCCTCCTTCCCCGACTTTTCTGCCTCCCATCGCTTCAAGGTTCATATGCTCTCTCTCTTATTTCCGTTTCATCTTTGATTTTTTTTCAATGTTTGTGTCGTGTCAAATGTCTCATCCAGAGGCTTCCAATTCTTTTTTTTTTCCACTTTCATACTGGTGTGGATGTTTCCGCCGTACCAGAAGTAAATAATGGGGTTTGAAATATTTTCTTTCTTAGTTTTTCTTTCCCTACACACACACACACACACACATAGTTGCGTTTTGTAAGGCGACCGGGTGGAGCTTGAAGTTCCATTTGCGTTTGATTTTCCTTGTTTTTCTTTTCATTTTTCTTTGATTGATGCAATGTTTTCTTTTTGTTTTGTCTTCTGTTTGGTTGGTGAGAAAATAAAATAGGGGAATAATGCGACAGAATCTTCAGATTCCTATGGAGAAAATTATAGTAACTGCCTTCACCAGAGGAAAGTCCTGGTTTTTTTTTTTTCACTTTCTATGCTTATAACACTCGTACTAAAAATGTTGTAGCTATTACTCTTTTTCCTTTTCACCCTTTAAATCTTCTCTTTGGTTATCCCTGCGATTGCTGGACTTGTACTAATTGCGCAACATAATTTTCTGGTACTTGCTTGTGTTATACAGTGTTATGATTTTTTCAAGTGATTATATTCTTTTTCTTTATTCCTCTTTCTTCTATTTTCTCCCCACTTTAAGTTGTATATTTGCTGATAACGAATTCTGAAACCAAATTAATGTGGTTATCTATGTTGCAATATTCAGGTCCCAAGTGTTAGCTTCAGCCGCAATCTGAATGCTTCTAGCATTTTCGGTACTTCAGTTTCAAGTGGTTCTTCTTCACTACAGTTGAGTCATCTAGAATTAAAATATTGCATTAAAATTGTTATTTTCAGTCTATATATTCAGTTAACATGCACTGAGATACACATATGCATCTCTAGAAAGTATCTGTATGCATTTTAATTTCTTTCTAAATGGAAAAAGAAAATGATGCTTGCACTTTGTTTATTGTTTAGGATATGCAATGGGACGAGTGTTCAAACCATCAAGGCAACCGCTACTGAAATGCCTCCCACAGTTTTCAGTAAGAATTAAAAGAGCTGTATTTTATAGTCCCATTTCTTTTTCCAAACTGGTTAAGGCTGAAAGGATTATATTGGCTGATATGCTGCCCGGTTCTCTTTTTCCTTTTCTTGATATAGAAACATGGAGTGATGGGAAGACAAAGATTGGAATCAATGGTATGCTTTTTCCTTTAGTCTTATGCAATCTCTATCTATATTCTCATTTGCTGAGTATGTAAGCAATTTCTGTGATTCGAAAACACTTTACTGCCTGTGCATAATTATTCATAATTGTGATATAAGTCTTCTAAATTGTTGATGTGTCGGGCTACTTCACTTCCATTCAGGTTTTTTTTAATCAAATGAAAGTCATAGTTGCTAGTTGTTTGTACATTCAGGTGACAGTTCACTAGAGTTTATGCTTAAGTGTGCCAACATTATATATTTGTTGGCACTCTCCTGTTTTGAAGCTATTTTTGTAGCTTGCGAAGTGGTGTATCATGAACTGATAAATTGGCCTAGATACAACTGGAACTAACATATATAAAAAGTAAGGATCTGATTACATCAGGATAGAATATTTCCCTTTCCATCGCTATTTCTCTTTACTGGTGGGTTAAACTTTTTCCTTTAATTGTGCATTTTCTGTTCCATTTGTCAATTGCTGCTTAAGGTAGTAAAGTAATTCGTGGTTTGATAGATTGTTTTATACTTGAAAATCTTTACTGTTGAGAATTGTTTTCTACTTGAAAATCTTTACTGTTGAGACTATGGGTTCGTGCTGCTATATTGAATAAAGTAAGTTATTCAATTGTGGTTAGTTCTGGTAATAATATTATTTTTTTGTGTTAACAAATGCAGGTTTTGGTCGCATTGGACGATTGGTTTTGCGTGTAGCAACTTCTAGGGATGATATTGATGTTGTGGCAGTTAATGATCCATTTATTGATGCAAAATATATGGTATGAATTTGTAATCTATTCATGTTTTTTACATATTGTGAGTGATTATTAAGAAATGTTTAAGACTTGTTGGCATTGATGTTTTGTCATTTGCATATTTTGGATATTAAGGTTTTGTCTCAGCATGAATCCTATGTTCTGGTGTTGAAGTGATGTTATTATGTTCTGGTGTTAAAGTGATGTTATATTATGTTCTTCATTTGATTAAGTTATCCCTTCTTAACTTTTCTCAGCTTATCAAGGTGATGTGTTCTTCTGCAAATAAATTTTTGGCTCTTGAAAACCCAAAGTAGTATGGTTACTGAAACATGACGTGTGTAGCCAACCCATCTAAATATAGTTTGGAAAAGGTTGAATTGGCATTTAAGATTTGTTTTACCTTTCAATATTTCATTGTTAAGCTTAATGTTTAATAGTAAGAACAATTTTCAATATTTGACCTCATAAAGTGTGATGCTGTAATCAATTCTACGTGTTGATCCTTTATTTATTTGAGCTTCTGTAACTGGGGAAGAAACTATGGTCACTCTTCATTTGTTTTTTCCAGGCTTACATGTTCAAGTATGATTCCACTCATGGAGTTTTTAACGGATCCATCAAGGTTTTGGATGATTCCACCTTGGAAATCAATGGGAAAGAAGTCAAGGTTACGTGCAAAAGGTATACGCAAATCTGCCTTGCAATTGCATCTCTGAAAACTAATTGAGTTAGGTATTGTTTGTTATGGCTGTTCTTCATGACATCTTGAGTCAGTTTAAAACATGAAACTTCACCATTTTCATTTGCAAATAGCAGAACTCAAGTTAACAGATAACTGTAAATTCCCAGGGACCCAGCAGAGATCCCTTGGGGGGATTTTGGTGTTGACTATGTTGTTGAATCTTCTGGTGTTTTCACAACAGTTGAAAAGGCTTCTGCTCACAAGAAGGTTGGTGTCTCCCGTGGATTGTGATCCTTTTAGGCTACATGTTCTGTATCTTGGCAATATGTGTGCTTTGTGATCTGCTTATTTCTGGACTTGAGCAATAAACAGCTGGCACTTATTTGCTTCCCATGCAGGGTGGTGCCAAGAAAGTGGTCATATCAGCTCCATCAGCTGACGCACCTATGTTTGTGGTAGGAGTAAATGAGAACACATACAAGCCAAATATGGACGTTGTGTCCAATGCAAGCTGTACAACAAATTGTCTTGCTCCTCTTGCTAAGGTAACTGCATTTGGAAATTTGAGGTCCAATTGTATGTTCTGTATCCATGCGATTCCTTTACTGGTCACTTGATAAGACTGAGCAGATTTGTCTTAAAACTTTTTTCCTAGATGTTGTTTGGTCTGATCTACTAACCCATCATTTTTGTCACATCCGAGAATTGACTTTTAAGTTTTGCTTCTTTGAATGAATTTCATAGGTGGTTCATGAAGAGTTTGGCATTGTTGAAGGGTTAATGACAACTGTCCATGCAACTACAGGTCCCTCTCCCTATCTCTCTCTCCACCTCTCCATCTCTCTCTCTCTCTCTCTCTCTCTCTCTCACACACACACACACACACACACACACACACACACACCCACCCACACGCACACGCACACGCACACGCACACGCACCCACACCCACACCCGCACCCGCACACACGCACAAGAGGGCGCACACAGGGCACAGATGTCTGACAAACTGATCTTTTTTCCATGTTGACGTTCAGCAACACAGAAGACTGTAGATGGTCCATCAATGAAGGATTGGCGTGGAGGTCGTGGAGCTGGGCAAAATATCATTCCTAGTTCTACTGGTGCTGCAAAGGTACGAGGTTAATTTCTCCACTTAGGTGGGGGAACATACATTTTTTGCTTTGTGTCAATAAACAAACTTTTTAAAATGTTCAACATTATCTTCTAGGCTGTTGGAAAGGTTCTTCCGGAGCTCAATGGTAAACTTACTGGAATGGCATTCCGTGTCCCAACACCTAATGTGTCTGTTGTTGATTTAACCTGTCGACTTGCAAAGAGTGCATCATATGAAGATATCAAAGCAGCTATCAAGTATGTCTGATCTTGCATAAATATTTGTTTTTCTGATACAAGGTGGATTCTCTAGGGTGAGTTTTTCTAAAGGTATTTGAAGTCCATTTATTCACACCAAGTTTTGGACTTTTTGTATGAAGGTTTGCATCAGAGGGGCCGCTGAGGGGCATTCTTGGATATACTGACGAGGATGTTGTGTCTAATGATTTTGTTGGTGATTCAAGGTATATTTATCTCTCTGCTCGTTTCAGTGTATATGTACTGTTCTGTGCATACATGTAGGTCCGCTGTTCATTTTTTAAGTGAACATTTTTACCTTTATGGTCTCTCTATCCTGTCATCATCTTAAGGAGAGTGTGTACACACTATTTTGTGCGTGAAATGAGAGTCACTGGTTTTAGCTGGAATTTAACCATTTTATCATTGTTCTGGCACATTATGATAAATGTGTCTACAGTCCTTTAATATTAGGACAATATGGTCAAAGTTCCAATGTTTGTTAATTTGCTACTTAAGTGCTATTGTCCAATTATCTAAGAGCACTTGTATACATTTGTTTAATCCTTGACATTTTCTTCCTTTGCCGCCTCCGAATATCAAAATGATGTCACTATAAGTGGTACATACCTCAGATTCTTATTTATCAATAATGACGTGACCTGTTAATATGTCAAGGTGATGAATGCTTCCTCACTTAACTTGAGACTACTTGTCACTTAAGTTGGATTACTTGCCAAATTTTAAATCACTTGCAGCCGACTAGAAGAGGCATTGTATCGTGTTGTCTGTTCTGATTGAACTAGGAATCATGTCAATTCGTGTTAGGCTCGAGTGCCTATATGCTCTAACTAATCTTTGCATCATTTTATGATTTCCGGTTGTATTTTTTAAGAAAATTTCAAAGTGAGTGATTATGATTACAAATATTTTCGACGTGTTTCACTTATAGGTCAAGTATATTTGATGCTAAAGCTGGTATTGGCTTGAGTGATTCCTTCAAGAAGCTGGTTGCTTGGTATGACAATGAGTGGGGATACAGGTACAGCATCTCTGTTTGCCGTTTATTTGTAAAATATTGGTACGATAAATCCTAACTTATGTCCTTTTATCTTACCTGCAGCAACCGAGTGCTGGACTTAATAGGACACATGGCTTTGGTGACATCACATAACTAAAAAGAAATACAAGAAGTTTTGTGCTCTGATAGTGGCTGCAATTTATATCAATGAAAGAGTAGTTGAAATTTATAGTTAATTAAGTTTTGTCCGCATGGCTTCTCTGAAATATGGACATGCTGTTGCGCAGCATAATAATGTTGTATTCAACCTTCGTGACTTAAAAGAGACCTTTGGACTATTTCATTGTAGCAACACCGGATCCCAGGGGCCGAATCCCTTGCTCGCCGTGTTATGAACATGTCTTGCGATTGGTGTTAGGAAGTTACCATTCCATTGGATTATTGGATAGAACAATTTACTAGTAACAAATAAACATTAAAATTCTGTAAAGATATGTATAAAAACAGAACAAAGAAAAAAGATGAAAAATTAAATAAAAGAATTCATTTCTTCAAAATTTTGAGTCTTCTGAGTCAGGTATTCCTAACAGGAGACGAATATGGAGTCTCTTGTATACCATCACCTTGTACTCAACATTTATTGACGCTAATTATCACATGAAATGAGTTTTAGTTTTTGGCTATTTAAAGGATGCCGATCATGTTCGGTACTATTGTTTATGCGTTGAGATTTTAGGTTGATCTTGTGTAAGGATGACAGTATGCTGACTTATTAAGTCCAAATTTGGGTGATTTAAGTGGATTCGCTCATGGGGTAGGTTCAGACTTATAATAAGATCGGTTTGAGGCCTAATTATTTTACAAGGATCAACGTTGTTTTGTTTAGAAGAGTTAGACTTTGAGTAGGCTTAAGTCTGAGCAATCTAAGCTCGGAAGAATTAAAAAAAAGATGTTTTATACTTTTAATTTTAAAAAAATTATTGGAGCCACCCTATTTTCATCCCTAATGTTGTGGGAATTTTAGACCCATCCTTTTACTTTTTTTATATTAATTTTTTCAGAACATAAAAAAATTTAATTTTTCGCAACATAAAAAAATATAGCAAAATTATATTAAAAGTTGATATTTATATAATTGTAAGAGTTGTATATTGATAAGAATTTTAAAATAACTATAGTGTAAAAATATTTGCTTACTAATTAGATTACATAATGTTAAGCATGATTTTCTTAGATTGATATTAATATACTTACAAAATAATTAAACCAATATAAAATACTTATATTTTTATGTTTTATTTCAATAAGAGATTTATTTCATATTTCTATAAATAAATAATTTTTTTGTAGAAAATATAGAAAATATTTTTAAAAATTTCAGGGAGAATTTGACATTCTAAACTTTACATTTCAGAGGGAACTTGAAATTAAATAATTATATTTTTTCTAATTATTGTAATCTTTTACTTTGTAGAAGTGTTAACATTTTTCTTTTATTATAATATTTTATTTGTTCAATTTGTTTTCATCAAACTTTTACTTTAATTAGTGTAAAATCTAATTTAAGTTTTATTATTTAATTTAATTTGATTGTCTTGAAAAAAAATGAGTTTAAATATTCCAACTTATCTAATGAACACTAAATTTATAATAGTTCATTTAATTTAGTTAAATTTTTGTATTTGTTGGTTCTCAAATGATAAACGAGAGAGATAAAATGTGTATTTATAGTTTTTGACCTATTTAAAAACTAATGAATAAATTATCTATTTTAATAAACAATTATGAAAATTTTATATATAACAATTGCAAAACAATAACAATAATAATTAATGTATGGGAAGAGAGAAAATTAATTTACAATTGTTTGATCAAACAACCCTTCACGTAAATCCACTCTCCAAAATTTAGTTAGAAATTCACTATTACCTTCTTTAGTAAACAAAGAGAAGTCTTTTGTATATGTGTCTTCCTTCAAATGAAGATGAACCCTTACACATTTTCCTTTGCAAGTGAAAAGAATCCGTTTACGCATCTTCTTTATCACAAATGAAGAGCGAAACCCTATCAATTTAGTTATTCTCTCAATTGATATCTCATTCACTTAAAATGCAACTCAAGAATTTACTTTTTAATCGCACAATTCACTAAGGTCTCGTGTCATACTAACACACATAAATGTAACAAAATTTATTGTACTAAGTGAGTTTCTAACCTATAGCTTTAGCGTTAACAAAATATGTTACTTCTAATATTGTATCCTTAGTGATATTAGTAAAATGTGAAAGATCAAGTTCAATGAAATGGTAAAAGGAGAAAGTGAGCCAATTGAATAAATTGAGCAATTAAAGAATGGAAAAAAAAAGTAAAGTGTAGCATATATGTAATTTAAGTGAAGAACCAAGAATAAAAGGAATAGACCATATCAAGGTTTAAGTAAATCATTATAATCCTTGTTTAACCTTATATTGGTCATTTTAATAAATTATAAGCGCAATCATTGCATGATTATTCACTACAAGAAAATAGTGAATTAGGGACGGAAATTACCGACAGAATTGAGAAATATTTCGTCGGTATACAAAATTACCGATGGAATAAACCGACGGTCAAAAATGTCGGAGATTTGGCCGTAGCTAAATTCACCGGCGGAAAGTTTGTCTATCGTCGGTAAAATTACCGACGGAACAAATAAACTATCGGTAAAATCAATCGAAAAGTTACCGACCGTCCGATGTATTCCGTCGCTAAATTTACCGACCGGTGGCTTACCTGTATATAAATTTAGCATCGGAATGTTTCTAATACAGTCGGTAAAGTTACCTATGGTAAAATTTTCCGTCAACAAATGAGGAAATATTACCGACGGAAATCTTGCATATTTCCGTCGGTAAAACTTTTATTAAATTTTTTAAAAAAATATATTTCCATTATATTTAAATTATAATCATCGAACAATTTTATTAATAATATATATTTAATTAGATATAAATAATTAAATAAAAATTTTAATGAATGAATATAAAT
>JAOQMS010000002.1:14537213-14557882 GCA_027563885.1 Erythroxylum longipes
AAATTCCCATTTATTCACAATTATACCGGGAAAATGTCATGAATGCATGTACAGTTATTTTTCATGTGCAAAAATCATTGTTCACAAATGCATGAGCATGAGATGTGTTTTCCTAATTTCTTCGATTGCTCTCCCGTGTACCAATTTCTATGGTCCAACCCGTTATATGGAAACGAGATGTTACAGCAAATTTCTGACCGATTCGCTGCAAACGAAAAGGTTGAAACAAGCACTGTGCTGACCAAGCTTGTTTCAATGTGCTATAAGGGAAACAAAAACATCAGGGAGTATATAATGGAAATGTCTAATCTTGTCATAAAGCTGAGGGCACGTAAGTTAGAGTTGTCTATGACATACTCATGCACTTGGTTTTGATTTCCCTTCCTGTACAATTCAGTCAGTTCAAAGTCTCCTACAATACTCAAAAGGATAACTAGACTCCAAATAAGCTTATAGGTCCATGTGTGCAAGAAGAGGAGAGGCTGAAATAAGAGAAGACTGAAAGTGCTCATTTAGCGACAACTTTTCAGGGAAAGTCCAATAAGAGGAAAAGGAATAAAGGTAAAGAAACTGCAAACTCTGGAACAGTGCAAGGTGCATAAAAGAAACAGAATACGACTGCTCTCTGCTTCTTTTGTAAGAAACTGGGTCACGTGAAGAAAGAATGTACCAAATACACCAATTGGCATGTTAAGAAAGGTATATTTCTCAACTTTGTTTGTTCTGAAGTTAATTTGGCTTTAGTATCAATTGACACTTGTTGGAAGGATATCAGAGCTACCACTCACATAAGTGTCACTATGCAGGATTGCCTCAGAAGCTGAAAGCCAACTAATGGTGAAAGATACATATATGTGGGAAATGGCAACACCGTTGCTGTTGAAGCTATTGGTTATTTTAGAATTCAGTTAGAGTCTGGTTATTATTTGGATTTAGATGAAACTTTTGTTGTACCATTGTTTAGATAAAACTTAATTTCTATTTCTAGTTTGGACAACTATAGTTACTTTTGTCTATTTGGAAATGGTAAATGTGTTTCTTTAAATTCTCAATTTGTAATAACCGGCACTCGCATTGATAAACTATACAAACTAGATTCTAAGACAACTAATCATTATGAAAACCTACACTCAAGTAACATTGGTATTAAAAGAAACATAACTAATGAGAATTCATCAATGTTGTGGCACAAATGATTAGGTCACATCTCTAAATAGAGAATACAAAGACTTGTTTCTAAAGGAATTCTCAACTCCTTTGATTTATTAGATCTTAAGGTCTGCATAGAATGTGTAAAGGGAAAACAAACAAACATAAAGAAAACAGGTGCAAACAGGAGTAATGAACTATTAGGACTGATTCCTACAGATATATGTGGTCCGTTCCCTACGGCTTCCTAGAATGGACAACAATACTTTATTAGTTTCATAGACGATTACTCTCGCTATGGTTATTTGTACTTACTTCATAAGAAGTCACAGTCCTTAAATGTGTTCAAGAATTATAAAGCTGAAGTTGAAAATCAACTAAGCAAGAAAATAAAGGTTGTCAGCTGCACTCAAAAGGAAGGCATTAATTATAAAGAGACCTTTTATCCAGTTTCAACAAAGGACTCTTTTAGAATCATTATGACACTTATAGCTCATTGTGATCTCAAGCTACATCAAATGGACATAAAGATAGCGTTTCTCAATGGAGACATTGATGAAATAATATACATGGTGCAACCAAAGAGCTTTGAATCTAATGATTCAAAGCATCTTGTTTCAAACTTAAGAAGTCCATTTATGGTTTAAAGCAGGCATCCCACCAATGGTACCGAAAATTTGATCAAGTGATAACCCCGTTTGGTTTTAAGGAAAACGTCGTTGATCAGTGTGTATATATCAAGTTCAGTGGGAGCAAATTTATTATCCTGGTGCTATATGTAGATGATATTCTACTGGCAAGCAGCGATATGGATCTATTGCATGAAACCAAGAAATTTCTGTCAAAGAATTTTGAAATGGAAGATCTTGGTGATGCATCTTTTGTCTTGGGTATACAAATCCATCGGGATCGTAAAGAAGGTGTACTTGATTTATCTCAAAAGTCATATATTGATAAGGTGCTAAGCCGATATGGCATGCAGAATTGTGCACCGGAGACACTCCTGTTTTAAAGGGTGATAAGTCTAGTTTGCTCCAATGTCCTAAATTGGACACACAAAAAGATGAGATGGATAAAATCCCTTATGCTTCGGTTGTAGGGATTCTTATGTATGCACAAGTATGTACACATCCGGATATAGTGTTCATAACAGGGATGTTGGGCAGATATTTGAGTAACCTAGGAATGGATCATTGGAAAGCAGCAAAACAGGTTATGAGGTATTTACAGAGAACAAAGGACTATATGCTCACATACAAAAGGTCAGAGTGATTGGAAATCATTGGATACACCGACTCTGATCACGCTGAATGCTTAGATAGCAGAAGATCCACCTTAGGTTATGTTTTCATGATGGGTGGAGGAGTTGTTTCATGGAAAAGTGAAAAACAGAAACTTGTAGCTTCTTTTACAATGGAGGCAGAATATATAGCCTACTATGAAGCATCGTGTCATGGAATATGGTTGCGAAACTTTATCACTGGGCTGCAAATGGTTGATGATCTAAAACTACCACTAAAGATTTATTGTGATAATGAAGCTGTTGTACTGTATTCAAATAACAGCCGAAGTTAGTCAAAATCAAAGCATATCAACATGAAATATTTAGCTATGAAGGAAAGGGTTCAGAATCTTCAAGTGTCTATAGAACATATTGGTACACTCCATTATCGCAAACCTACTCACCAAAGGGTTGCCACCTTCAGTGTTTCATGTACATATGGTTATGGGTGTAGTAGGTCTGTCAGACATATCACTTTAGTAGGAGTTAATCTTGTACTTCTATGTATGTTCTTTGATATCTAAATTTTATGTTTTAAGGTTTTAAGTTTCTAAGGTCTAAAGTTATTTTCTGTACAGACTTTGGTTTATGAAATCTAATGAATTTCATGTTTATCTAAAAATTCTAAACAAGTAGAATTTGTTTTCTGTTGCGATATTTCATAAGGCTAGAAAGTGTTTTGAGACTCTCCGAGTCACAAATTTAGGACCAATTGGAAATAGGCATGATTATGATTACATCACATGTAATTTCTATGCTATGCATCCATATTTAATCTATGTCGTTGATTCTGCTCGTTTTGTGATAATTGTTCGGTTTAGTCACAAAATTAGATGACAAAAGCCGCTTTGATCCCACACTAGTAACATTGATGGACCAGATTGTTTTGGTATATTTCTAAAATGAGATAGCAAGTTTGCGCGCATTAAGTTTTTATTCTATGTACATTATCCAGAAACACACGTAGCCCAAGTGGCAGATTGTTAGAATTTTATGAGCCACGTGTATAAATATATGTACGTAGATTTCTATCTCGGTTATAGGCCAAATAAAATGTGATCTAACTTTAGTAAATTAATTGGACCTACAGAAATATTAATTAAGTATTAGTATGGACCTGATGTGTAGAAGCCCATTACGAGTCATTATGGTTAATAGACCCACAATGGCCCATAAGTTTAAACTGACTATTAAAGGGTTATGGTCCCCCAAGCCAGAGACATGCTTAACATTCCTCATAAACAAAGTTCTGTCAGTTTTCTCTGTTCCATAAGGAGAATCCATTCGGTCTCTGTATCTTGGCTTGGAAGAACACAAATCCATCAAGTTTTACTGTTTACGCTTCCGTTGTGCAATGGATCAAGGTCGGTGTTCTTATTTATACATAAATCATTGTTTATTCGATCTACGTCTGATTCTAGTTATTCAGTTTAATATTTAGAAATCTGATTATATAATGATCATAATTCTAAATCCTATCTTGTTTTACCCTCATAAAAGTTAAGTAAAAGATCAGCTTGAAATTACCCACATGTTCTGGCCAAAATCCAACCAAGTTCTACCTTAAATGTGTGATGTTTCTACTTACTTGGAGTACTATATTGGCTTGATATTTTGAGCTAGAATTGGAGTTAAACATGTAAGTAAATGATTAGTGTTTATAGCATGTTATGATAGAGAATTGATGATGAAGAATTAGGATCAATTACATATGACATTAGTGATTAAAGTGTGCTAGAATATTTTATATGGAGTGTTTTACTAAATATACATCTGTATTTTGGCTATAACTTGATCTGTGAATATCCAAATTGGATGAATTTTGATTTAGAGTAAACTAGAGACTTATTACTACATTGTTAATTAAGGAATCGAATTTGGAGTCTGTCCTTAATAGTCTTTAAATTTGACTTGAAGTTGAGAATTGTGTTTTGTCGAGGTATGAAAATAGTTTGTAGCTTTTTGTTTATAACTTGCATGATACTGAACCAAAATGCATGAACTTGATGTCATTAGACACTTAATACATTGTGGAACATTTGATTAGAGGAAGATGTTGTTTAAATACCTCATTGCCTATGTCATAATGGTCCTACAAATCTGACTCAAAATCTGCTGAAGAAAATCTAGAAAAAAAAATGCAGAACATGTGATATGGAAAAATATGGAATAGGTACTGTTTTGGGGTTTATGAACAATCATGAATTGTTGAACTGTGTATTGATGTTACTAAACTGAAACTGAAGTAAAAATGAAGGGGTCATCAACTGTACATGATAGAAGTTAGATAATGACATGTTTGATTAATGGATTTACGATGAAAAAGAGGCAATGTGCTGGAATGTTATGAACTGGAGAATTTTCATTAAACATGCTTCGGTATTTTGATTATATCTTGATCTGTAGATTTCTAAATGAGTTGATTCTTAATTTAGATTAAAGTAGAGACATATGGATACAACTTTATTGAATAAGTCAATTTTAATTCTATCTCTAAGAATTTCAAATTTTGGCATGAAAGTGAGTCTTAGCTTAGGCTGTAGCACTCCCAGGGACAGAAATCATGTCCTTTTGTTATCGAATAAAGTGTATTGATTTAGTCTAAATTAGACAAAGGTGTCTTTATAAAAGTTGTAGCTTATTCTCTTAGAGTTCAATTGGTATAAACTTTGTAATTTTTGGATATTGTAATTGAGAGATATAAGTTGTACAATTTGAAGTCATGATCATGCACTAGCTAAAAGTTCAAATGTACTCAGTTTGTAGTATTGTGAGCATAACTCATAGAATAATGAATAAAATTGTATGATATTGGTGTCATTAGAAACTTAAGATAATTGGGAACATTTTTATAGGAGGAAGTGTTGCCAAATTATTCCATTTACCTCGTGTGAATACTCATGAAAAGTTGACCCGAAAGTTTGTTTTCAGAAAAATCTGAAATGATCAATGGGTTATGATATTAGACTCCGATTGTTTTATTGAGGTGCAAACCCTAAGTACAGATTAAGTTATGTGAGTTTTGAACTATGAATGATCGTGTGATGTGAAAGATGGAAAAATACCCTGGATTGTCATTGAACATGCATTCTACATATTTCATATACATAGACGTGCATAAATGAATACTTATACTATTGTGCAAAATTGTGATATGTGTAAATGTATTTTACATGATATAGAGGAGCATTTAGAGCGCCATCATCCAGACATTGCCGGGACTTCAAGGCAATAGCTTTCTGGAGCGATTGGTGAGTAACCTAGATGGTCTCACTTAATATTTGTTTGCTATAGATTATGTACTGAATGTGGAATCAACTGTTTGTACTGATTTCGGACATGAAGGTCTGAAGATTCTGATTGATGAATGTGATATTGAAGTGTTCCTTGAATGTGAATTTGGCGAAATATGTGTTATTCAATATGTTTGTTGAATGCCATACTAAGACTCGATAATATATGTATATGGGACTAAAAATATGATTGAATGGGAATGAGATTGAAAATGGGAATGATTGAAAATATAATTAATTGAATATAAATGAGATGCATTTCATACATGAATGCATGATCAGATAATGATAGTTGTGACATAAGTAGCCACAAAAAATGAGCTTAGAGCTCCGAAATGTGGTATAGAGTCAAAGGCTCAATATATACAATGAGCCCTGTATCCACAACGGGTAAGGGATGGTATCAATGAGCCTGGTATCCACAATGGATACCGGATAATTTGGGCATCAGTCACAACAATGTAATAATTAAAAGTGAGTCACATGAACATTGCATATACACTTATTAAGTGTAATTGACTGATTGAATTGTAATGTGAATATGTACTTAAATGAGATTGGGATATGTGCATTATATGATATGTGGTGCAAATTGTTAAATGAAAAGTTGTGAATTATGTGCTTATATGATTTGATATGTGGTATGAATTGGGTGAACCATCGAGGATGGTTACATCATTGAGTTTGCAAAACTCACCAAAATTGCAACGTTGATATTTTAGGTCCGAGAGAGGACATTAGAGACAGACAGACTCTACGAGAAGACTAATTTTTGTACTTTTGTCAAGAAATGGCTCAAAGGTCGGTCAACTGAGACTGAAGGATCAGTTAGTAGTTTATGTGCAATTCCTCTTTCAAGCAATGTGTTATGTATAGGGATTTGACATTGTATATATTCGAATGGTTTTGTAAAGCTATAATGTAAGTTTGGTTTTTATGAAATGAAATGAGGAATGCAGTTGGTTTTAAAATTTGGTGACTTTTTTGTATAATAGTTGATGCCATGATTAATTTAAACATGCTATTATTATTATATACTGGAATGTCCACATGGTATTCCGGTATGTAATTTATGGTAGTGGGGTGTTACAACTCATATAATTTTCTTTGTGATGTGTGTTATCATACATGGATTGTTTATGTTAGATATTACTTTTCAATACATTTTGAGACCACATTTTTCGTGAATTTATATATGGAGATGATAGGGGCATTTAGGTATAAATATTTTTGACCTAGAAAACCTACCTTAATTCTTATTCCTAGATAGCCAATTTGAGCCTTAACCTTTCTTTTCTTACATGTTAACCTTGTTACAAGCCACTTTTGCCCTTCTTTGTGTTGTTTTTCTTAATAATTTTGAGGCCTTAAATTGAATGAATTGTATAAAGTTTATTTGCATAAGATTTTGACTGTTTCCATGAAAAATAAATTAGTTTATTCAAGTTGTATTGTTTTGATTTTCCAATTTTTATAGAATGGGGGAGGAGTATAATAAAAAAAAAGAAGGAAAAAATGAATCTCCTCTTTAATGTTCTTGTTCAAAAAAATCAAAAACAAAAAATATATAAAATGAGGTGATTGAAAGGATGCTATTGAATTAAGTGAATTTTGGAATTGATTTGAGTTAAAACATGGGTGGATAAGTTTATATGACTTTTTCAATTTGTTTAACCTAGAAACTTATTTTTTTCCATACCTTTACCTAAGCCATGTTACAACCTTTGTCAAGTCCCTTCGATTTATGCATTAAATTCATTTTTATTAGTGTTGAAGATATAGTTTATGAGCAAGATTATAGAAATAACTCGTTATGCTTTGATTTAGGAGCTTAATGAACCCTAAACACTTTGAGTCTATAGACTAAAATCCAAAAAGAGAGTATTAAGTTTTTTTTAATTTTATTTTGACGGAATTGATGAGATGCTATGTTTTTATTCTAAAAATTTATCCTATTAGTGCTTATTCACTCAATTGTTATTTTATCTTAAACCTTTAATGTTTGTTCACTTTTAGGATATTTTTTGGATAATATGAAAGAAGATGAGAGGATTTTATGCAAATGATTGATATATTGGATTTATGTAAGCTTGAGGAAAAACATAAGTTTGGTATGGGGGAATTTGATAAGATATGATTTGATTATGTTAATTAGACTTATCTTTTTTTAGTAGATTTTAGCACTTAAACAATGGGGAAATTAACATTTATTTGTTTTAAGGGATGACAAGTGGAGATTAGAACAAATTGGAGCACTACTTGTCAAAGTTCACGAATTTTAGAAAGAAAAAATGAGATAAATTGTTACATTGGATAAGGTGAGATCATGTCTAAAGCTAGTTTCACTACAAAAGTTTTAGTTTAATTAGGAGACTTATTCTTAACCTTATTATGTAAGGATTTAGACATGATCTCTAGACATGATCTCACCTTATCCACTATCTTAAAGTTAATCTCTGGATTATTGAAAGAAGTTAGTTTTTACGGTAGGAAAAAAGAAGGGGTTTCCTTTTATTTTTTCTTTGTGTTTTCTCTTCATCTTTCATCTTTTTATTTATTTTTAGTGTTGAATAATAGCCATGTGTGACTAAAGCATAATATTATGATTCAAGTGGATCAAAAACTCTAGTTGTAGCTTTATGAGGTTTTGTTCTAAACCTATATTTTTATTTCAATCCAAGTATTTTTTGTTTTATGTTCTTTTATTTCATGAGTAATCCATATTGATTGATCTGACAAATTAATTTTATATTGATTATTTTATAGCTATCTATGATTCAGTGACTTGTAATTGTTACGAATGATTGGTATAATTAGCAAATAGATTATTTATGAATTTGCATATTTAACTTATGAAAAATGAGAAAAATAAATTAAATAGTTATAACTATCTCTATTATTTAATTTAGGATTTAGTCTTTTTTGTTAAGCTTATCGCCATCATTTAATTGATATATAATATTATCATGCCTAATCAATTAGTGGTAAGTTTTAGTTTGAATGCTCGATTTGAACTAGATAATTTAGGAAAAATTAAGACTTAATATGACTATCCTAATAAGTTTTAGATTGATTGCTTGAATTGTGAAAATTATTTTTTTAGACCAATGATCAAAGTTATAGTTGGATGATATCCTTCCCTTAAATTAGAGTTAATTAAAACTTTCACTTTAACACTTAGTTTATTTATTTTGATTCCTTTTTAATTTTATTTCATTATTTAATCAAAAATATTATTTTGATTCCTATATTTTTATTTCAATCCAAGTATTTTTTGTTTTATGTTCTTTTATTTCATGAGTAATCAATATTGATTGATCTGACAATTTAATTTTATATTGATTATTTTATAGCTATCTATGATTCAGTGACTTGTAATTGTTACAAATAATTGGTATAAGTAGCAAATAGATTATTTATGAATTTGCATATTTAACTTATAAAAAATAAGAAAATTAAATTAAATTGTTATAACTATCTCTATTATTTAATTTAGGATTTAGTCTTTTTTATTAATCTTATTGCCATCATTTAATTGATATATAATATTATTATGCCTAATCAATTAGTGGTAAGTTTTAGTTTGAATGCTCGATTTGAACTAGATAATTTAGGAAAAATTAAGACATAACATGGCTATCCTAATAAGTTTTAGATTGATTGCTTGAATTGTGAAAATTATTTTTTTAAACCAATGATCAAAGTTACAGTTGGATGATATCTTTCCCTTAAATTAGAGTTAATTAAAGTTTTCACTTTAACACTTAGTTGATTTATTTTGATTCCTTATTAATTTTATTTCATTATTTAATTAACCAAACACCTCCTCCGCCACCCCCCCCATTTTGTTTGATCAATTGAAATTAAGAAACTGATTTTTAGTTCTTTTAGGATTTGACCTAGTTTCATGACTAATACAAGAGTTTAGTGGATCATAATTAATTTTAAAGGCTTCAATAACCTGTTCAAAGATCAAGTCATATATTAAATCATTTGTTAGGCCTCATTATCTTGCAAGGAGAACTCTTAATCCCCTAATTATTAAAAAAGAGTATTGTATCAATCGTGCCATCTAACAAGACCTCACAATGTATACAAGCCATACATTTATAGATTTTTCTCAAATGACAAAATAGTTCCTATCATGTGAGATACTAATTTTTTGGTGATTACGGACATATCTATAGAAATTTATTTTTGAAACAAAGCTTGTTAAGTAAATCCAAAATGATATAGGTTGAAAATGTTTAAGAACTAACCTCTAAGGACCTAAGTTTATACAGGTACTTAGAATATATTGATTTAGTTGCCTTGTAGGTCAACATAAAGTGGCATTAAATGAATACCAACAATTGATATCACCTCCATAGATATCAAATAAGAAACATCAATGGTATCTTCAACAATTGATTTTAGAATATAATATCAAGAGCCATCAAAAGAATCAAGTAAGAAAATTGGCATCAAAAGATTAATTGTCGAATCAAGTGAGGAAGAGAAGGATGCAATAGCTGATGATATATAAAAGGAGGTAACCATTTGCTTCAATATTAACAATATTTGAGGATATTTACTTGGCATGCATACTTATAGGGAGAGAACATTGTTGCTTATATCAAGAGGAGAAAGATAAATTGATCTTTGAAATTGGTATAGTTTTTTAAAAGGGGAGAAATTATGATATTGAAATTTGAACATTTTATAATGCATGAAAGAAGGGAGAGTATGAATTATATATTACTTTAGCATAATAAGAACTTAATGCCATTTATCTTCTCCAATATCACCAATTATTGTGTTATTATAAAAAACAGAAAGATTATTAGACCAAGTGAGGTTCTAATAGTTTTGATAATAAAAATATTTATACTAATCTTCTTATAGTGATATTAGGTAGTTTATATGTGAAAATGAAGCTCAATGAAATAATAAAGTAACCAAAAAAGCTAATTGAATCAATTAAGAAATCAAAAGATGAGGAAAATGAGTAAAGTGGAGGACATATAAATGTCAAAAACTAAGAACAAGGAGAAATTAAGCACATTAAGATTTGATCAAATCATTGTAACTCTTTTTGTAACCTTATCTTAGTTATTTCAGTAAATTAGGGGCTTAATCATTTGCATATAGGATATTAATGCATAAATCCTTTTATAACTAAGACAAAATTTGTTTTTATTTTTAGAGAAAATGTTTTGATCCTTAAACAAACTTTTAAAATTGTTTTAAATCAAGCTTTTGTCAAAGGAATGAGTTTTAATCTTTGAAAGAACTTGAGAAGCTTTGAATTTTTTGATCCAAGAAATTTGGTCTACTAATATGGTGATTTGAACTACTAACATTAAGGTTTTAGATTACTAGTCGACTAATATAACATTGTGATTAATTGGTGTCTTTAAAGATATTTACTCAAAGATATTTACCTTGAGTTCATAACCATATTAGTCGATCAGCATACCAAAATGATTGACTAATATGCAGAATAACAGACCAATGCTACTATCACTAGCTATTATAATGACTAATTTTGTTGCTATAAACTATTTTAGGTTTTTTTTAATATAAATAGATCACATACAAGTTATAGAAAAAAAAATTGGGCATCTTGAATAGTTTTTAAGAATCTTGTTAAGCTTTATAATACATATGTGTATTATATAACGTATATTAAATCTATGTTTATTAGTGTGATCAAGAGAAATAATTTTTTAGTTATATAATTATTACAATTAAGGAAATTAGTTGGAGTATATTTTGTTAGGTACCTCAGCAAATGACAAAGCTAGAAGGTACTTCATCCTCATTTTCCATGAAATAAACATGAGCTACTTTATTATCTAATTCTTTGTTTTCAAAACTACTTGTATCATCCCACATACTATAGTATTATGTTCTTACTTTGGTCCTTTTTCTCTTTTTCACTTTGTTATGATATTATAATATTGATATTATTAATACCAATATCTTATGAAAATCATCATGATATGAAAAATCAAGTATTTATCAACTGTCATGAGTATTTTGATACATTGAAACTTGAGATAACATACTTTTATTTTATTGCAAAAAAAAAAGTGCATTACCTTACTGTTTAAGAAAATGAGCTTATTCTTATTCTCATACAACTCACTCTTCTCTACAATCTCCTGTAAATCAAAATCTTTGGCTATAAGAGAAACTTTTATTCTAATTTTTTAAAGCAAGTAATCGTTTCTATTGAAAAATGAGACAATATTAATATATTGGTCCTCAAAGTTGTGTTATAGTTTTTTTACTCAAAATTTATTAGAAATATTAATCAACGAATAACACCTGCTCTGCTCTGATACTAATTATTAGCTCTCGAATGACACATAACAAAGTGTTGAATTATGAGTGTATATTGTTGGCCTATTTAAAAATTAATAAATTAATCTCCTCTTATAATGAATAATTATGACAATTTTATACATGATAATCACAAAGTACTCACAATAATAATAAGGGAGAGTAGGGAAAGAGAGATAAAATCAATTTATGGTAAGTTGATTAAATAAACTTTAACCTATATTTGCTCTCCAAGCTTCATTTGAGAATCCTCTATTGTCTTTTCAATAGGCAAAAAGAAGTCTTCCTTTGGGTAAAGATGGGCCCTTACACATCTTCCTTCCTAACGGTGAAGAGGACCATTTACACATTTTCTTTGTCCCAGATGAAGAAGAACCATAACGATTCAATTGATATCTCAATCACTCAAATACAATATAAGATTTTATCAATTGATATCTCAATCACTCAAATATAATCACTCAATTATTTCTTGATCATACAATATACTAAGGCTAGTATCATGCTCATACATATAAATATAATGAAACTCTCTCAAAATCTTCTCAAGACTCCATATAGAGTCAAATATCAAGACTTCCCACACCTCATATTTTGTCTGTTTATATTTAAAATAAACTCAAATAGTCATTAGACATACAAAACAACTAGTTTATAGGCAAGATCAGTTAGTCCCTCTTACTAGTTGATTGTCTACTAGTTGGTCCATCAACTAATCGATAATCATTAGACATACAAAACAACTAGTTTATGGGCAAGATCAGTTAGTCCCTCTTACTAGTCCATTGTCTACTAGTTGGTCCATCAACTAATCGATAATCTGGATAATGACAACCGGTCTATTATATAACTTTTCATCTTATGTTCAATTAGCCAACCAAAAATTTCTGGCTAATTGAACCCATGTAGAAAATAATTAAAAACTTCAACTTTCAAATATTTTCGAAGACAAAACCTTTGACAAAAATGTGATTTAAAATTATATAAAAATTCCTTATAATTTGTTTGAAGATTAAAAGAAAATTTAAAATAAATGTTCTCATAATTATAAAAGAATTTATTCACCATATCACACATGTAAATGATCATACTATAATTGAACCTGCCCTAATTTATTTAAATAACTAAGATAATATTATAAAAGATATTACAATGATTGTCATATATAGGATAACTTCACTCTTTCTTATTTTTGGTTTACTCTTTCTTGTTTTTGGTTCAATCCTTTCTTTTGTTTTGTTTTGTTTTGTTTTTGGTTTATTTATCTTAAATTATATTTGGTACTTTATTTTACTCATTTTAATAGTTAAATCACTGTTTACTTTCATTGAACTTAATATTTGACAAATTAAATTCTAATAATAGCATATTTTATTATAACTAAAATATATGTTAAAATCTCAAATGATTCAACAATATAGTTTAATTTTGTCTAAAAAATAAGTGACTTACTTTATACACCATTAATGATTAGGTTGATTAATTTAAACTAAAAATATGAATTTATTTAGTACTAGATTTATGTAAAACAATAATTTAATTATTATTTGAATCTTTTTTGGAATAATTTCCGACTCTATTTTAAATACACATTTTAAGTAAGTACTAGATAAATCTAATAATCCATATATACTCGTCTTCAAGAACTATTACATAACAAGCCAATGATTCACACAAAATTGTAGGTTCGAACCAGCTCCAGCAATTGAAGATCTTGAAAAGTTCGTGCAGCTCAATCCCATTCAATTATTTGCACTGGATTAATTTATTTGTACTAATATTCCCTAGTATCAACGCCAACTAACAACTAACCCACAGCGTGTATCACAAAAAGCACTGACGTACGATATTGACATCTAAAAGCCTTTTACAATATTACGAAGACTTTAGTGCACATTATATAAATAATACGTAGATGAGATTTAACAAAAACACTATAATTAATACGAAAGATCTAATCCTTTAGTGCACCACAGAATTCTAAAAAGATCCTACCAGACCACAATATTCGTCTTGGATTCCACACAGTTTCTTCACTAGTCTAATCGTGAACTATAATGGATTTTTCTTGACAGCACAATCTGATCAACGCGGCATAATTATAATCAAATACAAAAAGGTCAATCTAGTTTGTGGTAATCAAACAACAGAATGAATTTTCCGTACCAATGCCTGAGTTTATAAAAAATGTAAACAAAGTCACAAGTTCCAGTAATTTCTGAGTCCTCTTTTTCAAAGATAAATCGAGTTCAAGCACACTAGCACAAGTTTAATACAGTCTCCCGGTCAACAGGAGCTCCTGCAGTCCATCATCGTTTTTGGCTCCAATCACTAGACAGATTCTTCTGAATAATGCCATTCTCATTCAAATATTCCACAAACTCATCTATAAGATAGGGCCAAGCACCTTCAGCATCATAATTAGATAAGGCTGGATCCACCGTCTGAAAGAAAAAAACCAAAACCACTTTCAGATATCCACTAATCAATTGATTTAAGTTGATACTATATCTTTGAAACTATTTGATCTGCCTAACTAGTTCTTGTCTTTAAACCCCAAACTACCTTCTAGCTCCCACACTCACTATTAAAAGCTATTCCAACTTCTACTACAGTAGTTTTAACTCCTAAACGGAGTACGTGAAAGAATTTTGAAACATACAGCTGAACCCCTCATACTGCTTTTTGTTTTTTGTAAGAAACTAAACTTTATAACATCTTTCCCTTTGGGAACTTAACAGTAGTGAGAATGCCTTAGGAGAGCCAGCTCTATTGTTGCTCAATTGGTACCAAGTTGAGTCCTTGTTCATATACCTACCAGCTGCACATAGCCCATATTTCTGCACCATTTCTAGCGCTTGTGGATATTTATCAATCAATTATCATGACATCTTAATTGGCGACCATAAGGCTAAACTCCTAAATATCAAACCAATCTAGGGTTAAAAGCTTTTGTATTTTGAGTTCTGTGAAGTCATTCACTGTCAAAAATATAATCCTGTTTCTGAAATGCTACTTTTCAGTGTTGTTAATCTGATCAAAATAAATCATCCTGCACCTTAGCTTCGCATGGTACAGAGTAAGAATGTACAGGAAGACAGAAACTTCAAAGGTACAGAAATCAACAATTAAAATAAGGCAGAATAAGCAAAAGCTTTATTTTGATGTTGCCTCTTACCCTTGCAAATTCCAACAGCTGAGACCAAGTGTCCCTGGAAATGGCTTTATTATGGCGAGCCTAAAAAATTTTGGCAACATTGTCAAATGAAATATAACTTGTAAAACAAGCACGGACCAAAAATTCAATTACAATAAACAAAGCTGAATTTTACGAATCCAAAGATCATTTATGTACCAACTCTAATCTGATTAAACTTAGTTGACAGGATAGTCTATAAAATAAACAGTACAAATAACTTCTCCAGAAATGTGAAATCATATTGTAGTACAAAACTGAAAATATTCTCACAGAAAGAGACCTGATCATACTCATGTAGTTGTGACAATCCAGGGCTTCATCATATCCAACATATTTTAACGTGATGCAGAACTTATACTGGTGTAAAGAAATCACAAAAAGCGGGGCCAACAATTGTACTCAATGAAACAAAGGCGGCATTCTAACCCTCAAAACTACACGCATTGGAACAAATTTGTAAAAAAGAACTTTGATAAGGGCATAAATCCAAACGCCAGGTAGTCCAATTAGGAGCTTGATTTTCCAAAACAAACAACCTCATATATGTCCTGCCAGAAGTGGCCAACAAATCCTCTCCAGATTCTTGCACCTCAACCAAAAGGATACCAGGAATTCTCCGAGAAACACAGAGGCATTACCTAATTTTGAACAGCTGAGTAAAACTCATATTTCTATTAGTTAACAATTTGAACTTCCCTTGCCCAGAGTTTCTTAGCCGAGTAAGGCCATGTGTTATTTATAGTACAAGACATCTTAAGCCCTTGCCTGGAAGACCTGGCTTGACAACTAACAACAGAAATTAAATAGACTACTAAGCAAAGGGATATTTTTTACTCAAACTTATAAATGTACTAAGTGTGAGTATGACTCAAATAAAGGGAACATGAAGTACTTATATATTACCACACTCCACAGTAACGTAGAAAAAATTACAACAAAATTATATATCAATTACCATAGTGTCCACAGTTCAAACCCCAACCATACAAAAGCTTCCCAATGATTTATCAAAATTGGACAGAGATGCAACACTTGAAAGTAGAAGTATCTTTTATTGACTCTTTGACCGCCATGTCCACACAACACAACCATTGTTGACGGCAGCATGCAATACTGCTCATAACCAAATTTACACAAATCTCACTTGTACAAGATAATCCAAAATAAGATTGTAATATACCTGTAGGAACTGGCACCAATGATCAACCAATGGCCACTGCTTTTCCGCAAATAGCAATTGCCACATGCCAATTGCTGTATCCAATGCCAAAGATTTCTGACCCTGAATCAATGAAGATATATCAGAGTTATACTATAACGATTAAGGCTAAATGAACTAACAAATTATATAAAATATTGATATATCGATGTCTTACACCTGAAGTTCTACTAGGTGAAGCAGACAAGTACATAGCATAGCAGGCAAAACAGAATAATCACTCAAGCACACAGGTGAGTTGGAAAGGACAAGAAACAATATTTTAATGTAGTTTGGAAGAAGCACCTACATCCAAATACACTCACCTATTTGCCACTATAATATGAGAAAGAGAACTACAACCCTCCGTGTAGTAGCACTTAGGTTATTCCCTATACAAATGACAACCAGGAAAAACCCAATTTGCCCCCTCAAATAGGTAAAAACATCCTAGATTGTCAACATTGCACCCTACAGTTACTAATTTTGACACCTCACCCCTCCATAAAACCCACGCATTTGCCAGGAGCTTTAGCGAATAGTAAATATAAGTAACAGTTCAACTAAGGCAGCTATTTATCTTTTTTTTTAAAAAAAAAATCTTGAGAAGAGATGCATATTGTTTGAAAGAGCACTTGCGGACAAGTTTTTTCTATTTCAGTGCAACCCCACAACAGCCTGTGAGTAATAACAAAATACCCTACAGATTTGAGCTGTACCCCCAACCCAGGAGTCCATAAGTTACAGGAAAACAAAAAAGTCGAGCTGCAGTTATTCCTTGGTTTCAAACAACTAGGAAATTCTAATCCAGCTCAATAAAAAAAGTAGATAGGTTAACAAAAAAGTCCAAAGGTTACACTTTGTTAATACAAAAATCATTATTATCAAAGATCTAAAATTTCAATAAAAGCATCCAGCAGATACAACAGTTATTTTAAGTGCCACTCATGTCTCCAGTGCATGATACAGTGAAATGGTTTTCAGCGTTTTCCTATAGAGAACTGGATGAATTGCCAGCAGACAGAAGGAGAAAATTTAATGTACATTAGATCGAAATGATGCCCCCAATAAAAACCAAAAGACTAGGTATCAAGGTAATATTATACATCAAATATGTGGAATAAAATCTTAGAAACAATAAGGTTTAGCTTCTTTCTATAAAAACCCCATGTTCTAAGTTCCCAAGGTCATCCACCTCACCATGCAATCCTTCACAACAAGATTGGTTGGATGTAACCAACCTAAGGCACAGCAACCCTCCTAGGAACCTCCACCAAATTGATTTAAGTGATGGAATTTCTCCCATCGGCAATAAACATTAAGGTTGGTAATCGACGACCACAAGGAGCTGCTACTAAAATGTCTTGTTGGCCTGGCTCAGGTCAATGCAGGCCTTTCAAGCTGGGCTAGGCGATTCCCAGGCTCAAGTCCCATCAACTTGAGCCTGAGCTGTTGATTTCAGACAAAGTCGGGCCATAACAGTCAATCCTAATAAACAGACTGGGGATTTGAAAATTTCACACCCTGTTAGAACATTTTACTATATTTCTTCTTGACAACTTCCTCTTAAAAGGATAAATAGGTGTAATAAACAACTTCATTCGACCATTCTAGGTTTGAATGAGTATGCTCAATCAAAAGTCAATTGAGAAAATTAGGTTAACATTTGCAAGAATTGCAACAGAACTTCAAACAAAAAGCTAAAGCTAGCAATGATTTTCCTCAAGTAATATGAGCTTACTCTTAAAAGCACCACAAGAAAGTAACTAGAGTATAAAAAAACATTTCCATAAGCAAGAAAGAGAACCAACAAACTCTTAACAAATGCATCTCTTCCCATCAAAGGAATGCTCACTTAACATAATTGGCTATGTAATAGACAGAGAATCCCTATCCCTCACAAGTCTTCCCATTTTGCTCCATGCAAACTAAACAAACAAATAACAAGGAACAACCAACCCTTGTTACAGTTGAAGACGCACAATAGCAAAATGCACCAGTTTTTACTCCAGAGACAGAATTCATAACACAAACAAAAGAAGACCTGACAAATTACCATAAACAACTGATAATGCAAGAAATAGAGAATTTGTTTTAGCAAGTTTCTAAAATTGCTTAGCTGACAAACTTCGGAACCAAGCTTTCCATTTAGACACAAGAAAATGATATGACTCACCGTCATATATCATGCAAAGGTATCAGAAAAGTTCTTTTCCATGAATAGACAAGCAGGTTAAATATCACCATGGAAAAGTGCAACGATTTTAAGTTTATGAGGGTAACAATTGTTACCTTTTCTTTGGCCCAGCCAAAAGCAAAGTTGTAGATATCACGAAACTTTTCTGAACAATCAAAGAAGCCAAGTATCTTTTCAACAATAAGGGGCAATATCTAATTATAAAAATCAACAAATTTCAGAAGACATTTGAGTGAACAAAACTAAGCTATGTAGATACTTAGACCACCACCATCTTTTTCATTCTTCAAGAACCCATTATAGCAACACAATTGATCATGCAAATTGCACAGAGCCTATTTCGGTTAACTTAACAATCCACGCATCCATAACACATTTTATCCATAATGTTTTAAGGTTGTGTAAAAGAATAGTTACAAAGAAGTTGCTGAGGAGCAAACTAGAAATCCTATCTGTTGCTAATTTGAAGTTAAAACAATTGTGAAAGTATGCAACGAAAAATAGTTGCTTCGTTTCATACTAATAAAAGGTTATCAATTTGTAGAAGAATTCAAAATCATCCATAGATAAAGTTCAAACTTAGGTTTGTTGTTAGAAAGTCACCAGTTAAAATTAAATATGATAAAAAGAATCCCAATCAATTTCCAAAAATGTTTGAGAATTGAAGGAAGATGCACATACGCTCATCTTTAAGTTCAGAGCGCATAAATGGAATCTTTTCACGAAACTTCTCCGCAGAATCTATCCTGCCATCAATAACATCACTTAAATTTCATTTCCGTTAAAAAAAACACTTAACTTGGTCTATGCCAATCTAGTCTACAACAAAAAATAACTGAGATGAAAAAGAACAAACCCTAGTGTTTGTAAGCCTCCAACAAACTCTTGCTTGGAGAATTCACACATGGTTGAAGCCTTCATATGCCATGAAACAACTAACTGCAATAATAATTAACAAAAAAATGTTACTAAAACATCCAGCAATAGCACTGATGATAACAATCCATCCTCTCCCCAGCCCATACCAACTAAGCCCATCAAAACTTATGCTCGTAGAAACAAACTAGGAGAGGGGGGAGTGACTGCCATGTAGGTAAGTTTGTTAGAAAGTTGCTATGGAGAGAGAATGAGGGAGGGGAATATAGAGAGCTGTCTAGTAAGAATGACTAACAACGATTTTACCATCATCATTGTTAGTGAAAGTTGGCCTGGATAGTCCAGGAGGGGGAGCTTGCTCCAGTTGTTATTTCCTACATTACTGTCAATATACTATCGGCAGTACAATCTCTATCGAGATACCTAACAATAGGTGCTTTCATTGAGAGACCAAGAGGGTAGAGGTTGTATGCAAACACGTATGGAGGCTAGAGTGTCTGCTGTGGAAGCGTCTCTCAGGAGACAAGAATCATCATTGTCGGCCCAAGAAGCAATGGTGAAGTCGCACGATGCCACGTTGAACGATCTTTGATCGCAGCTGAGTTCCTTGATGGCCAGTGTGGAGACGCTGGCCAAATCACAAAATCTGCTACAATCAGAAATGAAGGATGGGTTTCAATCCTTAATGGCTAGAAACTCGCAGAAACAGAAAGTGGGTGAAGAAGAAGAACCATCGGCATTCACCCATCATGCGTCCTCTTCAGCAGGTGGTGACAGAGCCGCGCACCTCTCTTCGGTTACCGCCGGCAACGACAGACCCACAAGTGGACCGCAAGGAGCTGGGCATCGCCGACAGGGTGACCACGCTTTCGCACACCTCTCTTCGGTTACCGTCGACAACGACAGACCCACAAGTGGACCGCAAGGAGCTAGGCATCGCCGACAGGGTGACCACGCTTCTTCGGCTGCTACAGAACGCGCATGGGAGGAATATAGGAATGTCGCACGTAGGTTCGACCTCCCTGCTTTCCAAGGGGTCGACACATTCGCATGGGTCACGAGAGCTGAATCCTACTTTATGATTCATGAAATCCCTTCTGAGCTTCGTCTACCCATGGTTCAGATTTGTATGGAGGGTTCGACGTTAT
>JAOQMS010000002.1:14557982-14574582 GCA_027563885.1 Erythroxylum longipes
AGTTGGCCTGGATAGTCCAGGAGGGGGAGCTTGCTCCAGTTGTTATTTCCTACATTACTATCAATATACTATCGGCAGTACAATCTCTATCGAGATACCTAACAACTGACAATTTGAAATCAAATTTCATGGATGATGTAGAATATAATATGATGATCAATAATGGATGCCATGCAGACTTAGAAGACATAATGTCTTTTAACTTAAATTCCAAGTCTAAGCTAAAAATGCATGACAATGTGGATTAGTTATGTAATTAATGCAACAGAAAATTCATCTTCACTTCATAGTTGTTAATAGATTCACCAATTTGACAAAGAGATAGCCCCAGAAAAGGTACCAAAGTAATGGGTTCAATTGTTCAAGGGTCATGGCTTGGTATGTCCTTTCTTTCTTAAAGCATTAGCAAACCCAAAACTCAACCCAATCTCAATTTGAAGATACTTATATAAGCCAATAGAAAAGTGCACTACAAATCTGATGCAGAGGCAAGCTCTGGGAGTCTTACTCAAGGAACCTATATCAATATGTTTAAATGACCTCTCAGAATGCAATCATTATTTCCTTTGTCTACGAGCAACTTAAAAAGTAGGTGGATCAACTTAACAGCATAATCTCACGCAGTCCTCAATAATCTAAATCATCCAAAGTCAAGATAGTCGGATCAAAGGCTTTTCCAGACGCAAGATCCAGAAGGTAAAAAAGAGAAAGTGCCTGACCTTATTCATCCTATAAAATATTATGGATGATTCAGTTGGACTTTTACAGGTTATTGCTAAAATATGCACAAAATCCGTCAACAAATATGTGCATATATTAAAGGAAACACTGCTCTTAAATCCATGCATACCATGACTATGTCTTGGGGATCGACCTGAAAAAAACAAAAAACTTAAGCATTAGTTGAAATCAAAAAACACCTCCATGTGCAGCATGGATACATCAACAAATTTATACATTCAACATCACTTCATGGGCCAATTTTAGGTACAGAATGAAGACCATAATATTAGTAAATGACATGGACTCATTTTTAAAATAATTTTTCATAAACTTTTCCCTTTGCGCGGTCACAAACAGGTCATATGGATAATTCCATAAATTATAAACACCAATAAAGGGTAACTCAAAGCGTGACACAATCTGTATACAGAACTTCCCAGCCATACAACCATTACTACAAGTAATTTTGATGAAGGATATGCATTGTTACTTGCCTGAAGGTCATCACACAGGAGGGTGATACCATCAACCAAAATCATATCAGCATAAGGATCTGCACACACATTTGAACAAAAATTACTTAGTCAGAACTTTTGTCAAAGCCTTTTAACTACATTCCATTCCAACATTCCATGAAGTAGCTTACATAGAACTGAATCTCTATGAATCTTCACAAATATCCTAAATGATGCATTAGGTAAATGAAGAATGTACTCCAATATATATGGCTCATCAGATGAACAGACTCCAAATCTTCAATGCGTCGAAGTATCAAGATATAAAAGAAACCAAAGTATTTAGCATCATAAGTTGATTTAAAAGCAATAATTTGTACTAAACTGAAGATTCATAAAGATTCAGTTTTAAATGCTATGAAAAGATATTTCTCAATAAATGCATAACAATCAATCAGACTTCATTCTTTTTATAATAATATCTTATGGATATTAACATAGCTAAACCAATTCTTTATGTAAATCAAGATGCATTCTTATGATGTCTCGTCAAAAATACAAAATACCAATAAAAAAGTTTGCAAGGAAATCAAGTATTATAAAGCTCAACTACTTATAGTACACCCTTCTATTCTCCAATTTCAAACGCTATGAAAAGATATAAAAAGCAATAATTGCCATTGTTGAAGTGAAGCTAGCCTTTATATCTGTTGTAAAGCTCTTCCAAATGTCTAGAATCAGTAAGTGTTCTAATCTGGGGCTGACTGTAGAAATAATCAAATGCTCCTTCAAGATGCCAATCACTAGCTTTCAAAGCTTGAAGAGCAGCTTTCTCACTGCATTTGAGAAGAAAAAGTCAACTTCCTAAATTATATGAATTCCTCAGGTGAATTAAAAACACAAGATGCAACTAACATACACGATACAAGATTGTAACTCAAAATGCAATTGATTCCAATTTATGAAAATTAGGGAAAAATAACAAACAAAAGCATAGCCACTGGATGATGGAAGAATTGTAAACTCCATAAGAAACTGATCTCATACATAATACATGTGTATCGAGGCCAATCTTAATGAGATTGCAACTCTAACATGAAAAATAACCCTCTAGTCAACCAATGTACTCTTGAGAAAACAAACTCGTCAACAGAAAAAAATAACAAAGTGATTTCATGCACTTATTGTATCAAAAAACGATACAACTACTAGGAACCTTGGTGATGAGTACATATCCAAAGAACATTTCACAAGAAAGAAAGTCATAAGATTCATCTATTGTGCCACAAATCGACCAGTCAGTCAACCATATACAAAGGGCATAAGAAATTAAATGTAGAGATTGGTTTACCTTGCACCAGTTATGCTGATAAACTGTTGCATTTTGTCGCGGTTACCTCTGTTTAATTTATGCTGGAAACAGAAGAAAACACTCAGAAGAAAAAGAAGAAGAAACTTTCGAAGGAAAAAAAAAAGAAGAAGAATAAGAAGAGGAAATGATGGAAAGATAGGTAAGAAATCATCTCATTATAAAAGCAATACTAAGCATTGGCTACCAAAAAACTAGAACTGAAAACGAAATTGCAGAAAGTTGGGTACATATTTACACGACACCAAAAACATTACCCAAGAATCAAACAAAGACAAGAAGCACTATCTATGCCAGCATCGCAAGCATGCAATTAGGAAGGAAGAAATCAAAGATTGAAACTGTAAGAAAAAACTTTAAACAGAAAACTGGGCCACAAATCCTTCAATCCCGCAATCGAATAAACACTGCACCCAGCTTTTATACTTCATTTTAAAGACTATATCAAATAGAAAAACGACAAGAATCCCTTTCCTTCTCAATTACCAGATTAACTGAAATAGGTTAACATAACAAAACAAAACGAATGATAAGGAAAACGGAATAAATGATCAATCAATCAAAAGAAACAATATCTCACCATGTTAAAAAAATAAGCAAAATAGCCTCAAATCGAAAGAGATCTTTTAGAAATATATAGATTAGGGTTTGGGGATTGAGGAGAGCTTATCGTCTTTTGCTTAATTTCTCTGCTGGGAGTTGGGAGTTGGGGGACTTGAGCTCTCTCTCTCCCTCTCTCGGTAATAGTTATGTAAAGTTACTATAAAATTGAAAATACAATTGGTTAAGTTCCTGTCTGTACTGTAGACTTCCTCCTCCTTTTTTCGCCTTTTTATCTCATCTTCTTTTGGCGTTTTTGCCTTTGTCTCCCCCTTTCAAGATTTCGGGCCATTAACAAGATGAAACTTGAATCGTCCTTCTGGACCACACGCAGTCCAAGGCATCGTTTTTATAGATTTCTTCTTTTACGTCTTTTTCTCTTAAAAATTATCTGAGAGAGAGTTTAAGATACTTTTAAGGCTTGAGTTATGTATTTGCATTCAAAATATCTAGGAGTTGGAGCTACTTTAACTCCCGTCTAATATTGTTTGCATCCAACAAATATTTAAGGTATTTTACAACTCTACTTTAACTCCCGTCCAATATTGTTTGCATCGAACAAATATTTAAGGTATTTTACAACTCTACTTTAACTCTCATCTAATATTGTTTGTATCAAACAAATATTTAAGGTTTTTTATTCTTTTTTTCTTGGTAGCAATAATAATGTTATCAATCTCATAAGTTAAAATATTGAAATAGAAATGAATGTTTAAATAGAGAATGTTTTATTAATTCAATAAATGTATATGAATCTCATCCTGATTTATAAAAAATTAAAAGCCAAAAATTTAAAAGATTAAAGAAAAATTAAAATTTTTAAAATTTTTTTTGATGTTTTGTTATTTTATAATTTCCTAGATCACAAAGCAAGTTATAGTCAAAGAGTGGTTCATAATCGTCATTTGATAACTAAAAGATCGATACTATTGGCTCTTTTTTTTAAGAATGAAGATGCACTAAATGCTAAAAATTACAAATGCTTTGAATAACCAGAGAGCAACACTCCACCATCTTATTCAATCTTAATAGACTGATTACTCCTTATCGTAACTAATTAAGACTCTATCATGCTAGCCAATGTAAGGATAACTCACAATTAGATTAAGTTCAATGACACTTCGGTTAAGTTTGATAACAAGTACTTGATGCTAAATAAATATTCATAACTCATTGATACTTTGATTGGAAGCTAAACTAGGACTTAACTTCAATAGAATGTTATGAGTTATGATCATTATGTGATCGATTGAAAGGTGTTGTTAGTAAACTATTAGATCATTTGATGAGCATTTTGGAACATTCTCAAGTTCCTTTCCTTCTGTAAGGCAAAGTTATCACAATTGATCATGCAATTTAATTATTGATCATTTGATCATAGAAATGCCTAGGTTATATTAATATCTTTCTTTAGACTGTTAACAACTAATCCTCAATTAATTAATTGAAACTTCTTTTAAGTAAAAACCCCTAAGACTGTATTAATCAATTCTTAAATTTCATTATTAGTTTTGATCCTAATCCAGATAATTTATGTTAACCTATTTCTAGGTTTGCATACAAATTTTTCCAATTATAGGAGCTCTTTTAATACAATAGAATTTCTCATCTTAATTGCATAAAATTATACATTAAACTAATAACCTGCACATATTAATTCGAGGTTTAAAACATATAATTGAATTACAATGAATCAATCAATCAAATTGCAATATATAAAAGATCAAATCACAATATCCATCCCAACTTAGGGTTCATTATACTAGTCATTAAACAAACTTAGTTCATAAATATAGAAAATAAAACATATATAAATAAATTTAGAAGAATCCATCCCATTTTTTCTAATATGATCCTTTTGAAACTTCGATAGGAAGTTGTTCTCTATCGGATATTGAAGTAATTTTCATGTTTGTTGGCATATTAGGTTTAGAACTATATCTCAAACTCTAACTTTGCCTCTAACTCTGACTCTAATTTCCTTTAATAGTATGAAATTATGGTTTTTGGCATATATATGGTCAGTCACACAGTCATGTAAGTAATGGAGTACCTAAAAAAGCTTCAAGATAGCATATTTACACACTCATTAAAGTTTACACGGGTAAGAGACATAAGCATGTATATTACCTACACAGGCGTATATCTTCACATGGTTGAAACAATATCTTTGAAGCTTTTTATGTTCACAGTGACTTACATGGTCCCTTACACGACCATGTATGTTACCTACGTGGTTTGTACTTTATCACGCGTGCATGTACCTCCAAAATAGTTCCAATTATTCTATTTTTTATCCTGATTTTCCTTGACATTCTCTCCTTTTAATCTATGAAGGCAATTGAGACCTAAAAATATACAAGAATCAAAATAAGTACCAAAAAACAATGAAAACTCTCAAATAATCAAGAAAATTACACTAAATATGGGAATAAAAATAGTGTATTAAAAATTTATCAGCCTTGATTTTCTGAGACATTAGACTACTTAATTTTAATATTTGATTAAGAGTTAAAGAATTGGTCTATTGCATTTGATAGTTCTAGATATTTGATCCTTGATGATATATTTATGCATCCATTTAATTTATATTGAGCTAGGATTTGTATAATGCTTTCATACTTCTTTTGGCAATTTTGATAACTTAATCCTTGTTTAAAATAATTGGGGTCCCAAGGATTTAAAAGGAATTTCTTGATTTCCTAGACCTGTGATTGTAGAGAATGAGTTAATGAGGCCAATTAGATATATTGAAACATACATGCGACTATTGTTCTTGTTTATAAGAAGACCAAGATCTTAGTGAAATACCTTAAGGAATCCTTTAATCTCCTTATATGGATTAAATCCACAAAGTAGTAGAAGATCATCTATAAATGAAAAATTGAATAGCGCTAACCTCTTGCATTTGTTATGAAAATTTTAAACATAATTTCCTACTCAATCTTGTGAGTAATCAATAAAGTAAGGAGTTTAATACACAAACTGAGTATTAGTCTGGTATAGTTTGGACTCCCTAATGATATATGAAACAAAAATTCCAATAGCTTTTGCTACTAGAACCTTTCCAACCATAATTTTTTTCTAGGCATTTCGCTTTTAAAAAAAGAAAAAAAATTGTATTAATCTTAAGTATTAAACAAAAATGTAAAAAAAACAAGCAATAAATAGAAATGGATAAAGAAATAGTGGATTCCATCGATTCTATGGTTACTTTTTAAATAGTAAGGTCTTCTCTATAAATCAAAGCCCTAAATAGAAAGTGAAAAATAGATATGAAAGTCATTTTGATGATTCAATAATCTTATTAATTAAATTCAAACAAACAAAGAAATACACCATCTTTTTGTATCTTTTAAAAAATCAAAAATTGGATTTGATTAATAATATATTTTATTTGACAATATTAGGAAAGGCGAGGAGAAGAGATAAAGAATAATAAGAAAAGATAGAGTTAAACAACCGTATAGGCATTAGTGGCTTTCTATTGATTAGAATTATAAACGAGGGAGTCTATAAACAACTCTTAATCTATGAGATAAACTTAGTTAGGAAGCCAAAAGCTACTAAATAACCAATTATGAACCTCCAACTTACTAAATTAAATATCTTACAAAAGTAAATCTTTAAAGAACTGGTTATTAAAGGTTTTTTTTAAACTTTTGTAGCTATTCAACAACTTATGGCATAAAGGGGGTTATCTTCAATGCTTCTCCCTTCCAAATAAGCTTATTGACTTGAATTAATAAAGCTTTTCATCAAACTTTTAATCTTATTGGATATAATCTTATTGATCATTTTGTAATAAGATATCAGCCTGAAATCATTTAGAGAGATTGTATTAGACATGTTAGGAATTAGGCATACATATTTATTTATTCAACTCACTGAGTATTTTGTCACTTGTGAAGAATTCCATGATAGTCTTGGTTACTAATTCTCCCATCAAATTTCTTGTCTTCTAGAAGAACATACTTTTAGTCTATCTGGCCTTAAGGCTTTATCAAGGTTCATGGTAAATAAAGCTTGCTTGATCTCTATAGATTTAAAAGGATTTGATAGTGCCCTTTGTGCTATTGAGATAGAGACTTAGGTATGAAATTTCTTAATTCCTAAAAGGATGAGCAAGTGTTGTTAGAGGTCTTAAGATATTCTTAAAGTGATTAAAAGCTAACTCTTTTAGCTTATGTTGCTCCCAAATGGTTTCACCATAGTTATCTTTAAGGAGCACATTTTATTAGCGTTCTTTCTACAAATTATAACGTTATAAAAATATCTAGTGTGTTTTATCTTACAAGTGCTATTGGACGTAACGATGATATTTTTTAAGTGATTGAAAGCCATCTCTTTTAGCTTAGCTGGTTCCTAAATGGTTTTACAATATCATAATAATTATTCTTTAAGGAGCATATTTATTGGTGTTCTTTTTGTAAAGTATAATATTATAAAAATATCTAATGATCTTATCTCCTTCCCTTAACCAGTTCATCTTAGATCTTTATTTCAACAAGGAGTAATGGTTTTCTAAGTCTTAATTACAAACTTTAAGAGTTTTCTTTTTTTCCCCTTACTATTGCATCTTTAGGGAAGAGGTCCATTCAATTCTGAATATTGCATAGATCATATCTTAATCTAAAGAGATATTTAATCTTTTCAGACTTGGTCCTCATTATAACCTTAATGGGGCAACTATCAGAGCAAAGAGAATTATAGAAGTGAGTCATGATATTAGTGAATTTAGAGAGCCATAGTGAATTAACCAAGGCTCATAAGTTTTTCCTGGATAAATCAGCTTTCCGCTTGTTTGTTGTTTCAAATGAAATAAGCTCTATGAAACCTTAATTCAGTGAGCTTAGCTACATTCATACAATATTTAAAGTTATCATTTATACTCTTGTTGCTTAGTCTCTCTTCGTTAACTTCTTAAGAAAATGAAATGTTGTTAGATCTCCTAACACTAACCAAGGTCTTTGTATTAAGGATCTTAAAGTAGTTAAATCCCTCCAAAGTAGGTTTCTTTAAAACTCAAGATTGACTGCATAGATAAAAGTGACCTCAAACGCATTTAGATCCTGATCTATGCTAACCACCAAATGGATGAATTGGTCAAAAGTTACAACTTGATTTACATATACTCTTCCTAGATTATAAGCTATAATATTTCTCCCTTAATTGTATGATTGGTGGTTAGATAGAACAATCCAATTCTTACTAAATAATCATTTATTATTTTAAAGCTCGTTCTCTTTTATTTTTTTCACTATTAAGCCAATTAGACAAAAACATTTTTTATTGTAAATAATCATATATCATCTAGCTTTCATTTAAGCAGTTTATGCTCCTTACATTTTATGCTAAGATTATAGCGTTAAAGTAAGGGCTTGTTGTCCCTTCTTCTTAATCTTTCTTCTAAGTTTTCTCTTTGTGTAAATGATTGACCTTATTTCATGAGTGTCAATATTGTTATACTACAAGTGCACAATGTAGCTGTAGCTAGTACCGGTAAGTATGGGTTGAACTCATGAGGATAGTAGTTACCATTATTCTATTATCTACCCTGAATTGATTATGGTTGAATTAAAGAAAATAAAATTAAGCAAATAAAATAAATGAACAACATGATTAAGTAGAGAATTACGAAACAGTAAGTTGATTATCAAAATCAAATGATTAGCATTTAGGTTTAAATCCCCCCAAATTGTAATAGACCAATCTTTTGTTATGCAATTGGTTTGATGATTTATTGGATCATGGAGACTCCTATTGTATGCTAGTAGCTAACATTGAGTCTACTAACAACTAATTATAACGCTTCTAGCTAAATTACTCAGGTTAAATTTTATAAGATTGTGTTACTGTTTTATGAATCCCTCTATTAGGTTTAACCCTAATATGAAAAATTTAGGTTATCTTATCTCTAAGGTTGCAATCAACTCTTTCTAATTACTGTGGATCCATTCAAACCTAGGAGTTCTCAATCGCTACATATAAAATCAAATTATGATCTAATATTCTAGATTACTAAAACATAAATAAAACAAGTACTTGGATCTTAATAAATCAAACAATCAATTGCATTCACAAAATAGTCAACACATGTTTAGGTATCAAATAGGGTTCATCCAGCCTAAATACTAATGAAAAATTTAGTTATACATCAGTGAACAAGAAATTAGATATACATAAACAGAAAAATAAATAATTCTAAATGTCCCTGATTGTCTTTTATCGAGTATTCTGAAGATGTAGGGGTCTGATCTTGTATTCTGATGGATCCATCGATAAAATCTTCGCGTTTCTTACTCCTCTGACTCATAATTGCACCTAGAATTGTCTCTGAAACTTTCAAAATGCTTCCTGCCATCTCCCTCTGCCAATTGCCTCCGATGTCTTTTATATGGAATTCTTGCACGACTGTGCATTAGACCATGCATACATAGTAAAATTCTTACCATAGGCTTGCAATCAAATAACATCTCCACCACTTATGTATAAACTAGAAACAAAAATCAAAAGGTTTTATAAGATTGTAACGAGGCTTAGGTTAGGTATGATTGGCATAATAAAAAAAGGTTTAAGTGAAGGAAATTTACTCAATGAAACATTACAAGACTTGTTTATGAAACACTCAGGTCCTTCCGTCACAAAAATAATGGTACTATATACTGTATTATTATTATTATTATTATTATTATTATTATTATTATTATGATCATCATCATCATCATCATCATTATCATCATCTTTTTTATGCTTCCTTTTTTTTCAATATTCCAATCAGTACCACAATTTAACAAATATTAAACCTTTCACACATTTCAAGTCTCAACAAATAAATAATGTAAATTGCCTTTAAGTTTCAAAATAGGACTTCAAAGAAAAATAGGATGAAGGTTTATAATTTGAGTTTGATCAATGAAAAAGGATAAGGCTCAACTTGGTTATTACTATAGGTAATTTTTATTGGTATGGTAATTTTCAAAGAAATATGCTAAACAAGTTGGTGAGTCTAAGTGTCTTCATCATATTAATGCTTCTAATTTAACAAATGTGGTCTCGATATGCATAATGAAAGCAAGTTCTAGAATTATCCTACTATACAATGATAACACACACATGAAAGAATAACAAGAGCTTTAAAGATTTTGAAAATTGCTCTTTAGGCTCAAAAGCTCACAAAAAAGATTGGGTATATATGTGTGTAAATAATACGCAATTTCATTTAACTTGAAAATTTCAATGATTACAAAAAATATGACTTAGAAAACTAATTTTATTCTAACCACCGTCCTTTTGAACACCAATTCAAATTAATATTCAACAAGTACATAGAATATTCATAGACAAAGTCAACCAATTTAAGATATCAGTTAATAAAACTTATAATTAGGATTATAATAAACTTGAAGAAAGTAGTTTAAGATTCATTAAACCCATCCTCACACTTAGAATGGTATATTATCCTCAATAAACAGATTATAAATATAAATGTAAGTGACAAGGTTGTTTGGTGCTTTCCTGATTGTGACGATTTTCTGATGTTAGATCCATCCAATGTTAACAATATCCTTACAAAATATAAGAAAAAGAAAAGATAGAAAGAAATAAAAGAAATAAAAATAAAACTAAAGAAAATAACAATAAAAGCATCATTAATTATAATTTTAGACAGGATAAAATAATTAATGAGAAGAAAATTAAAAGCATACATAAAAGATAAAAACATAGTTGAAAACAATCAAACAATAAAAGCAAAATAAAAAGACGAAAGTAATATAATAAAAGAAAATCCTGAGTCTTGGGCTGCCTCCAAGGAGCGCTTGGTTAACATCTTTAGCTCGATGTATCTCTTATAATCAAGGTGGCTTGGTTCAATTAATGTTTTCATTATTAAAATCAAGCTCACCCCCAAGATATAACTTTACTTGATGGCCATTAAACTTGAAGGTACCCTTGTGCAGATGACTCACCTCAATTACGCCATACAGGAATACATTCTCTACAATAAATGGTCCTGACCATTTTGATTTAAGCTTAACAAGAAATAATCATTGGTGAGAGTTATACAAGAGAACTTGATCTCCCTTCTTGAATTCTTGGGATTGTTGATCCATTTGGTTGTGATAACTTTTGTCTCTTTCCTTATAGATCTCAGAATTTTCATAAGCCTTAAGCTGCCATTTGTCCAGTTCATTAATTTGAAAGTTTCTCTTTTCACTTACAGTTTGAAGATCAAAGGTCATAAGTTTAATAGCCCAATATGCTTTATGTTCTAACTCAATCGAAAGATGACATGCTTTTCCGCAGACCAACCTATAGGGTGTAGTGCCAATAGGTGTTTTATACGTCGTCTTATAAGCCCATAGAGCATCGTCTAATTTAATTGACTTGTCCTTCCTCTAATGCTTCTACGTCCTTCTCTAAAACTCATTTAAAATCCTTATTAGATACTTCAACTTGGCCACTAGTTTGAGGGTGATATGGGGTGGCAATTCTATGATTAATTCCATACCTTTTTTAAGCACTTTTTCAAACCGCGCATTACAAAAATGTGTACCCCTATCACTAATAACCATAAAAAATAGACCTTTAAGGAATATCATGATAACCTTAGCATTGTTTGTTGGTAAAGCTTGTGCTTCCATCCATTTAGAGACATAATCAATTGTTACTAGGATATACTTATTACCAGACGAATTTGGGAATGGACCCATGAAATCAATACCTCAAATGTCAAATATTTCACAAATAAGAATGAAATTTTAGGGTAATTCATCTTAGCAAGACACATTACCCAATCTCTGGCATTTATCACATGAAGCTACATATCTCAAGGCATCCTTGAAAATTGATGGCCAATAAAAACGTGACTCTAATCTCTTCTGGGTCGTCCTATTTGCATTATGGTGACCTCCCATAAGTCCTGTGTGATAGTGGTGTAAAGCCTTCCACCCCTCTAAGTGAGGTACATATCTCCTCACTATTTGCTTTGCACAAATGCAGAATATATATGATTCTTCCTAAAAATAATTTCACAAATCAATAAAGAATTTCTTTTTTTACTGATAAGATAGACTTTTCAGTAAGATCCTAGCTACAAAATAATTTGCAAAGTCTGTAAACCAAAGGGTCTCAGTTTCCCTTACTTCCTCTACATTATAAAGATGTTCTTCTGGGAAGGTATCTTCAATGACTTCTTCATTTAGTTCTTCCAAATTTGGATTTTCTAAGCGTGATATGATCTGCTGGCAGGTTTTCCACCCCCTTCTTGTCCTTAATCTCTAAATCAAATTCCTGCGACAGTAAAATCCATCTAATCAACCAAGATTTAGCATCCAGTTTATTTAATAAGTATTTCGGTGTCGACTGGTCAGTATACATAACAACTTTTGACAATACTAAATAAGATCAAAATTTATTGAACTTAAAAACCATGACTAGTAACTCCTTTTTCGTCGTCGTGTAATTTTCTTGAGCATTCGTTAAACCCTTACTAGCGTAGTAGATTGGTTAAATATGTTTATCCTTTCGTTGTCTGAATACTGCTTTTAATACAAAGTCAGCTGCATCATACATTAGCTGAAAGGGTTGATTCCAATCTAGTTTAACCATAATTGGGGCCTTAATCAGCTTTTCTTTTAGAATGTTAAAAGCATCTAAACATTCTTTAGTGAATGTGAAAGGTAAGTACTTTTCTTATAACTTGGTTAAGGGCTTAGCAAATTTTGAGAAATCTTTAATAAAGCTTTTATAAAGCCCGTATGACTTACGAAACTCTTTATGGCCTCAAACGAAGAAGGAGGTGGTAGCTTTTCTATAACTTAAATTTCAGCCTTATCTATTTCAATCCCTCGGTGAAAAATTTTATGGCCTAGGACTATATCTTTTTGCACTATAAAGTGACATTTTTCTCAATTTAACCTAATTTCTCTTCTTGCATCTTTTTAGTACCTTTTCTAGATTATAAACGCATAGATCAAATGAATCACTAAAGATGAAAAAATCATCCATAAATACCTCAATTATGTCCTCGTTAGATCATTAAAGATGGCCATCATATACCTCTAAAATGTAATAGGTGCATTACAAAACCCAAACAACATCTTTTTATAGGTAAACGTAACATAAGGACATGTGAAGGTTGTTTTCTCTTGAGATTTTGGAGTAACTGGGATATAAAGGTAGCCCAAAAGTCTATACAAGAAACAGTGGTATATATATCCCGCCAAACTTTCCATCATTTGATCTATGAAGGGAAAAGGGAAGTGATCCTTTCTAATTGCATCATTTAACTTCCTATAGTTGATGCACAGTCTCCATCCAGTTACAGTTCTTGTAGGAATTATCTCATTCTTTTTATTGGGGACAACTTTCATTCCTTCTTTCTTTGGGACAACCTATATGGGACTCACCCAAAGGCTATCAAAAATGGGGTAAATCACTCCAGCATCTAGGAGTTTAATTACCTTCGCTTTAACCACTTCCTTCATGTTTGGATTCAGCCTTCTTTTTTGAGATTGTACCACAGGTTTAAACTTCTCCTCCAGTAAAATTTTGTGGGTCCAAAAGGAAGGGTTAATCCCTCTAATGTCTGAGATCTTCCATGCAATTGATTTTTGATATTTCCTTTGCACGTTCAACTACTTTTCCTTTTGCTTCACCTCTAGATTTACTGCGATAATTACTGATAATTTTTAGTTCTTCTCAAGAAATGAGTATTCCAAATGATCAAGGAGTGTCTTCAACTATAATTCTGGTGGTTCTTCAATGGAGGGATTGAATTTTGTTTCTGTACACCTATTTATCTCTTCCAATTTTTTTGATCACATTAAGTACTTCTTATCTTCATGTTCCTCCTCATCTTGAGTCATAGACAACTCCTTCTTATCATTAGATACAATTCCTTGCATAATTTCTAAAGTTAACAAATCATTGGCATCAATAAAATAGCAAAAATCATCACATTAAAAAACACATCTTATTGCATCAGATATTCTAAAAGTTACCTCTTATTTTCCCACCCTGAGAACTAGTTTACCACCACTAACATCTATGACGACTCTAGCTGTAGCTAGGAAGGGATGTCCTAAAATTAAAGGCACTTCTACGTCTTCGTCCATATCGAATATAACGAAATCAATTGGGAAGATGAAACTATCAATCTTGAATAATACATCCTTAATAATCCCTCAAGATATTTAACGGATCGATAAGCTAATTGGATGCTCATCCTAGTGGGTTTAGGTTCTCCTAATCCTAGTTTTTTAGACAACTTATAAGGAATCAAATTTATGCTAGCCCCTAAGTCCGTTAAAGCTTTATCCACTAAAAGATTACTAATAATACAAGGGATAGTAAAACTCCCTGTGTCTTTGAGCTTCTCTGGTAACTTATTTTGTAAAATCGTTGAGCATTCCTCGTTTAATTATACTGTAGTTGTAGCGCCCCCTTACTGCAGGGTACACACCGGGACGTCCGGAGGTCATTCTGGTATATATCCTACGATAAGGGTGAGCTACGTTCGATCGTTACATTCACTTTACAAGGCATCATATCATTACTCACTATAAAGCATCATAAGAAAATCACAATATTTTTAAACCAACTTTTTCCTCATTTCATTTCACAAAACCAAAAGTCTACATTGTATCTTTCAACACTTACTATGTACATCATCAAAACCTAGTACAAAAGTACTACATGAAAGAGGAAAATATACAAAGTCTATCTAATTTGTCTAAAAATCCCAGTTGACCGACCTTTGAGCCATGATTTCTCCTGCCAAGTCACAATCTATATGGCTGATAGAGCCTCTCGGTAGCTAGAGTTGTCTCTCGGTCCTAATAAGACAACGTTGCAATTTTGGTGAGTTTTGCGAACTCAATGAGGTAACCATCATCGATGGTTCACTCAATTCATGCAACACAACATTTCATATAACACATATTTCATAAAATTTTACTTTACATCAGTATCACATCTTCACTTAAGCATAGGCAAATTACATTTCAATCAATTAAACATACTTAAGCAAATGCATATTGAATGCTCATGAGACTCTTTTCCAATTATTACGTTGTTGTGATCGAGTGCCTAAACTGTCCTATATCTATTTTGGATACCGGGCTCGTTGATAATTGTCCCTTATCCGATGAGGATATAGGGCTCATTTTACATAGTGAGCCTTAGGCTCTTAATCACTTTCTGAGCTCAAGGCTCTTTTTTTTTCACATTTTGAGCTTTAAGCTCTAATCGGTGGCTACTCTAGTCACAACTGCCATTATCTGATCGTACAATCATGTATGGAATGCATATATCACAATCAATCATATTATGAAGCACATAGTTCTACACATTTGCATACAAGCAGCACTTCACTATCTCAATCCAATATCACAGTCGTCGGACCTTCATTGTCCGGAATCAACAATTAAGCCACATTCATTCAATCATTTCAAGACAGAATTTGAGCAAACAAGTAATTAAGTGAGACCGTCTAGGTTACTTACAGTTTGCTTCAGAAGCTATTGCCTCGAAATCTTGGCAACTTCTGGAGGATGGTGCTCAATTTGTTACTCTATATTATGCAAAACATACACATATATCACAACATGCATAAGTATAATTGTTCAATAATGCCCATGTAGGAAATAAATTATGTACAATGCATGTTCATGACAATCCCGGGCATCCTTCCATCAGTTTCTTCACAAAAATCTCCCTCATATCAAAACTCATCTAAGTATAATTCATACTTAGGTTTATGCCTCACTAAAACCATTAAAATCACAATTCATTTTCCATTGGCTTACTTTCATATTTTTCTACAACACTCTTTCGGGTCTACTGTTCACGTTAAATCAGAGAGCGCAATTGATATAATTTGGTTATACCGTCTTCTAGGAAAGTGTTCCTCAATCATATAGAACCTATCTTGGGACAATTGGCATAAATTTCTCGACAAATGTCGGATTAAGATAATCTTAGGACAATTTTAAAGAGGACTTCGAAATCTACCAATTTTGTGAAGACTTGAAGACAATGTCTATTGTCTGAAGGGTCAAAAATGGACCAGATGGTAGCATTAGACAATAGTGTGCAGAAAAAGTTCATATAAGTAGAAAGTAGACGAAGCAGAAAGCAAACGAAACAAAAAGAAGACGAAACAGAAAGCAGACGAAACAAAAAGTAGACGAAACAGAAAACAGACGAAACAAAAAGCAGATGAAACAGAAAGCAGACGAAATAGAAAGCAGATGAAACAAAAAGCAGACGAAACAAAAAGCAGATGGTCAATTTAAGACGAAGCGGAAGTCAACCTAAGGCGATACTATCTATACTCTTCAACTCAAAAACCTTTTTCTTGAACATTTCTTAGTCTTCATCAACTCTCGTATAAAAACCTATATATTCATATATGCTCAGTGAAGAAACAGAGCATATCACCTTTCCA
>JAOQMS010000002.1:14585687-14622415 GCA_027563885.1 Erythroxylum longipes
CCAACTTATGCTCCTTAATTAGCTCTTCTAGCTTAACTAGTGTGAACACATTTATAGCTAGCTTCAATTCCCAAGAATCAAAGATGAGCTCAATTGGACCCAATTGAGATTACCCCAGCTTTCTAGAAATTAACTAGTTTTAATGAGCTCCCACGAGCTCACCTCACTTGAGCTAAGGGAAAGTCATGTCAAGCTACTTATAGCTTACATGAGCTTCATTGAGCTCCCTTGAGCTGAGGGTTAGCTCCTTACATGAAACCCTAAGTACTTTCAAATTATCTAGGTGCGTCAATGGAATCTATAGCACTTAAGCTATAAAATTCCAACAGTATTATGGTTAACCCAAAAAAGGTTAAATAAGGCTCAAAAGGGCTTATGAAAAGGAAAAATTATATCAACCGGTAGTCTATTTGGCCAATGTAATTTGTGAAACAAATAGTGCCTATATTGTTTCTATATTAATGCATATGATAAAAATGTAGTATTGAATAGAAAATCAAAGCAAAGTCAGAATGTACATGTCATAAATCCAATAGGTTTTGATATATTGGCCTCTATCTTTATGTCGACAAACTAAAACTTCGCGGAATATTTTACTATGAAGATCTAGTAAGATACAACTCATTTTTGTATTTGTTTTAGTCAATATAACACATACTAATTGGTATAGTATCTTTTTTTAAAACTTTAATGTACAAGACTCTTCGCTTTGTGAAGATCAGAAGAAAGTTATCAATGATACGTAACCTTGTCTAACCATGTACACACTTTATAAGACATTAAAGGCTTCCATAATGTCAGAAGAGGAAGGAAAATTAATAGGAATAGCAACAACATCTAAAGACTTGTCATCGTAATTGTTAATTGCAACTTTATAACTTGAACTCATGATTTAAACTTTTCACATAGTATCAAATTTAATTTTTAACATTATCATCACTTAATAAGAGTTCACACCCGCTATGACATTCAAGAGTCTTCCTCTTTTAAATTTTCCACCATAAAAATTTATGTCCTTTATTACTCAACAAGCACAATAAACAATCTTTTTAAGTTTATTAGTAGATTTTTTTAAAACAAGTTTGTTATGATAGGACTAAACTAGGTATGTAAGAAAAGAGTGTAACTCTTTTAAAGAGAGAGTTCTCCCTAACATCTAAAACCAATCACCAAATGTAAATACCTATAAAAAATTTATTTTAAACCTAATGGAGATTTTAATAATACATTTCTAGACAGGGAGTCCTTGAGTACATATGAATTAGACATCCAAAATTTTCAATATTTTTGTTATTGCATTAGTGAATATGGTAAATTGTATCGATTTGTAATTCTTGATAAAAATTGAAAGTTGGAGAAATTGTTTGATGCTTATAAAATTATTTGTATTTAATGTTTAGTTATTGATTAAAATATGTTAATTATGATGAAGAGACACTTGCTAGTTTAATAAGCGTTCTAAACTAATGTTTTAAAAATTAGATCGAACATAAAACTTATAAAAGGATAGGTTTACAGTTTAAGGTTTAGAGGTTTAACCAGTACTAAATCATCATAAAACTAGTATGCAATATACAATAAATCGGTATGAAATCTATCAAAAGGCACACCCCTAAAGGCATAAGTTCTAAATGGGTATATAAAGGTAGTCTTTTCTTGATCTTTTTTTAGCAATTATCATTTGTTAATAACCTTAAAAATCATCTAAAATGTAAAAACTTAATTTACTAGCAAGTCTTTCTAACATTTAATTAATAAAAAGTAATAGAAAATAATCCTTTTTAATAGTTAAAGTTAAGCTTCCTAAAATCTATAAACATTCCCACCCATTTTGAACCCTCATTAGCATTAACTCATCATTTTGATTTCTTATCATTGTCATCCCAGTTTTCTTTGGCATAATATGAATTGGGCTCACCTATTCACTATATAAAATTGAATAGATTATATCTAATGACAGGCTCCTATCCTAAAACGATTGGGCGGCCAGCCCGACACCCCATGTTGACCCTCTAGTCGATATATGATCTAACTGTAAAGTTCCTATGGAGCTAAGCATATTGCCCTTTTTATTGAAAATTTTTAACTTAATATAAAAAGATATACGTAAGTAGTGGAGTTTTTTTTTCTGTAAATCAAAATTTTCGGTAACATGACGACTGCATTTTGACATTCTCAAAATTTTCAAAATCCCTATAAAAGTTCGAAACATTTCTATATTCACATCAAAATCCCTACTACAAATTTTGAACTTTAAGTCCACTTACGAGAAATCTCAACAATCACTTCAATAAACTTTAAAAAGCTAAAACATATTCATGCATTTTATTTTAAAACCTTTATATAGATGCCTTCTTTACACAAAATACATTCTGAAACATATTCATTGATATTCAATAATTCTCAAAAGAATTTACAAGGCAAAAATGCCTATACAACAGCACATTACGAAGTGAGCTACTTAAGAGGTGGAGTCCCTACTACTGAAATCCTTGGGTGTACACCTGGGAGGTTTTATTTTGAACATAGAAAGTAGAGTGTGAGCTAAACAAGCTCAGTGAGTGTTAACATTTCTATGCAAACCATATTTAACAATTTAAGCCTCCCTAAAACAAATTCATTTTATTTCTTATGATACAATAGCAATATAAAACACAAATGTTTTCTGAAATCAAATTTCGCAAGTTACTTTTAAAGTAAATTGTGGCGACATCATTATTGTCATGGACTTTCTTACACGACATAGTTCACCACTAACTTCTTTGTCGTATGGTACCCTTAAGTATAAAGTCACAAAGCTAGTTTTGCATCTCTTACCCACGACTGGTTAACCACTAGTTATGGAGCTAGTTTTACATCGCTTACCCGCACCAGGTTAATAATTAGACATCGATAGTTACAGAGCTAGTTTTGTATCGCTTACCTGCAATTGGTTAACCATTAGTTACAGAGCTAATTCAACATCACTTACCCGTACTAGGTTAACCACTATATACTGGTAGTTACAGAGCTAGTTCTACATTGTTTACTTGCAAATGGTTAACTACTAGTTGCGAAATTGGTTTTACATCTCTTACCTGTACCAGGTTAACCTCTATATACTAGTATGATAACATATGTAAATCCTAATGGTGTACCATAGGCCAAAATTTCATTTACTTTTTATCAACCAACAATATAATATCAATGTAACTTCAAATCGTATAAAATTCAACTTTCAAACTTCAATTCAAATATTGCTAAAACATACGCTTATACTAGCAATATTCACTTGTAATGCTTCATTCAGATAAACTCATAATCATACAATTTAAAGTCGCATGTCATCAATTCTTTTGCAAAAAATTTATTCATATAAAACAATTAAAAATACACTCACAATTACATTTAGCTTAGGCATTATTTCCAAATTTAGAAATAAGGCATTAAAACTATATATTCTGTTTAACTGAATTTGAGGTTAGTATTTAATCACATAACACGTACGCTAATTGTATTTCTACTTATTTCTATAAGCTAACCTATTATTCTTTGTTTCAAATTCTAACTTCAAAAATTACTTGAATGCCATCTTTTACCTATTCTAACTTATTAATTTCTTCAAAAAACTATCTCACCCAATTAATTTACCATAACCATAATCAAACTTCAACAACTCACAATAACAATTACATTTCCTCTTAAGGCCAAATTGTCCTCACTACACGCACACACACCTATATGTACATATCATCATTTCATTTTCTTTATAAGTTTTCAACACAATTCACCTAAGATCCATGCCATCATCCAAACACATTATAAACCATTTCAGCTTCATCACTTTCCACATATATTTCATATATGAATTTTTCCAAATAATAACATAACACTTCATTTAATATTCCCAATGTTAGAAAGACACTTAATGACCATCCATAATCACTTTCACATGGTCATTACATCATAACATACTTTTATACCAAAAATGCCCTTAAGGGTAAACTTAACATATTTTACATCAAACTTCTCCAATTCAATTCCAAACCAATTCTTTTTCATTTCTTTACTTCATTAGCATCAAAACCATTCTATGAACATCCTGAAACATCAAAATAAATTTTCGGATCAAATCACACTAGAATCCCTAGCTATGGTCGATCCTCTCATTCTTGATTTCTTAGTTTACTTTCTTGTTTTCAACCCTTAAATGCTTCTAATCTCATTATCCACTCCATGGCAAGTCAAAAATCACCATTTATCTTAAATACTTCCATCTCACACAAAAACCCACAAATCTAAGAGCTTAAGCTTTACAAACTTACCACTTTCTCCTTCAATCTTTTAGGTAATTCGTGAACACTTAGGCTTAATCAAGATCTCTTCAGATCCAACTCAAAACCCATGAAAAATGGATGCACTCATCTTCCTCTCATGGTTGGTTGTAAGTCACCCTTTCTCCTCTTCTCTCCCATTTTGTTTTTTACACTCACGGCTATGTTACAAAAATGAAGCAACTTTGTCTTACTTTTGGCTTTTTATACTCTTTAAAAGACACATGTCACTTTCTATTAGTCTACTCTATTGACTCATTAATCCACTAACTTTAAAAAAAAGAACAAATTGCGTTTTAATGAATTTAACTCACCAACTAATCGAATTACCTTCCGAAAATATTTCATAACTATCTTATAATCAAATTAACCATAAAATGTTCTAATTAGGGTGAATACTTATTGATTGGATGCTTTAAAAAATTTCAAATGGGTTTTAAATCATCAATATCCATTATTTTTGGAAAGGGCATTTTAGTTATAAGCTTTCAGAATTCCCAAATCCATCCGATCAGATGTTTCAGTATCATTAAACTCTAATACTTATTTTAGATATTTTTCAATATTTCGGGTTGGGTCCCCCAAAAATACTATTCACCTTAATTCACTATTCATCTTAAAATACTATTCACTGAAAATAAAATTTTATATTTAATGAAAGGAAACGTTCAGGGTTTTACACCTGTATCTAAAAGCTTTACAATTTCTTTCACTACCATCTCTTTTATTGTTTGATTGAGTCTCCTTTTTGGTTCTCTTAATGGCTTAACATTTTTCCTAAAAGAATCCTATGCATACGACTCGTTGAAATTATGTCTTTTATATTAGCTAAGGTCTAACTGATTGTAGTTATATACTCCTTTAGAAGTGCTACTAGCATTTCTTCTTTCTCTTTAGTCAACCTTTTTGAGGTGATCGCAAGTGTTGACTCTCTCTCATCCAAATAGACATATTTTAAGTTATTAGGTAGGGCTTTCAATTCTTTCTTTGAAGCTTATAAAACGTAAGGCAATATTTTTTTTGAGTTGTAGTAATTTCAACATTTAATATTTTTTACTCTATTGGCATCATTGATAATGATTATAAGACTTTGCAAAATTATTTAACTTGCTCAATCACTTCTAAGTTAGCATTAAACTCTAACTCATTACCAACGCTTTCTTCTTCAAAAATATTTTGTATAATTGAATTCACAATATCTATATGATAAACATAGTGAAAATCATTTGGGAACTCCATTGCTTCAAAAATAGTAAATTTCAATATTTGCCATCAAGCTTAATAGAAAGAGTACCTTCATCCACATTAATTTGTATTTTAGCCATCTTCATGAACGACTTTCCCAAAATAATTGAAGCTGAATGTTATACACTATCTCCATTCATTTTAAGATGTAAAAATCTCCTGAAAATATCAAACAATTAACATGAATCAAAACATCCTCTACAACACCAATGGGACACAAATAAGGATGATTAGCTAGCTGAATAAGAGCTTTAGCATCTTACGAAGAATTCAAATTTAAAGTTTGATAAATATGGAATGACTTTAATAGATGTAACTAAGTCTAGCATGGAATACTCAATTTTCTTGTTCCTAATGATACAATAAAGTGTAAACATATCTGGATCTTTGCATTTTTCTAGTAATTTCCTATTTATTACAGCTGGTACATTCTTACCTAAAATTATTCTTTCTTTCAAGAACTTTGAATATTTTAAAATTTTCTTAATGGCTTATAGTAAAGGTATATTGATTCAAATTTTCTGAAGGTCTCCAAGATCTCTCTTTCATATTCCTCTTTTTCTATTTATCCAATCTGTAAAGGAAAGGAGGTACACGTGCATTAGATGGTATAGGTAAAGAAAAAACAAAATTGACCTTTATTTCATCTTAAGCTAGAGATTCATCTTTATCTTCTCCTTCTTGATGCTTTTCTACCTCTATTGGTAAAGAAGAGTTGGATTGAACTTCTTTCCCACTTCTCAATGTTATTGTACTTATATTCTTTCTAGAATTAACTATTATTTGTGAAGTTAATTTTCTTGATGCTTGTGCTTTCAATTTACTAATAGAAGTGGCTAATTGTATGATCTGATTTCCTAAATTATGAAGACTTGTCCTTGTTTCTAATTAAAATTACAGAGTATTATTAGCAAGGGACTTAACAATTTCTTCAAAAGATATAACTGAATTTAACAAACTTTCATTGCCAAAATGCTTGTGATCTCTCCATCCTGTGTTATAATAATTTAAGTAAGGGTCAAATTTTTGTTGAGGTTTATTAGGAAATCTCCTTATTACATTATCTTTTTGAATTGAGTCTTGTTGTAATATAGGGTATAGTATAATGCTTATAAGGTGAGCATATTTCACATATTCATATTAATAGATATTGACCTACAACCATTTAACGAAATAGAGTAGTTAAATACAAAATTTTATCCTCAAAGCTAATAGTGCTTACCTCATTCACTAGCTTAATAGCTCCATCTATCATTGTTCCAAATTATTGAGAATTTTCAAACATATTTGAAAATAATTATCTAGTGGTGGTGTTTTATTTATTAAATATTTACTTTTTTAATTTTAGAATAAGATGCAGGAGTTATTGTAAAGATCATTGTCTGAAAAAATGAGCCAAATGTAGATGAAATTTGCAACAATGTCCTTGGTATAAGATCAGGGTACGTCAAAGGTCTTGAATATGGCCTTAAGCCAACGGGTTCATGTAATGATGCTTTAAAAGGAGAATCAGTTGCTTAAGGCTCAGTTACAATGTAATGAAGAAAAGTTAGAACATAGTGAATAAAAGTTAGACCGTATTGAACAAAAGTTGGCCAAGCTTGAAAAGATTGTCAAACAAATACTTAAATTATGTAAGTAGTAGTTATGATGAAAACAAGTCTTAGTTTGTACATAAGTTTTTTGTTAACATTTGTAATTAACATTTAATAACATTTTATTTCTTATATAAAATGCTTCTAATTTTTATTTATTTGTATTTATATATTTTTAATAAATTATAAATACAAAATCTAAATATTACAAGCAATAAGATGGATTAAAAATATTACCATTAATTATAATTAAATGAAAAAATTAATAGGAATGTTTAGCAAAAAATCAAAATTTGACGCAAAATTTTTTTAGCTACGTTCGTGAAAATGTTGCCAATAACTGTTGAAAATTATTAATAATTAAAATTTAAATAAAATTTTTTAAAAATTAAATAAAAATTTAGCTAAAAAGATTTTGTTACGATTCTAAAATCATCACCAAAACTTTTTATCTAAGTTTTACAAACCTTCGCCAATAACATTTATCTACATTCCTAAAACTATCATGAAATATATTTTGCTACAAAATGCTAATCGTCATAAAAAATTATTACCTACGAATATGATAATGTATCTAATAACTTGAATCCATCGAATATGTCTTATTTCTATCACTTAACCTAAAATCCTAATGTTCTTTGAATCACTTTGAATGCAGAAATAATGGAAGGATTATGAACCAGTACTAGGATTAGGAAAAGATTCATTTGTTTTCACGATATATCCTAGTATTAAAAAACGAAAAGTAGGAATTTGTCAACTGCAAAGTTTGTTGTTGATCAATACTCCAATGACACATTATGAAAATTAATCCATATTGGCACATGCATCATCTTGAGTTTCTCCATTTCTAGTATTTTGTCTATAAAAAAACTAACAAGCAAGGATTGCCATTTCTTATTGTCCAAAGAAAGCATAAAATGATTTAAACCATTCAATATGTCTCAATAAATACAACCTAAAGGCTTAATTTTAATTAGATTATGTTTCTTTGTCTGTGCCACTATGTCTTAAATAATTTTGCTTTATGGTTCATCCATTTTAGATTTATTTTCATTTTAAATTTCATGCTAAACAAACTATTAGTCTCCTCTATATAATCACTAAGTACAATGGCAACAACAACAATAAAGAGTTCTAATTGATTCTTTCTTAAGAGTTCTCTAATATACTTGTTAGGAATGATGATATTAATACTTTAGCTATAAATGCAGTAGAACAGGAGGTGCTAAAGCTCATAATAGCAAAATCACACATTAAATCAAATCTTGCAGTTCTTGCTTCAAAATTTAGAGGTATGTTTAAAAATCATTGCTTCTATTCTTGTGAGTTTGAGTAAAATTTTAGATACATGGATTGTAGATACATGCCTAAATACTTTATTAACCTCATTGCAAGTTAGAATATGATTGGAAGTGGCTTTCACGTTCTTAGTCATGAATGTAAATATGGGTTTTGATATGAGTTCATACTTCCTATTCTAAGCTAGCTCATATTTCTTAAGTACAAAACCTTATGTTGTCATATATATCATTACAAGGTTTATCATAGTTTTCCAACCAATAGCACTCTTTGGTAGAATGCGAACTCAGTATGTCAACTTAAATTGATTTATCATTATATTATTTTCAACTAAAATTGTATTTAGGATTAAGTAATTTACTTACAATTGTATAGCTACATAGACAAAAGTTGGATAACTCATCAAAAATAGTCCACTCAATACTTAGAAGGAGTGAAGAATTTCACAAAATTTGTAAAAGATCAAATGGGTTTAGAATGTGAAATTTATTTTCCATGCATAGATTGCCTAAATTTCAACATTCAAAGTCAATATATGGTATATAATCACTTGATAATTTGAGGCACAGACAAATTCTATACTCCATGGATTTTAACATGACGAATGTTCTAAAGTAAGTAATGCCAGAAGTGTTGATACAGGTGATGATGGTGATAACAAGAATGATGTAGATGATAGTAATATTAATGAAGACGTAGATGATGGGATTAGAGAGATGTTAGAGGATATGGGTAATTATATGGAGATTATGAATGATAATACTTTACCTAATACATTTGGTAGAGTTATCGAAGATAATTTTAGAAAGTTATTGAAATTTGCTTGAGAATAATTATATCTAGGGTGCTATAATTTTTCATAGCTATATTTTGTTGTCAAGTTGTTGCACTTGAAGGTATATAATAGATGAAGTAACAAATCTTTTGACATGTTGATTGAGTTGCTTAATGATACATTACTGATTGGCCACAAATTACTCAAATCTTACTATGAAGCAAAAAAAATTATTAAGGGACCTTAGGTTAGGATATATATCAACACATGCTCGAAAGTATGATTATGCTATCTTTTGGAAGGAAATTAAAGATCTTCAAGAATGTCCTATTTGTGGTACATCAAGGTGACAAGTGGATGATGGAAAAAAAAAGATACCCTATAAAATCTTGAGATACCTCCCTATTAAGCCACAATTACAAGTGCCTTTTATGTCAACAAAAATAGCTATAGAAGAGACATAAAAAGGAATACATCGATGATAACATTATACGTCATGTAGTAAACTTAAAGGCATAGAAAAAGTTTGATGAGAAGTTTCCATGGTTTGCAGAGGATTGTCATAATGTTCGAATTAAGTTAGCCTGTGATAGATTTAATCCATTTGGTAATATAAGTACTTCTTACAACATATGGTTAGTAATTCTTATGTCATATAATTTGCCCTAACAAAAGTGCATAAAAGAGCCTTTTTTGTTATTGTCTTTACTTATTCCAGGAACTATTGCTCCTAGTAAAGATATCGATGTATACGTGCAACCACTAATTGATGATTTAAAACATCTCAGGAGGTTAGATTAGAAACTTATGATTTTGTTAAAGATTAAAAATTTAGAATGCAAGCGGCTGTTTTGTGGACTATAAATGATTTTCCAGCTTATGACAATTTATCTGAATGGAGTACTAAAGGGTATATGACATGTCCTGTGTGTAAATATCAAACTCTTTCAATGAGGCCACAAAGTAAAATATGTTATATGGGACATCGTCGTTACTTGGAACATGGACATAAGGCAAAAAAGCAAATTGTTCAATGGCAAAGTAGAATATAGTGAAGCTCCTTTGTACTTGTCTAGTGATGATGTGGTTGATCAACTAACAGATTTACAAGAGTTTACACCTGAAAAATGCTTAAGTAAAAGAAAGTGAAAGTGAACTTTTCTTAATCTTAATTGGAATGAAAAAAAGCATATTTTTCAGTTTGCCATTTTGGAAGGATTTGCTACTGAGATGATAAGATCTTGTCTTGATATATTATTTGATATTATCTTCTTTGTTTTGGATTTTTTGGTGCTTAAATATTAAAATTAATGTTTGCTTTGTTTTAGGAGATGAAAAGTAAAAATTGCATCAAATTAGGATCTTATTGATGATAATGACGAATCTTAGGTAAAGTAAAGAGATTGCTACAGTGGATAAGACTTAAAGAGTTGGAGTTTAACTGGGAAACATATTGCTATCCTTATAATATATGAGTTTGAATTTGTTTTAGATAGATATTTTTACAAGTTAGAATTCGATTAGAATTAGGTCAGAAAATCCTATAAAAGGGTCGTTCCTCACATCAGAAAGAATAAGTTCTCTCTTCTTATGTTTTTCGCAATTCTTTGTCTTTCTTCTATTTTTGTTATTGAAGTTAAAGTCATATGTGGCTAAATTCAATCATTTTGATTCAAGGTAATTCGATATTCTAGTTGTAACCTCGTGAGGTTTTGTGTTCTAAATCTTTTATTCACGTTTTAATTCAAGTATTTCATGTTTTAAGTTCTCATATTTCATGAATGATTAATATTGATTAATCTGACAATTTAATTTAATATTAATAATTCTATCGCTATCCATTAATTCAATGATCCGTAATTGTCATGAAAGATTGGTACAAGAGGTAAATAGGTTATTTATGAAATTGCATATTTAACTTATGATAAACAAGAAAACTAAATTGAATAGTTTTAGCTATATCGATTATTTAATTTAGGATTTTGGATTTTTCATGAAGCTCATTGCTATCATTTATTTGATATGGAATGTTATCACACCCGGTCAATGAATGGTAAGTTTTGGTTTAGATGTTGGGTTCATTGAACTAATTAATTTATAGAAATTTGAGACTTATTATGACTATCGTAATATGTTTCAGACCAACTGCTTAAATTGTGAAAATATTCTTTTTAAACCAATGATAATGTTACAATTAGATGAGATCTTTCCCTTGAATTAGAGTTTGGTAATCTTGACTTTCTCATTTTTAAATTCAGTTGATTTAATTTATTTGTGTAGTAATTTTAGTTAATAAGTTATTTAATCAAAAAAAACCCCAACTTGTTTTATTTATTGAAATTAAGAATCTACTGTTTAGTTCTTTAGGGATTCGAACTAGTTCTACAACTACTACAAGAAGTTAGAGAATCAGTATTATTTTGAGGGCTTTGACAACACAATCATGAGGCATAATCTTGATGTAATGCATATTGAAAAAAAAACATTCGTAAGAATATTTTAGATACTTTGTTAGAATTGATGGCAAATTGAAAAACAAAATTAAGGCTATATTAGACTTGGAAGATGTGAATATAAGAAAATATTTGCATTTGAAAAAGGAAAGATGATGGGTCATACATGATTCCACATGTACGTTACAATACAATCATGAGGCATAATCTTGATGTAATGCATATTGAAAAAAAACATTTGTAAGAATATTTTAGGTACTTTGATTGGAATTGATGGCAAATTGAAATACAAAATTAAGGCTAGATTAGACTTGGAAGATATGAATATAAGAAAAGATTTGCATTTAAAAAGGAAAGATGATGGGTCATACATGATTCCACATGCACGTTGCAATATGTCAAAAAAGAAGAAACAAACTTTTTGTCAATTTCTTAAATTAGTTAAGATTCTTGATGGGTATGTATTTAAATATGGCTCGTTGTGTCAATGCTAATGAGGGAAAAGTTTTAGGGTCGAAAAGTTATGATTTTCATGTACTTCTACAATGATTAATGTTGATGATAAAATGTATGTTGATCATGATGTCTCAAACATAATATCGGTAACATTTATGTTGATAATGTGCTTCATGTTGATTATTGAATATATGTTAATTATAAGGATTGGATGTGTCATGAAAGTGCTCTTTATCTTATCTCAAGTGTAATGTTGGCAAAATTTATGTTGTTAATGTGCGTAACGTTGATGATTAAATGTAAGTTGACAATGATTATTAGATGAATCATGAAAGTGCTCTTTATAGTCTCAAACATAATGTTGGTAATATTTATATTGTTAATGTGTGTAATGTTGATGATTGAATGTTGTTAATGTGATTAATGTTGAGGATTGAATGTATGTTGATTATGATGATTGGATGTATAATGAAATTTCTTTGTATATTGTCTCAAACATAATGTTAATAACATTTATGTTGTTAATGTATGCAATGTTAATGATTGAATATTGATAATGCGACTAATGTTTATGATTGAATGTATGTTGATTATGATGATTAGATGTAACATGACAGTACTTTATATTGTCTTACATGTAATGTTGGTAACATTTATGTTGTTAATATACGTAATGTTGGTGATTAAATGTTGTTAATGCGATTAATGTTGATGATTAAATGTATGTTGATTATTGTGATTGGATGAATCATAAAAGTGCCCTTTCGTTTGTTTTATTGTAATGTTTCTAACATTTATATTTTTTATAGATATCTAACATAATGGCACTTGGTAGAAACAAAGGGAAGAAGGTGTCAAATATGTAAATTATAGAATGGAGGGATTTGCAACTTCAACCAGATCAATCAGTTGGTGCCATCAACATTCTACCTCAAACACCAATGAAATTAGTCATACACAACTTCATTATGCCTTAAACAACAATGAAGTAACTAGTACAAGTTTGTTAATCTTTAACACCTTCAACTAAACTTATGCTCAAATATATATTTACATATTCTAATATTTCCTTATCAATATTGATTTATTGTGAGCTTCCAATGCCAATATTAGATAAAGATGTAGAGGTAAAACTAGAGGTTATGAATTTCAACAAATGAATGTTGCTATGAATTACAAGTTATCAATACAAAATAATACTCAACAAGGTCATCCTGTAGATAAGGTCCAATCTACAAAATTATCAAGTGAATTAGGGATTATTACAAGAACAAAATTACCTTGTCTAAAATATGTTAAGGACTTGAAGGAATACAACTTTCTTGAAAATTTATTGGATAAAGTTGCGGTAATTTTTCAAAATATTTAACTACATGTAATATAATGATTTAAAGATTAATTACAATTTTACTTATTATTCATAGTTGAAATTAAATATTGTGGATATTAAGACCCATATGTTTCAAACTATTTTACTTTATTATTGAAACAAATGACTAGGGATCGTTATTTCAAGTTGCATAAGTATTATAAATCTTTTCATTCTAATGTAGAGGTATAGATTCATGTTCTCGAATGAATGTCTGAAGAAAATTGGAATAGTTTGTGTGCTTATTAGGCTAACCCGAAAGTTCATTGTTGTTTTCTTTGCCTTCTCCTTTGTTTCCATTAATCTTGTTAGATGATTTAACGACTATGTTATCATTTTTCTTTCCTATAACATTTTCTTTCCTTAGGAAAATTATGAGAATGCAAAAGTCAGTAGAGCAAAAATGAAACCTCATAATCAATGGTCAAAATCATTTGTAGTTGTTCGAAATAATATGTAAGATCTTTGTTTGCAAGTTATACTATATTAATAAACACTACATTATTTATTGTGCATTGTATTTTTCTTTCATAAAACAGAGTGAGAAGGAGCTACATGGATAAGAGTGTGATAGGATCACACTATATAAAAGTCACTCATTATAAGGAAGGTAAAGGATGGGTGCCATAAGAAGCAAAAAACAATTATGTAAGTATAAAATTTTGTTTAATATTTAGTTCATTTATTAATATAGTAATAAGTAGTAATATGTGGATTGAATAGTGGTTTTCTTTTTTTAATTTTAAGAATAAGATGCAAGAGTTATTAGATAAATCTATGTTTGAGGGGAATGAGCTCAGTGTTGAAAACATTTGTGATACCGTATTTGGTACATGTTCTGGCTATGTGAAAGGTCTTGGCTATAGCCCTAAGCCAAATATTTCAACCTCAACATATAAAACAATCATTCAATACCTTCAAGAGGAAAAGAACAAGCTTAAGGCTGCATTACAAGCTGAAGTAATTAAGGGACAAGAAACTCGAGCAAAATTAGCAAAATATTATATGTTATTCAGAAGATTACTTAGCCCGGATTATGATTGAAATGAAGAGGAAAGCGAAGGGTCTTAATTCTATCTCCTATACTTTTTTCTTTTAATTCCTATATGTATTATAATTTAAATTTAATACTTTTTTTCCTCGGATTACCGAATTGATGAAGATGCAACTGATGAGTGATTATGTTGTGAATGGTAAAGTTATGTGATATTTGCTTTAATTAGAACCAAATACTTATTATTTCAATACTCACAATATTTTTAGTGTACTTTGACTAAGCTTTTTGGATGATTACATGTTCATTGACATGAACAACATTTTGTAATTGTTTGAGTTATGCTCTAATATTTTTGTAATCTGAGCATTTATAATTTGTAAATTGGTCTCTTTATTTATTATTTTGCCTATAAGAATTTTTAAGTTATCATTAATTTCTTTTTTATAGGAAGAATATTTTTTTGTTGGTATAATTTAATGATATTTATATATTTTTATTTTTATATACAATGCTTGATATTTTGAATTAATAATATTTTTATAAGATTTACTTGTATAAAAAATTCACAATAAAAATATAACAATACATTTTATACAAAATATATTGTTCAATAATATGAATTAAAAATGTAACAAATAACATATCGCAACATTATTAAACACGTAATAATTAATATTTGGCTACGTTGTGTAAAACGTAGCAAATAAACTAAAAAGATTTGGCTACATTTTAATTAAATATGTACCTAAAAACATTTGATTATGTTTCTAAAAACATAGCTAATAGTGTTTAGCTATGAAAAATGTATCCAAAAACTATTGGCTACGATTTCTGAAAACATCACCTATAGTTTTTAGCTACGGAGATTTGGTGATGTTTTGTGCGACGAAGTAGGAATGTAGCTAAAAACTATAGGTGATATTTTTAAAACATTTAGCTACGTTTTTTTTTCATAGCGAAACATCAACTTTGTTGTAGTGCAAATTTGATCTAATCTCCACTTTTTACCTCCTAAAGTAAAACAAGTATCAATTTTACCAATTAAGCACCAAAATCAACCCAAAATCAACGAGATAAGTCTAATTAATATAACCTAATCACTTCTTATCAATATTTTAAGTTATAAATCTTTAATAGGTTATGTGTATTGAATTTGGGAGTGTTTCGAGTAGCATTAAGGTTCCTCTTTATTATAAAAGAAGACTGTAAAAGGATTATTTTTGTGAAGAAAAGAGTGTACAAAAGTTATTTTTCAGCTTAAAAGAAGAGTTATACTGAAATTTCAAAAAGAGTATTAAGTGAAAACGTAAGTAAGGGTTGTTTGCAAACCACTACAAATCAATTTACATTTCTCTTTTCTTACCCTTGTTATATTATTGCTAATTATATTTGCTATTAAATTTTATTACTTTATTTATTTATTTTGATTATTTATAATTTATATATGCATGTTAACACACTAAGTAATGAAATATATTGTTTTAATTTTACCATCCAATTAACCCTCCCTCTTCCTAGGTATTATTAAAGATTGACAAAGACTTCTTTCAAGATTTAAATAAATCTTTATAGAATTAATAAAAAAATTTGATATTTTCGACATATTGAAGTGTAAGGGTATAAGTTAAAGTTGGAAGTGAATTGGCTAAAAAGATGAAATAGCAATTATAATATTCCTTAGGGTAAAAGACATAGACTTTCCCTGCAGTTTAAATTGTTTTTGAAAGACTCCTTAATATTTAAAGTTCTTGAAAATAACTCTTTCTAATTTTCAGTTCTCTAGAAAAATTATTCTCTTAGATTTCAATTAAAAAATAACAATGAAATATATGCCCTACGAATATCACACTTGTAATAATCAAATATTATTTATATAACGATTCAATCTAAATTTTGAACTCGAAACAAACTTATTAAATCTAACTCGATCTAATAATTTATTATAATTATCTTAAATTATTAATTTAATTGGTTCGAATAAGGTTTAAACAATGAGTTAGATTACTATATTATTGACATTTAATTAGTCTATGTCTAATATTACTACCGCACATAGTTTGTCATTAAATTTTAACCAAAATTTAAGAGAAAGAGTTTTTATGGAAAATTAAAAATTAGAAAAAATATTCTCAAAAATTTTAAAAATTAATTTGTTTAATTCTTAAACTATAAAGATTTATGTCTTTTACGATATTCTTTATAAATTGTAATGACTACCTAGTCGATGGAGTATGGTCACTAGCTATGGAGATGGCGAGGGAAAGGAAATAGTAAAATAAAGGTTTATAACAAGAATTTTGACGGATTAACTATAATCTACTAATATATGAAAATATGTATTCTCAAATATAATATTATAGTAATAATTGTGCAAAATCACATAATAAAATATTAATATATTGTAAAAATTATCACATCACAGAACCCTATGAGGTTAAATTTAACTAATTAGAGATGTTTTTGAACAATAACTAATAGTATACAGTCGCCTGCAATATCCCTCAAAATTAAAGAAAGGAAATTCTTACGGTGGCAATTTCCCTTACCTCATTACTTTGCAATTTCATGGGATAATTTGATCTCTTGGCCACCTATAACCATAGGATGTTGTCATTTGCTCAGAAAGCAGTGGCGGTAGTGCAGGGTGGCAAGGGGGGGCTACCGCCACCCTTGATCAAAAAGAAATGATTATTTGAGAAATCGATTTAAAAAGAAATTAGCAGAGCTTCGACCCCTTAAAAATTAAAAAATTAGCCGATTTTTGATTCGCCCCTCCCTTAAAAATTAGCCGAGCCTCCCCACTGTCGGAAAGTACACAAGGAAAAAAAAGAAACAAGGTCGTTGGATTATGAGAAACACAAGGCATCAAAAGCTTGAAGTGTAACCTATAGACATTAACTGTAAGATAACATCAAGGGAGTGGGAGTCATACTCGTAAGATGAAGAAGATTCAATTACTTGTTGGGGAGTGTATAGCTTCCAATGCTCACTGTAGCTTTCAACTATTTATTTTTTTCCTTTAATGTCCGCTTAGATAGCATTAGTTTTATACTAGGGAATAGAATTCAAGAGTTTAGGAAAATACACAATGAGCTGTCTCATTCTTGACAACAAAGTATAAAGCCTTTGGATTTATGTTCTTTAATAAAAAGATACATGACAAAAGCAGCTGTGACAAAAAACTTATCAACAATGAATTCGGTTCATACAAAATTGAAAATTATCTCTTCAAGATAACTTAGGGTAGGTGCCCTAGAAATTTGTCTCTTATTGTTTTGTACTTGTAGAAACTTTTAAACTTTGGCCTGATCTAAGGATTTCTCTAAATATATGTAACCAATATACTTCTTATGATCCATTCGCAAAAGCTTTTGCTGTAACTAATTATCAACGTTCTTAGAATAACACCTTTGAGACACTTAAACTTCTTTAAGTTTTAGCGGTTACCTTGTCCCTAGTGGTGATTCCCACTTTCCATTATCAAACTATCTGTAAAAAAATATAATATGCTTACTCATTCATTACTTATCGTGTAAAAATGGTCAGTATATATATACGAATTGAGTTCTAAATTAGAGCTATAGAAAAGGAAGTGAAATCCTTTACAGGGATTGAGTATTTACAGGGATTGAGGTTTGACTAGTATCTGCTATGATATGTGAATAACAGCAGAAAATAAAAGCCATGATTGGTGGAGAGAGATCTGATTTATTTCCAATAATTTGATTCATTTTCAATACTCCCCCATCAAGTTGGAACATGAAGGTTAATAATGCCCAACTTGCATAGAAGATATCAAAATTGGTCTTGTCCCAAGGCCTTAGTGAAAACATCGGCTGGTTGGTGCTTGGTGGGCACATATTGAGTAGCAATATCATTCATTTGGAGTCGTTCACAAATAAAATGGCAATCAATTTCGATATGTTTAGTGCATTCATGATAGACAAGATTTGCAGCAATGTGGAGAGTAGCTTGGTTGTCACCAAATAATAACATAGGACTATCATAAGAGATGCCAAGATAAGATAAAATGCTTCGTAACCAAAGTAACTCACTTGTGGCAGCTACCATAGATCGGTATTAAGCTTTTGCAGAGGAACCGGAGATTGTTGGCTGTTTCTTTGTTTTCCATAAAATAGCAGACATGCAAAGAGTAGTAAAATACCCAGTGGTTGATCTCCTTGTCATTGGTCAACCAGCCCAATCAGAGTCACAAAAGCCTTTAAGCGTCAAGTCACTAGATGAAGAAAGCAAAAGTCCTTGTCCAGGAGAAGATTTAAGGTAGCGAAGCACACGCATGGATATAGTAAGGTGATTTTCCCGAGGGTCTTGTATGAATTGGCTTAGAATATGAACTGAGTAACTAATATCTGGCCCAGTAATTGTCAAATAAATGAGGTGACCAACAAGTCAACGATATTGGGAGGGGTCATCAATGGGAGCACCAGAAATCTGAAGAAAGTTTATGATGTTGTTTCAAAGGAAAGGCACATGGCTTGGCAGTTAGCATTCCAGACTCTTTAAGGATGTCAAGAGAGTACTTTCTTTGAGATAGAACGATGCCAGCCGGTGGACGGGCCACTTCAATACCTAAAAAATACTTAAGAGGACCAAGATCTTTTATATGAAAGCAAGTATTAAGATGCTTTTTGAGTTGTAAACATTTATCTGAATCATTGCTATCAATTATTAAATTATCAACATAAACAAGAACAGCAAGAAAGGTTTTACTATTATTGAGAGTGAAAAGAGAGTGATCTGCTTTGGATTGAATGAATCCAAAATCAAGCAGTGCAGTAGAGAACTTCGCAAACCAGTTTCGAGAGGCTTGTTTTAACCCACAGATTGACTTTTGGAGTCGGCAAACTCGATTGTCTCCCTTTGTGCCAAAACCTGGGGGTAAAGACATATAAACTTCTTCATGCAAATCGCCATTGAAGAAAAGCATTGTGGACATCCAATTGATGGAGTTCCCAATTTTTAATGGCTGCAACAGCTAATAAGCATCTAACAGTAACAAGCTTTGCGACAGGGGCGAAGGTCTCATGAAAGTCAAGCCCCTCAACTTGTATGTAGCCCATAGCCACAAGTCTAGATTTGTAGCATTCAATAGACCAATCAAAGTTATACTTGATTTTAAATATCCATTTTGAACCAATTGGCTTCTTTCCTGATGGTAGCTCAGTCAACATCCAAGCGTTGTTCTTTTCGAGAGTTGCTATTTCATGTTCCATAGCTTCACGCCATTTTGGATCTGTGATAGCTTGAGAAAAATTTTTAGGCTTATCTATGGTGGAGATGGCCACTAAGAAGGCCAAATGTGAGGGAGAAAACCGATCATAAGAAACAAATTTAGCTAAAGGATGAGCAATACCTGAGGAAACTGCATGGTTCGAGGAGCGAGATGGATTTATTATTTGAGCATGGTGAACATAGTCCTGTAGGTAAGCAGGTGCTTTTCGAATATGTTGAGGGTAGGAGGAGGAATTGATGCAGTTGGGAAGTTGTTCAATAATGGAGGCAGGATTATTTGTCAAGTTTTCTTCAATAATTGAATCAAGTGTGGCAGAAGAAAAATTGGTGGTTTGGTCATTTGTTCGGGAAGTGTTACGGTCAATATCATCATGGATGGGTAAAGGGAAAACAGGATTGGATTTATCTTTGTCAAGAGTGATGATATTGTTCTTAAAAGGAAATTGATCCTCGTAAAATACAACGTCGTGAGATACAAAAAAAATTTTAGTATCAAGATTATAAAGATGGTAACCTTTTTGACCATATGGGTATCCAATAAAAATGCAACGAGATGCATGTGAATGAAACTTATCATGTGTTTTAGAGTTAACATGGGCATAGCAAAGACATCCAAAAACACGAAGGTGAGAAAAAGAAGGCTTTTTTGAAAACAACAGTTCATAAGGTGTTTTACCATGAAGAATAGGTGCAGGAGTATAATTTATAATGTACGCAGTAGTAAGAATGCATTCTCCCCAAAAGTGAAGAGGAATTGCATATTGAAAACGAAAGGCATGAGCAACTTCCAAAATGTGGCGATGCTTATGTTCAACGACACCATTTTGTTGGGGCGTATAGGCACAAGTGAGTTGATGAAGAATGCCATGTTTGCGAAAGAACTTTTGCATGAGTTGTGAAGTAAATTCTAATCCATTGTCAGTACGTATACGTTTAACTTTCAAACCAAATTGGATATGAACCATAGTGCAAAAGTTTGTCAAGTAAGAATACGTATCATATTTGTATTTCATAAGATAAACCCAAGTGGTTCTGGAGTAGTCATCAACAATAGTTAGAAAATAATGTGCACCAATGTGTGAAGTGGTGTCATATTTTCCCCAAATATCACAATGGATTAATTCAAAACAAACATTTGATTTGCTACGACTTATAGGAAAAGAAAGTCTCATTTGTTTTGCACGATGGCAAACATCACAACATTTATTAATAAGTTTATGAGAGGAAACAGAAATATTAGGAATAAAGGAAAGTTTATCAAAAGATGCATGACAAAAACGTTGATGCCATAAGGTAACAGATGGTGCAACTGTAGTGGCTAAAGATGCTATGGGTAATTAAATGTTCTTGAAGTAATAAATCCCATCTCGAAGCTCACCCGTTCCAATTAGTGTCCTCGTGACTAGGTCCTGTAAAACACAAAAGGTAGGTAGGAAAATTACAATAGAATTGAATTGTTTTGTCAATTTACTAACAGATAGTAAGTTACATTTAAATTCAGGTATATAAAGCACATTATTAAGAATTAGCTGAGGTGAAAGCCTAGCACGACCAAAACAAGAAATAACAATGCTAGAGCCATCAGGAAGTTTCACAGGTAATAAATCATTACATGATTAAATATCAAAAAGTTTAGACTTTGTGGCTATCATATGATCAGAAGCACCACTGTCTACTATCCATTCATAAGGAAAGGTTTCGGTTTTAGTAATCTTACCAGTAAAGTTTGCAGTGAGTTGTTGTTCATCAATATTAAGGAGTGACAAAAGTTGCTCACACTGCTCTTTACTTAAGCCATGGATGGATGTAGGATCAGGAGTTGTCACTGAATTGTTGGCATAAGTGCTACTAGTGCGGGTGTTCTTGATATGACCTTTGTTGAAAGTGTGTTAATCCTTGGTGTTTTTCTGATTGGTTCTTCCCCTATTCTACCAATTAGGAGGGTAGCCAATGATCTCGAAACAACGGTCCTTTGTATGCCCAGTATTGTTGCAATGATCGCAGTAATACTGATTATTTCTTCTTTGTGGTTGGATTCTACTGCTTTGTGTATGAAGAGCAGTGGCTTCAATCGATGGAGTGTGGGAAGCAAGTAAAGTTTGCTATTTTTCATCCCGTGATACGAGCGTATAAGCCTTATTAAGAGAAGGAAGAGGTTTTGTACTCAAAATTTGAGAGCGAATGGTCTTGAAAGCATCGCTTAGTCCAAGCAAGAACTGATGAACTTTCTCCTCATCAAGTTCAGTCGCAAATTCTTTGGCAGCACTACAAGTGCACTGTGGTACCTTAGAGTAAGTGTTAAGTTCATCCTAAAAACCCTTCAGTTTGTTGAACTATGCTGTAATAGACAAGTTATCCTGTGTTGTCATAATGATATCCCTTTTTAATTGATTTATACGAGCAGCGTTACCTTGAGAGAGCCTTTCCTCAAGATCCAACCACATGTCTCTTCTCGATTTCGCATAAGCCACGCTTGTGAGGAGATCAGTGGCTAATGAATTAAAAATTCATGAGATTACCATAGAATTGCATTTATCCCAGGATTGAAAATCTAGCGTAGAAAGGTCAAGTTTTGGTATCGACCCATCAATGAAACAGAACTTGTTCTTAGCTCGAAGAGCGTTGGTCATGGCCCTTTGCCACATATGATAATTATCTCCATTGAGTGGACAAGAGACTAAGGTTACCCCTGGATTATCCGAAGATTGAAGAAAATATGGTGATGCAGTATCAAAGGAGCTAACATTCTTGGTTTGTGAACCAGTAGCAGAGGTGTTGTTTGGCGAGGAAATTTCCTCTGACATATTGACAAGAAACAAGATTTTAGATATCTATATCAGGAACAAAACATGATCCAAAGAAGAGCAAACCTAGCTCTGATACCATGTAAAAAAAAATATAATCTGCTTACTCATTGATTACTTATCGTGTACAACTGGTCAGTATATATATACAAATTGAGTTCTAAACTAAGGCCTAATTAGAGCTATAGAAAAGGAAGTGAAATCCTTTACAGGGATTGAGTATTTACAGGGATTGAGGTTTGACTAGTATCTGCTATGATATGTGAATAACGGCAAAAAATAAAAGCCATGATTGGTGGAGAGAGATCTGATTTATTTTCAATAATCTGATTCATTTTCAATAGTATCACCCAAAATGAGCAACTAAAATCCATATCTCATGATCTCATTAATGCCACCATCAAGATAGCTAGCCATCAGGAGGTGATTTCTGAACCGCCTTATCGTTATGGTTGTTGGTATACTTTATCATCAAGTTTCCAAGCTAGACTGACCATTCATGTACTAAATACAAGCACTTTCAGCCTGGTAGAAATCTAATGCATGCCATATTTCCAGGATACGTGGTATCCAAGTTGACATCGAACAATTAACGAAATCTTTGTATTTCATTTAGTTCCCTAAATCATTGGATTTTTAGTCTCATAACCGCAGTTATATGCCCATATGAAATGGTCCAATCCAACATATAGCCGCGTGCACTTGCAAGACAGGGATTATATCATGGTTTTGTTGTGGAATATTATGCTTTTTATGCTTATGTTGATATTCTCTATTGGCTATGTAATATGTCATTCATTTCAAAGTAAAAAATAAATCGAGTCTTCTTCCAAATACTTTGTTTGCGTGAAGAATAATGCTTGTGGATGCTTAAACTCTCAAGAGCGAGACCTGAATAGTCATTGCATGCCATGCCACTTCCTATGTATAATGAATTATTTTAAATATATCATATCAAAGGTATCTTACCACAAGAAAAGAGAAATTAGTTTATTTAGCTGTGCTACCAAGACGAATGGGTTTTCGTTTATGGTGACTCTCTCGATTAAAAAAAGTCGTTTTGTCCCGTCTCTGCTAGGTTCTTTGCATATAAAAACTAACAAACATATGGCTGTCTGCATGATTAAGCATTTCGATTTTGTTGAGAATTCAGACCTCCCAAACCCACACCCAAGGATATTTCATAGACAAAAATAGCAAAAAATAGAGAAATAATAACAACACAAGAAAATTTACATGGAAACCCCCAAACTGGAGAAAAACCATGGACACCGAGAAAAAAATTCACTATGTGAAAAATTCTTACAATCACATAATTTTTCCTCTCACCCAATATCCCAATACACCAATTTACCCATAAAGAAATACCCAAAACAAATCCTACAACTCTCACCTCAAAAGAGGAATTTAACTAAAGTCAAATTTGTCATACAAATCTTTGACTTTGGATTGGTGCGCTAACCAAGGAGGTAGCACCCTCCTTATATAGGCAAGAGCCTTGCCCCAATTGTTTTCCCCAACTAATATGGGACAAACAAAGAAGCCAAACTCAACAATCTCCACCTTGGTGACTTTGGCTGATCCCACAACCACACTCCATCTCAATGAAGATCTCCTGAAAATAACATAACTCTCAATGTAGAGAATTATCATGCTTCACAACATCATGCTCCACCATAAAAGCATACCAACTCAGAATAAACCAATTCCAAGCCTTTCACTTCAGCACATGTCGAAAATAACCTTGTTGAAAAAATTATGATGCAACTCCCATGTTTGGCTTTCTTGGAAGTTCATCAGCCATCGACATAAATTCCACCACTCACCTTGCATCAATGCCAAACCAATGCCCGTGTGCAAACTTATGGACCCGCTAACAGTAACACATCCTTTATCATGGCAACTTTGGGATTAGCAGCATGCCATGAGGATGTACATGCCCCTTTTAGAGAGCAAAAGCAAAATCATCATTCATGGAGACAATGTGAGCAACATTGTTAGTCTCTCATTAACTAACCCAAAGCCTCTTGCCGAACCCGCTCCACCTCTCGGACAAATTTTCTTTATGAGCCCAGATTGTCCACACCTCCAGCAGACTATACAGCTGATATCAGGGATTTGCCTGCCTTTTAATGCCTTATGTAACCCCGACTGAATCAAAATATCCCTAACTTGCACTTGCCATAAGCCAAAATTGATTCTCCCATCAAATTTCTCTACCTCAAATCTGATAGAATTCGAAGCCCTATTTTTTGACTTTTTTCTATGCAGTTCTACCTTGATGAATTTTATCGTAAAAATGAATAGTACACCAGGTAAGTTCCCAAGAAAAAGAGGTGGATCACAAAGGACACGCTTAAGTACCAAGTCTTTCCTTAGCTAGAACTTTCCTAGACATGCACTTCCATACTACCACACCAAAGCTCCACCGCACCAAATGAACCTTTCTCAAGAAAATCTTTTCTGATGTGGAAGATCAGTCAAAACTGCGACCATAGAGCATACTCAAAATTTTTAAGGAAAACACACCTTGGCTCTGATACCAATTGTTGCGAATTTAGACCTCTCAAACCCACCCCCAAGGATATTTCATAGACAAAAATAGTAAAAAATAGATAAATAATAACAACCCAAGAAAATTTACATGGAAACTCCCAAACTGGAGAAAAACCACGGACACCAAGAAGAAAATCCACTATGTGAAAAATTATTACAATCACACAATTTTTCCTCTCACCCAATATCCCAATACACCAATATACCCACAAATAAATACCCAAAACAAATCCTCTAACTCTCACCCTAAAAGAGGAATTTAACTAGAGTCAAATTTGTCATACAAATCTTTGACTTTGGATTGGTGCACTAACCAAGGAGGTAGCACCCTCTTTATATAGGCAAGAGCCTTGCCCCAATTATTTCGCCGACTAATATAAAGGAGCCAAACTCAACAGATTTCTTCCCTAGATATGACATTGAAAATGGAAGAAGAAGAAGAAGAAGAAGAAGAAGAAGAAGATGGTCATGCCACGAAAAATTATTACTACGATGTCTCTCCATCACTAGCGGCCAAAACAGAGGTCGACCCATTTTCTTGGAGACTAAGTCTCGACGATTTACAGATATCAGAGAAAGATTGCGACAAGAATAGCCTTCACTGACGTCTCTCCTTTCTCCATACGTCAAGTAAAGTATTGGTTCTTCACTCTGACTTGCTTTATTGCTTGCCATGATATCTAAGTTCTAAATAGGAGGTAAGTGGGTTAGGTTAAACTATATATATTCGGTTGCTTTGCTTACATGTAAAAGTTTACACAAAGGCAGCATTCTTATGTTAATTATTTAGTTTTTTTACAAAGAGAATTTTAAAATCATTACTTTTTATTAAATAATTTTTACATATACATTAATTTATAAATTCGAACAAATCATTTAATGAATTAACATAATTTAAATGAAATAATTATAATAAGCTTTAACGAACCTACACCTCTAATACAACATCTTATAAAATTCAAAAAACTTAAGATTTAAGATTTTAAATATTAAATACATTTTAAAAAATTCTCCTTAATAATTTAAAAATGTTTAAAAAACCAAACCGGGCATCAAATCGGTCGAAGGGAAGGTTTAAGATTTAGAGGTTCAATCGGTAGTGAACCGCTATAAAATCGGTATATAATAAATAAGTAAAACTTATAAGAATAAGTAAAAATAAAATATTTTATTGAAATAAAAAATACACCAATGTCTATTATTATATAATGAACTATTAATAAATAAATATGAGTCTAATATAAAACTTAAAATAATAATAAAAATCAAATTTGTATTTCTGAAGGAGGTTGCATCTCATCATCTTCAAAAGCTCAAATTCTCCAACGCTATTTAAAGATTCGTAAACTACACTTTCATCCAAAGTATTGTCATCAACTTCTTCTACTACATTAAAATAAAATACAAATTATTAATGTATGAAATTATTTTCAATTGTAAACTTGTAATACAATATAATTTTAACTTAAATATGATCAAAATAAGATATGAACTAACCATCAGTAGATGTTCTTAATTCAGTCGTTGTGACAAATGCACATAAATCGTCTTTTCAAGTTCATTATAATCAAGATCAGGTGATAGTTCTTCTTCTTCGATCCAAAAATCAGTATGTTCAATACAATCAATATCAACTGGATCATATGTTCTCTTCTTACTAAGCGCTCTGAACACATAATAGAGAAATTATAAAGTCAATAATAAAAATAAAATTATTGAAATAAAAACAAAACTATAAAAAACCTGTTCTTCATTCTCAGATTATAAGTAACGTAAACAAGGTCATTAAGTGTTTGATGTTCCAAATGATTTCATTTCTTTGTATGAATACATTCAAAGTTGCTTATGTTGTATAAACACTTTTCAAAGTAATTAATGTAGTTGCAAACCTGGTAGCAGCGGGACGCACGATCTCAAACCAATATTCTTGCTTTCTTAACCAAGACAAAAATGTGACATAATTATACACAAAAATTGTAATCTTAGATGTGCGTGAAACAAGACTAGAAATATGATTCACACCACCAATGTCTTTTAAAATAAGATTTATATAATGAGCAGCACATGAGACCAATAAATATGCCCATATTTTGATTATAATAAGTACCCAGCTAATACACAATTTGCTGCATTATTTGTAACAAAATGCACAACATTCTTTGGTCCAACCAACCCGACAATTTCAGATAATAATTCAAATAGAGTATTAGCACTTTTTACCATGTCAGAAGCATCAACAGACTTGATAAAAGTTGTTACAATATTACAATAAACCAAGAAATTAATTAAAGTTCTTTATCTTTGATCAGTCCACCCATCTACCATAATTGTGTATCTTGTTGATTCCCAACTAGATTTATATGTATCCACAATTAACTGACATTCCTTTTTTAAATCTTGAAGTAAAGGTATACTCAATTCATAATAATATGCCAACTTAAATCCTGGACCTATTGCTGTTGTAGCATCAATTGCTTCTTGAAAATATGGTGAATTTAAAGCATTCAAAGGAACACATGAATGATAGAACCATTTAGCCTATGCTCTTTTACATCTCAAAACAACATCCTTATCAACCATAACTTTTTATACTGGGTTGAAAACCAGAAGTAGTTCTTGGAGAAAAATAAGAATCTATGTCAATAGTAGCTTTTCTTTTTCCTTTATCTAATGCTTGTAGTGTTTCATCATCTCCAAAAATATATCATGAGCCTCTTTATTTTCCTTTTTCTTTTTTACTTGTTGCTGCAAATATTTTCTAATCATGTCATGCACATCAAGTGGTACTTTTTTGCAAGAAGCAATATTACCCTTAACACCAACAAGGTGTTCTTTCATTCTAAAAATTCCTCCCCTTTTAAATATTCTACAGCAAATCGTACAGTTATATTGGGCATTCCCATTAGATGCTTGAGAAGAAGAAAATTAATTCCATGCTGGATCGGACTTACTATGAGTAGATGATACAATATTCATCGAATCTTTTTCTAATGATTCTATATTCTCCATTATGATTTAACCTAAAAAGGATAAAAAAAGAATTAGGTATACTATGGTCAACACAAAAGTCTCCTACTTAAAATAATTCTCATCACCAACAGTCACAACTTATAAGTCACAAGCTTAAAATTGTTCTTTAGGATACCTTTTTTTAACAATGTATAAACCTTATCTTATTGGCTAAGGTAAATTGTAAATATATAAAATTGTTCTCTAATCTCTTTTTCATGCATGTGACTAATTTCAGAAAATACAAAACCAATCTTCTAAGTCTATAATTTTTTGTTTTTGCATTTATTTAAGTGATTAAAGAGATAGAATATAAAAAGGAAGTTGACCCCTTATTAATATCTGCCTTTGGTTACATATATATGAGAAATATTTGCATAGTCAACAAAAGAATTTTTCATTTACTTAAAAAATTCAATTAAAAAATAAAATAATTAAGTAAATGAAAAATTCAAAGGAGATTCATAAGCAAGGATGAAGAGACTAGGTATTAACTTTGGCTAATACTCATATGATCAACTTTTATAAGTTCAAAGCCATTAAGTCCAGTTTATATTAACTTTGGCCAATGCTTATATGATCAACTTTTATAAATTCAATTAGTTCGACGCAACTTGAAATCCACAGATCAGATACATTTACAATATCAAACGAAAAGACAAAGAAGGAATAGTGATTGATGAGAAGGCAACGATAAGACCCATTTACTCCATTGGATGAGTATGATATGAGGCGGGTAACTATGGAAGGGGAAGCATGCAATCTTAGAAGCAGCGGTTCACCAACTTCTTTAGGTTCTTTTACACGGTGAATGAAATCAATTCGCATACATTGAAAAAAATTAACAGCAGAATGGCGAAATTGTGAGAATTGAATAAATCATTCAAAAAATTCTAAAACAAAAGACTTGAACCAAAATCACATACATACACCGAATACCAAATACACTCACTTTTTAAGCTTTTCTCCAGCAATTACTTGCACCACTTTAAAATTGTAACTTGCCAAAATAGATACACAGATGATTATTATCTTGCCAAAATATTGTAATTGTAGTTTCCATTCAGAATTGTATATATAACACAATGTTAAAGAAGACTAATTAATCAATAACTATGAATAAAGTAGAGATCTTTCATACTTGGTACATATCGTTATATCTTAAACATATCAAAAACTTAAATAACACAGTTTCACTCCAAAACAAATTATGTTAAACATTATCTCTTAACATACCTGAAACTTAAATAACACAGTCCAGAATTTATATTTCACTCCAAAACAAACTCTATATTTCACTCCAAAGCAAACTCTCGGATTCAAGTTGAAGCCATAGTGTTGAGGCGACTGTTTGCAAAGTTTAATCAGCATCTCAGACAAAGATAGAGATAGTGAGGCACAGTATGAGTTGTGAGAAACTTCTGGCCATCTGCATGAAGAATATTAAGTCATCACATAGACAATTATGGCATTCATAACTCATTTCATGGATTTCAAAATTCATTTGGCTAAGTTCCAAAAGAAATCATCAAGATTGCAAAAGCCAAATTCATCAAATTCGTTTGAGGAACAACTTATTTAGACTTCACTTACAGTATCCAAAGGTATGGAGCTTGCCTGATTCCTTCTCGCTCTCTGACTCACATGACCCACGCTACCCAAAAATGCCTAAATCATAAAACCAAAGATACAAAAAAGAATTAGCAATATGCTTGAAAGAAATCAAATGTAAAACCAAACGTAGACGAGAAATTTACCTACTGAAGATGGAGGCGATGAGATCTATGATGAGGACAGTGAAGATGATAAATGCCCAGAAATGGAAGATGACGGCGAGATATGGTGAAGATGGCAAAAAGAAAGATGATTTTGCTACGAAGAAATCTGAGAAGAGAGAAGATGGTGGAGGCATCTGAGAAGAAAGAACATGGTGGAGGCGACGAGTGTTTTATGAAACTGAAACATTTGGAGTTATTATTTTCGTATATCGATTAACCGGTTCGTAAGAAAGCTGACTAATTTTTTGATAAACCGGCCGATTTTTTGAGCCAGGGGTTATAAATTAGAATCGAACCAAACAGATGGTCAGTTCAGACTATTTTCAGTTGGACCGGTCAGTCAGGTCTGATTTTTAAAACCTTGTAATTTAACCGCTATTTAAAAGGTAAAAGAAAATAATTTTCTAAGTCTTAAGTTATATATTCTGTCTTGATAAATTAATAGTTTCAACTTAAGTAATAAATTCAACATTTTTTATTTAAAAAATCGTTTTTGTTCCTTTTAAAAATTCAAAATTTTATAACCCAACATAAAACATGTCGAATCAAAATGAATTTATTAAATTTGAGTTAAGTTGAATTAGACTTCAAATTATTTTTATTAACCTTACATACATTAAAAAAACTCATTACAAAATTTCTTTATTTAAAATGTTCTTATACTTAAATCATTAAAAATTTATATTATTTTTGTTAATATTTTGGGGTAATTTCTTATTACGAAGCAATATTGTTTAACCTAAGTGGTTAAAATTAAAATGCAAAATCTAACAAACCTCACGCGGGCTACCCTGGTCAAAGGGTTCGGCGAATCTCAAAATACATAATGCCAATTTCATGGCATATAATTGCAACCACATTAAGAAAGAAAGATTATTTATTTGTATTAAGAAATATACGAATACAACCGAAGAAAAAACAAGGGGAGTGAGAATTTGGAAACCACTAAAAATGGAAGAGAAGAGAAGAGAAGTTTGTGACTTGTGAGGAGTATATGCAAATTTGGCTAAACTATGTTACGCTCCACGCTTCACACTTATCCATTTGTGGTGTGGTCGCAGACTCCGCATGTCTTTTTCTTCACTTATTGATACCCGACTTGTTTACATGCATATTTGTAAATGATCATCTTTTTCGTTATTTTATTTTATAGAAAGTAAAATCATATTAATAAGGTAGGAAAAAACAACCAAATTCTGTTTTTTGCAAATAATTGAATTTTTCACTTTGTATGCCCTAACACATAATAATCATAATATAAGTAGTGTACCGATATATACTGTATGACATTGTTTAAGGATAGTACATCATTCTATTATGGAATGCAATAGTGTTGTCCTATTAGTCAACCCCAATCTGTATATGTGTACAAGTCAATTAATGCACGTGGATTGAGACACTTGGAACGAATAAGTACCCTAATAATCTGGAAAACAAAAATAAATGAATGGAGATGATATGGATAAATAGGGCCTTCACTCTTAAGTTGTGACGATTTTATTTTATATTTCTCATGAAACCAACCATGTCCATAATTTAAAAAGACATATGTAATGTAGTGGGTGCGACTTGTGAGAGCACCAGCACTGGTGTTGTGTTGTCGAAGGAGAAGGAAGATCCTCAGGGTAGTGAGTAGAGAGAGAGAGAGAGAGAGAGCAGCAACAAGCAAGAGCTATATAGACGGGTAGCAAGAGCAATGATGGTAAAGGTGTTGTTGGAACAGAAGAATACAAGTCACAACTTCTGGCGTCAGAAGAGGAAGGTGGTTGCAGACTGAATATTGACAAGTTCCCGCTTCCTAATGATCACCGTCATCAATCCTCTTCTCCGTCATCTCATCAATATCTCTTCCATCGCATCCTTCCCACTCCAAGTACGATCACCATACTTTTGCATTCTTCATGCTTCTTCATCATTTCATCTTACTATCCATTAGATTAGTTTCATGCTTTCAGGCATCTATTCTATCTATAGTCAATGCTCTATACACATATATACCAACTTGTTCTGGGAATTCTAAGTGAAGCCAAAAACGCATTTGTTATTAGGAAATCACAGAACCTTGTCCTTTTACAAAGAGAATGTCGTTGACAGCATTAATTACTTGGCTTAGGCGTGTTTCCTCCTCCAGTTTGAAGTTTTTCCCAACCCCTTGTCTCCATTACAGCTCATTTAACAACCTTTTGGTTTTTAAGTGTCACGCAACTATCTTTTTGCTAATCTTCTTTTTGAGAAGGCACCAAACAAAGTTGCAAATGCTCCATTATTTCACTTCTTTTATTTGATTAAATTAAAAAAAAAGATTAGGAAGATATTATTTCCCTTATCTTTAACCGATGAATCTTAGATTTGTAAACTTAAAAAAGCATATTTTCAAATGACATGAAAAGTGGATTGGTGAGTCATACGAGTGAATTTCAGGCGCATAAGTCACCTGAGTAGTAGTGGGAAATATGCATTTTGAGGCGGAACGAATGCATTTGAGTTACCAAGTGTGAAATGCAACATCTAATGGGGTGGTGGCAGTGACAATGGCACTATTCTTTTTATTAAGGTTCCCAATTAAGTAAAGTAAGAATATTATCCACTCACGCTAGTTGGAATTACGTTCTTCCATGTATTCATATTTCATCGTCATATAAATAAATATTATTTTATCGGATTGCATATGCACTTGGACTAGCGTGGAGGTTTCTGCTTTCATACTCCTCACCTTTTCCCAAAGTTGATATTGACATTGATAGAATCATGCCCTCTTCTTCCTGATTCTTCAACATTTCCAAATGGGGTTGGCTAATCAATTGAGAAAAAGGATTAATAAAGTGAAGTAAAAAAAAAACCCTCCTAAAGTTAGACTGGAGAATTATCGAAAGTCTGATTTATCAATTTCCTGTTTAGGATTGTTTTTAACAAAATCTTTTAGATGCACATGACAGCAAAAGCATATATGCAGCAAGAAGGAAATAGCATCTTATAAGTTTAAAATTGACCGCACTGCTGCTATGAGACCGCTTGAAATCCCTCACAACTTTGCTGCCGCTCAATTCGATTTCATGTTCTGTAAGAACTGGCAAGTGAAGAATTACTCAACATACTGCTCTCATGCTTTGTTTTCAATTTTAACAAGAAAAAATGAGCTACTTTACATAGACATGACAGTAAATTTTGTTGGATATAAGAAGTCCACTTTTATAGGAGATCTTCGTTATGGACTTAGAGAAGAACATATTTATGGACTTTGACATCACACTTCAACCTAAAATTTTAAGGCTTTAAATTTATGGTTATTTATACTTATATGCCTCTCACTAATTCCATATTTTTCTAACGTGAGATTCCTACTCACACTTAACATACCGACAATCTCCCCCTCAAGTGTGAACTTCTATATTGGGCTTGGGTTCTTCCTAGAGCGAAAGCCTTTTTATGCCTTTTTTTAAGTAATTTAAGTATATGGCGTCACCAAGAACCCTTCTATTCCACTGGTTTAGGCCCACCAGGAGTCTCCTTGCTCTTCTTCGTGGGGAGGCAACCATGGGATTTGACTACTTTCTCCATACTCGTCCCTTACCGAACTATCGGCTCTGATATCACTTGTTGGATCTGAGGAGCCACTTTTATGGAAGATCTTTATCATGGCTCTAGAGAGAGAACATATTCATGGGTTTTAACATTACACTTCAACCCAAAACTTTAAGACTTTAGATTTATGGGTCCTTTTAACTTATATGCCTTCATTAATTCCATGTCTTTCTAACGTAAGATTCCTACTCACACTTGATGTCCCAAAAAATTTGAGTAATCTCTTGTTAAAATCAGGCTAATGTTGAAACTAATTCAACAATTTGCACATCTTCTTACTGTTTGTCTCTTATTTATTTGTGTGCTTTGTTATTGGACTTACCACCTCAGCAGTTCTATAGTGTTAAGAATCACTCTCTCTGAATCTGAATAGTAGATTTAAAATGCTTACCTGGTAATCTTGGCTAAGATGATAAAGAGAGCGAGATTATTGTGATGCTAGTTTCTTGCACTTTCATCTGGAACTCAATTGGCCAAGCTGCATTACAACATATTGCGTCTATTTTAGAGCGCAAATGCAAATGAATACCTTTGATTTTCTTACCTGATGCCTGATTATAGGGAAGCAAAAGAAGGTCACAGAATATTACAAGAAACAGGAGACGCTTCTTGGGGAATACAATGAAATGGAGACTATGACAGAATCTGGATTTTTACCGGGAAATCCAATTGAGGTTGGTTGTTTCTATAGTGAATTTTGCGCATAAAGAGCTAGGATTCAAGTCCTTAATTTTCTCCATGCAGCATGAAATGAAGCAGCTAGCAAAGAGTGAGAGAGTGGCTGTTACATATTTCAAATGTTGCTAACCTGATGCTCTTCGGAGCAAAGGTTTATGCTTCAGCTGAGGGCAGATGACTAGCAGTTATTGCTTCAACTTTAGACTCCTTTTTGGATCTGTTGTCAGGGCTTATTCTGTGGTTCACATCTCATGCCATGAGAAAGCCAAATCAATATCGCTATCCAATTGGAAAGAAACGAATGCAGCCTGTGGTAATTAAGTTTACCATATTCCAAGTCTAGGAAGCTCAATGCTTCTTGAGTTTTGTTATGCCATTCATGGCTTCTTTCCGTTGTGACTAATGCAACAATATTGCCTAATTATACAACAGGGAATCATTGTTTTTGCATCTGTAATGGCAACTCTGGGGCTGCAAATACTGCTCGAGTTTGGACGTCAATTTGTTTCAAAGGTATGCCGCTGGAATTCTCAACCCCTCTAAAGATTAGTGAACAATTTGACACGTACCTTAAAGATTTTAAGGCAAAGTTTGATGCAAGCAGTTTGTTCCTACTCACATTTTCCGTGACTTGTTGAAGTACATTTAGGAGATGGGAGGTTGGAGAAAACAGGCTAAATACAATCATACAAAGGAAATGTGTGACTGGGAAGGATAAAGAAAAATTTTCTCATCCATAGGTCCAAGAGCCGTTCGTCATAAATCACCAGAAATCATAAAGCCACCCAAGTGCACGGAAAAGGGCTTTCCTTTTATTTACATTCAACAAGGATGGATAATGCATAGTCTTTACTTTATTTATTTATTATGAAATCCCAGTTACTATCACTAACAAATAGTGCTGAACTTTTCACTAAATAAGACATGATTTAGATTGCTTTAATCACGAACGTATAATCTTAGATCCTTGACATAATCTGTTTCCTATTTTTCATTAACATGCGTATGTGCAATCAATTGCCAAGAATGTTGGATAGCTGTTGATAATACTTGGAACCAGTCAATTTATGTCTACCAATGTTTTTCATCAGCCTTAACTGCATAATTATGTGGAAGTGATTGCTTCCTGTAATTATCGTTTTCAGATTTTATTCCTTATTATTCAACCAATTTGTGTGTGGTACGGTACAGACTGGATCTGAGATGGACAAACATGAGAAGAAATGGATGATAGTGTTTACGCCGAAAAATAGGTTCGGCCCATTTTTATTGTTTTGGGCCAAAAACTCGAAGCCCAAAAGAAAGCCTATAGTTCGGAGTCCAAAAGAAATCCATTGACCATGGTCCATCAGATTTCAGTGTCCAGCAAAGAGGAAAGTAGTAGAATTAGAGTTGGATTGGAAGTCTAGAAGTCCAAGATAAAAAAGAAATAAGATGATAAACTTGATAGACACCAGCCCAAACTCTATCTCCATCGGATATGATAAAGTTTTATTCAAATTTCATCTCTATCTGGAAGGATAAAGTTTTATCCAAATTTTATCTCTATCAGGAAGGATAAAGTTTTGTCCAAATCTTATCTCTATCTGGCAGGATAAAATTTTATCGAATTGCAAGTTTGATTAAGGTTAGACACCTATCAGTTTTGGCTATAAATAAAAGTTCGGAAGTAGAAAGAAGGGCTCCAACATCTCACATATCAAAGCCTGGCATTCCAGCAAACTTATTAGCTTATTTCTATTTTTGGCAATCCTCTATTTTTTTCCCTAGCATTAGTCTTTCTTTTCAATTGATTCCAGCAATTTTCAATTTCTTAGTCATTGCGTTTTGCCGAATTGTTTATCTATAAAGCAAAGTTCTTTTCTGTTAGATTTTTTTTTCCTTTCTAGCATACACAATCATTTGATTAGAAGTCAGAAATTACGAGTCGCAATATCTTTTTTTCTTATTTCCTAGTTTGAAATCACTTTAAATTCCTGGCACGCTCGCAAACACATTTACACCGAAACAAAAGGCTACATGTTAACCTTTAATCAAAATAAAAGCAAACAGATAGCGATCATGGTTTCTATCGCTGCAGTCAAGTTTCTGCTTATGGTCTACTGCCGTAAAGTCAAGAATGAAATTGTTATAGCCTATGCTCAAGATCACTTCTTCGATGTCATCACAAATTCAGTTGGTCTGATAACGACGGTTCTAGCTGTTAGATATGCTTGGTGGATTGATCCCACTGGAGCTGTGATAGCGAGTTCCTAATTCATTTAAATCCATCTAGTATTTGTCCTTTTTTATCTTGTGACAAGGTACTAGATCATTACATAGTGATTAATGCTTTGAAGAAAGAATTGAGCTTTTGCTGTTTGTCAGTCTGCAGATAGCATTATATTGTTGGCAAATCGGGTCCGGATCTGATCCGACCGCAGCGGAATAATCACGAAACGTTTTCGTGATTTTTGATTTTCTGAAAAACAAGATCTATTTAATTTTATAAAATGATTAACACGAATCATAATAAAGCGAAATTTAATTCGTACCTTATTCCGAAGTTTGATCTTTATCTTGA
>JAOQMS010000002.1:14627228-14642579 GCA_027563885.1 Erythroxylum longipes
ACAGGTGCCTCTAATCATTTTTGTGCACATAGAGCAATGTTTAAAACCTTATTTCCTGTTACCCAACCTACCAAAGTCCATTTACCAGATGGCACAATTACAAATGTTGAATATATGGGTGACATTGTTTTACCTAACAACTTGTGTCTTAAAAATACTTTTTATGTACCTACTTTCCATTACAATTTGCTGTCTGTTAGCAAATTGACTCGGTCCAATAACCTTAAATTCACCTTTACTAATTGTTGTTGTGTTCTACAGGACCTAGAGAGTGAAAGTATCGTGGCTGTTGGACAAGTAGTAGGCAATCCGTATTTCTTGGACAATAATTCCTTTCTTGTTACTAAACGTGATTGTAAATCTTTGAAATTTTCAGATTTCCATTCTTATTGTATCAATCATGTTCAATCTGAACATCTGCCAATTTGGCATAGTAGATTGGGACACCCCTCTCATATTGTATTACATCATTTGAGTTTCATCAATAAAGATTCTTTCCATTCTGATTTCATATGTGATGTGTGTCCTTTGTCTAAACAAACTCGACTCCCATTTTCTCTTAGTCATACTAGAACAACTTCACCTTTCCACTTGCTACATGCTGATATTTGGGGCCCATATAAAGTAGCTTCTATTTCTGGAGCTCACTATTTTCTTACCTTAGTGGATGATTTTAGTCGGGCGACTTGGACTTTTCTCATGCATCATAACTCTCAAACTATTGGTCTCTTATCCAAATTTTTGAGGATGATTGAGACACAATTTGGAACTAAATTGAAGATTCTTCGCACCGATAATGGTGCTGAATTTCTCAGTACCTCTTGTCAAGCCTTGCTGTCTCACAATGGAATATTACATCATAGGACTTGTGTTTACTCACCCCAACAAAATGGGATAGTGGAGCGAAAGCATCGCCATTTGATTCAAATTGCTAGGTCTTTAATGTTTCAATCTCACTTACCTGATAAGTTCTGGGGAGATTCGGTGCTGCATGCTACTTTTCTTTTAAATAGACTTCCTACACCTGTGTTATCCTGGAAGTCTCCTTATGAAGTTCTTTTCCAGAAACCACCTACATATTCATTCCTCAAAAATTTTGGTTGTTTGTGTTATGTCACAAATGTTCTTCCAACCAGATCAAAATTTCATTCTAGAGCTTTTCGTTGCATTCACCTTGGTCATTCAGAAGGGAAAAAGGGTTATAAGCTTTATGATCTAGATTCCCATACCGTCTTTGTCTCTCGAGATGTTGTCTTCTTTGAATCGAATTTTCCTTTTCAATCTTCTTTATCCAAAACTTCTTCTTCTTCCTCAGCTTCTTTACCTTTACCTGTTATTTCTGATTCTGTTCCATCTATTGTTTCTTTATCTAACCCTGATGCGCAGGTGCCTTCTAGTGATTCCTCAGCTCCTATTGATACTGCACCTCCATCAAGTACTGTTCCTTCTTCTTCACCTCCTCCTTTCCTTCGACATAGTGTGCGCCCTAAGCATCCACCTTCTTGGTTGCAAGATTTTGTCTATACTGCTCAACCTTCTTCTGATTCCTTATCTTTTATTGCTCCTAAACATTACTCTAGTGCACATCTATGTTTTTTGGCAAATTTTTCCACTTTGCAGGAGCCGAGAAATTATGCTGAAGCTAGTAATGATGCCAATTGGGTTAAAGCCATGCAAACTGAATTAGAGGCTTTAGAGCAGAATCAAACTTGGCGTTTGATGTCTCTTCCCAAGGACAAAAAGCCCATTGGTTCTAAGTGAGTTTATAAATTGAAATTAAAGCCAGATGGTACTGTTGAACGTTACAAGGCGCGTTTGGTCGCTAAAGGGTACAATCAAATAGAGGGGATTGACTACACAGACAACTTCTCTCCTGTTACCAAGACCACTACTGGACGCATTTTTCTGGCTATAGCTGCAGCTCGTTCTTGGCCTATTCATCAATTGGATGTCAATAACGCTTTTCTTCATGGCTTTCTTGATGAAGAAGTTTACATGGTTCCTCCCGAAGGTTATACAAAGGCTGCTCCTGGTCAATTTTGTAAGCTTAATCGATCACTTTATGGCTTGAAGCAGGCTTCTCGACAGTGGAATGCAAAATTTACTTCCCAATTACAAGCTTATGGTTTTCATCAGTCGGTACATGATCCTTGTCTGTTTGTCCTGTGCAAACAATCCATTTTTTTGGTCCTTTTAGTATACGTTGATGACGTTCTTCTCACGGGCACTTCTGAGAAGGAGATTCTTGCAGTTAAGGATTTCTTGCATAAGACTTTCACTATCAAAGATCTCAGTTATGGGAAGTATTTCTTAGGGCTTGAACTTGCTCGGTCACCATCTGGTCTTCATGTTAATCAGCGCAAGTATATATTGGATCTTCTTCAAGATTCTGGTTTGAAAGCTGCTCACATAGTTTCTACTCCCATTCCAAAAGGCACTGTTCTCACAGCTGATCAAGGTGCTTTATTATCTGATCCTCAACCTTATCGCCGACTTATAGGGCGTTTGTTATATCTTGGCTTCACGCGCCCAGACATTACTTTTGCCGTTCAGCAACTTAGCCAATTTGTTCAAGCTCCCCGAGATAGTCATTGGCAGTATGCTCTTCATGTGCTGCGCTACTTAAAAGGCACTGTTTCTTTGGGACTTTTTTATCCTGCCCTTAACGATTTTCAATTACAGGCATATTGTGATGCCGATTGGGCTGCTTGTAAAGATACTCGCCGATCGATTTCTGGGTGTTGTGTTTTTCTTGGCTCCGCACTCGTGTCTTGGAAATCTAAAAAACAAGCTACTGTTTCTCGATCCTCTGCTGAAGCTGAATATCGTAGCTTGGCCACTACGGTCTGTGAGTTACGATGGTTAGCTTATCTTCTCAAAGAGTTTTAGGTGACTATTCAGCAACCTATTCCCCTTTGGTGTGACAACCAGGCGGCACTTCACATTTCTGCTAATCCCGTGTTTCATGAACGTACCAAGCATCTTGACATTGATTGTCATTTGGTCCGTGAGCAATATAAAGCTGGTTTCGTTCATCCTTGTTATGTTTCTTCTAAGGACCAGCCAGCTGATATCTTCACTAAGTTCCTTTCTGCTCCTTTGTTTGATCATTTTGTTTCCAAGTTGGGCTTGCTTGCTTTGCCATCAGCTCCAACTTGAGGGGGGGATGATGAGTATCATATATAGAGCAAACGATGTCGTTTACTCATGTTATTACTTTTATGTTTTAGATGCAACACACCGTTTTATAGTAGAGTTAGTTTCTGTATATAAAACACTTTTCTGCAGATTCTAGAACATGACGAATGAATGAAGTATTCAGTTACTTCTTGTTTTCTCTCAAATATTGTTCAAGAAGTTCAAGACTGCGAAAGGAATTTTAACTTCTCGCATGATTTCAACATATACCATTCCTGAACTCAAAGGGAACTAATTTTATTAAGGAAAAAGGACGCCGTAATAAATATTCATCCACATCCTTAATAAGGAAAATGTTGCCGCGTTAATTTTCTATTGCAGAAACAAATCAATTCCAAACCTTATTAAAAAGGAAAAATAATACTAAAGCATAAAAAAAAACAAAATAAAGAAAGAAAAGACTCACTTGGTCTCCAATGTCACGACAAATGCCTGCAACCATATACATCCTGACAGTGCTACCATTGCTACCTCCTCCATTTCACTTTTTTCATATGTGTATGCATTTATGCTTATTACAAATACAACAATAGCCTGCAAATAATTACAGTATGAATTGCCACAGGTAAAATGAGTTATGCTCACAAATTTCGGTTGCTTTAGTAAAGTGAGGGAATCTAAAAAACATATAGGACATGAAGTAATGATTTAGTACTACATATGTGATTTTCATTTCATGTCTCCTAAAGCTGGAAATTCACAAGAGCATCCATATTTAATGCCTAGATACTAAAGAAATCATAAGAACTCGTGCATAAAAGTTAGGAGAAAAAGTTAAAAGAAACCAAAATCCTAGATTAAAATTGCATTTGGAGTAAAATAAGCATTAATGAATTGTTTATATTTGACTTCAATGAAGAGAAAATATACACCCAAAATACAGGTTTGTGAAACCATAAATCAAAAAATAAAGTGACAATATAATTTAATGATTGCATGCACTCTAATTAGTCAGGTTCCTGGATATTACATTGATATTCTTCATTATATGTTTATGCATAAAGAAAATATAGTCTGCATAAAAAAATAACGAAGACAAAAATACGTCAGAGGATTAGTACACTTCTGGTATTAGAATAAAGAGACTGACTGATATGGATAATTCTGAGTAGTCTGGTATCAGTACAAAGAGACTGATCACAATTTTGTAGCTAAGAAGTACTCACTAAACCAGCAGGCGTTAGCTGATTTGTTAAGGGAAGATTAGAGACAGTTTTCTTAGCTGGTAAGTGGTTAGTTAGAACGAGGGAAAATTTTAGCTTTTGAAAGACTAGGGTTGAGTTTAAATAAAGACAATCCTTAACAGGAGTAGGAGAGCATTAAATAATCGAATAACAATTAATAAAAGTAGTTGACACAGGACTTACATGGAAAAGAGACCGCCCAAACCACCCAGCAAATGTGCTTGGATTAAGAAGCCTGATTCAGGAATGACTATTGATCAGTTCAATAAATATAGCTAAAAGAATATTTGGTTGCAAACAATCATTCTGCAGAATCTAGGACTGTCAGTTTAAGTGTCTTCTAAACCATGCAAATGAAAAACATAGAGTAAAGGAAGCATACCTTCCAGCTTGGCAATAAAATAGTATCTGAGGATGCTGCATTACAGTTTCTTCATTGAGATCTTTGTCAAGGACACTAACTAGAACAGGTATACTGGTGTAGAAGACGTTATAAGCCATTAAGCTAACAGAATTGAAAAGACTGGTCCCAGAAACACCTGATATAAAAGAGAAACTGAATTTGTACCAACATCAGTATAAGACAATGGATATCATCAGATACTTCTTAGTCAAACAACTTCTAGCAAAACTCACAAGATCTGGATGAAACAAATCAATAAAGATTTGTAGAAGGAATACTGGGAAAGGAATGCTGTCCGGTTGTATGAATACCGTCCATGGACAAGTATCAACCGCTTTAAAAACTTGAACTCTGCAATACACATAATAAACATGCAAGATCAACAACAAAATGTTCACATAGTAGATGCATTTCACAACCATAAATAGTTTAGGGGTGAAACTGCTGTCTGGAGACTGTAGAAGATATTTAAATATTTTAATGAGAAAATATGTCCCAGCCATGGTCTATTGTCAATCAACAAGAAGAGAATTTTCTAGATAACAATCAAAAGTTACACCTGACTAGAACAAAATGTCTGAAGTTGGAATTTAGACACCTGATTATAACAAAATGTCTGAAGCTGGAAATACATTCAAAAGATTTGGAATACTTTCTGTCGGTGGAATATTAAGACTAATATTCCTGTCAAGATACCAAACAGCTGTAAATAGAATATACTGAGATATAGATAGGCCGTAAATAGTTAAGATAGAATAAGTTTGAAATCCCTTAAATTAAGGGATTACATTAGATAGCTTTAGATAACTTTCCGAATTTAAATTCCTACTTGTAATGGCCTATATATGGCTGTATACTTTCTCTTCAATATATCAGAATATTATTCCCCATTTTCGTTCATGATATCAAAGCTTTGCAGAACACTCAGGGAATGATTTCGTTTGGGTCGATCAGAGCCACGCAAGTCGAGTCGGAGGAGATCTCTGCCGCTGGCTTGTCTGGTGTGGCTCCACCACCATCGAACCCATCCTCTCTCCAGAACTGTGTCGATAACTCCCAAACCACCATAGTCAGTACAAACTGAATGGGAATAATTATCTACCATGGTCCCACTTGGTGCTCATGTTCGTAAGAGGGAGAGGAAAAGAAAATGCACAGCGCCACCTGCTGTGTCCGACCCGTCAAGCCCAAAGTACCAGACATGGATGGCTGAAAACAACCTGGTTATGAGCTGGTTGATCAACTCAATGACCCTAGAAGTCAGCGAGCAGTTCGTCTTGGCCACATCTGCGAAAGAAATCTGGGAAAATGCCAAACAAACTTATGCTACTATCGAAAATACTGCAGCTTTGTTCCAAATTAAGAGTTTCTTGAGAGAGATCAAGCAAGGAGAGAAGATAATGACTCAATATACACAGCACTGGTGAAGCTATGGCAACAATTGGATCTTTATGATCCTCACCAATGGATGTGCAATGAAGATTTGACTTGCTATAGGAGGATTGTGGAATGGGAACGAGTGTATGAGTTTCTGCTAGGCTTTAACTCAGTTTATGATGATGTTCGTGGTAGAATCATGGCTACCAGTCCTCTTCCAACAGTCATGGGAGCAGTCAATCTTGTTAAGTGTGAAGAAAGTAGGAGACAACTAATTCATGGGACTTTAAAACAATAATGGGGTTCCTGAATCCTCAATTATGGCTGCCAAGGGAACTATTGGACTAGAATCAAAGAAAAAATCAAGTTTGTTTTGGTGTGAACACTGTTAGAAAAATGGGCATACCAGAGATACTTGCTGGAAGATCCATGGCAAGCAGCCCAATATGAGAAACGGAAACCAGAACAAAGAGCAAAAGCTATGCAGTTGCCGGTAATGACAAGGCAAAAGGTGAAAATGTACCGGTATGCAAGGAGGAGGTCGAGTTACTTAGAAAAATTCTAAGCAAGTATGATCTAAAAGCTGACAAGGTTGTATCTACGAGTCATAGGTGAATATAGGTAACACAAGCACCCCAAATTGTGGTATTTGGATTGTTGATTCAGGGGCAAATGACCATATGACCTGTGATAAATCTTTATTTATTGATATTTAGCCTTGTTAATAGGGATGTCAATGGGCCGGGCCGAGTGACTACGAGCCGCGGCCTGGCCCATCTATATTTTTTTAATTAAAAAAAATAGAAAACGATGCCGTTTTGTCGGGCCGCGAGCTGGGCCAGGCCGGCCCATGGCCCGACAAAAACGGGCCGGGTAGGGCGGGCTAGGCCGGAATTGACATCCCTACTTGTCAAGGTCATAGAACTATCAAGGTAGCAAATGGACAGGTTCTTAAGGTTGAAGGAATAGGAATTGTTATAATAGCTGATAAACTTGTCTTAACTTCTTTATACACCTGGTCTGGATTGCAACTTGCTGTCTGTGAAGAGACTTACATCGCACAGCTAACTTTTACTCTAATGGGTGTGTTTTCCAGGATTTGGAGTCAGGGAAGAGGATTGGCAGTGCTAAGGAGTTTGATGGATTATATTACATTGGCAGCTCGAATGGGAGTAAAGCAAATGCTACTCTGTCATCCAATAATGAAATTGCACTTTGGCACTATAGGTTAGGCCACCCTAGTTTATCTTACATGAAACAATTATATCCAACTTTTTCAATAAGGATTCATCTTTTCAATGTGAATTTTGCCAACTCTCTAAACACACACGAAATTCCTACTTACCCCATGCTTGGGAACCCACTAAACCTTTTTCTATCATACGTAGTGATGTCCGGGGCCATCAAGGATTAAAACTAAGAAAAATGCCAAATGGTTTGTAACTTTCACAGATGATTATACGAGATTAACTTGGGTATATCTCATGAGAGATAAAGCAGAAGTTTTTCAGATTTTTATGGACTTTTATTCCTTTATACTGAATCACTTCCATGCAAAAATTCAGATTTTTAGAAGTGATGATGGGAAAGAATACCTAAGTCAAGCTTTTGATCAATTTTTTATCACTAATGGTATTATACACCAAACTTCATATGTCAATACATCACAACAAAATGGAGTATCTAAGAGGAAAAACAGGCATTTACTTGAGGTTGCAAGATCTATTATGCTCACTACAAATGTTCCAAAATATTTTTGAGGGAGGCTATTCTTACTTCTACTTATCTAATAAATTGAATGCCTTCAAAAACATTGGGTTTGGAACATTTGTAGTTTGGATCACACCTTTACAAAAATTACTTGAAAACTATCCCTCGATTCCCTTTCTTAATCAACTACCTCATAAAGTGTTTGGTTGTGCTGCTTTTGTTCATAATTACCATGGTGGAACACTTGAACCCCGAGCTCACAAGTGTACCTTTTTGGGCTACTCTTCTAATCAAAAAGGTTACAAGTGTTTTTCTCATACTCTCAACCGGTTCTTTGTGATAATGGATGTAACATTTTTTGAAAATCAACCCTATTATCCAAAAACACCCATTTAGGAGGAGAGTTGTGAGAGTGAATGGTTGTTTTCAGTAAATGGTGGCACACCAAATACTTTCTCTTTCACCTTCTGCACCTAACTGTGATCAAATCAGACCTGAAAATCTTTAAACAGATGATCTCAGACCTGATACTTTCACTTCAGAGGCCACTCAACCCTTTAAGCCCACTGTAACAGATGATCCCAGCCCCCAACTAGATAAGAATTCCACTTAAAATGGTGAACGTAATAAGGAGAAGGATACTAAAACTAGGGTGGACAAACCAGAAAACAATTCCAAAATTTACACAAGAAAGAAGGGAACAAAACAAGGAAATGAGTAGCAAGCAGCAAGTGAAACTGAACAAGACAAATCCACCATACTTTCCGAGCAAGGTCATGAATCAAAACCTGCTACAAATTCTAAGGAGTTGGGTTGGCCTATAGCACTAAGGAAGGGAGTAAGATCATGTACAAGGCACCCAGTCAGCAAGTTTGTCTCTTATAACAAGTTAACTCCACATTTTCAGACCTTTGTTGCTCAGTTATCTACTAAAAAATTACCTCATAATTTCAGGAGGCTGTCAAGGACCCCAAATGGAGGGAGGCAATAAATGATGAGCTAGGTGCACTCGAGAAAAATCAGACTTGGGTGGTAACAGACTTACCACAAGGAAAAACTGTGGTGGGATGCAAATGGGTGTTTAACATCAAATACAATCCTGATGGAAGTATTAACAGGCATAAGGCAAGACTTGTGGCTAGGGGGTTTACACAAACACATGGGATTGACTACCAGGAAACATTGGCTTCGACAGCCAAACTCAATACAATTAAGATTCTCTTGTCACTAGCTGCCAATCTGGACAGGCCCTTACACCAACTTGATGTCAAAAATGCCTTCTTGAATGGTGATCTTGAAGAGGAGGTGTATATGGAGTTGCCACCGAGATTAGGACGAAACAACCACCCTCAGAGAGTATGCAAACTTAAAAAGTCTCTGTACGGCCTGAAGTAGTCACCTAGAGCATGGTTTGGGAGATTTGCAAAAGCAATGAAGAATCTTGATTACTATCAACGCCAGACTAATCACACCCTATTTATTCAACGTTTGACTAGTGGTAGGATAACTATCCTTATTGTCTATTTTGATGACATTGTTATTAAATGTGATGATTGGGAAGGTATACAGGAGCTGAAGAATTCTTTGACTCAAGAATTCAAAATCAAAGATATGGGTAACTTGAGATATTTCCTTGGAATGGAGTTGGCCAGATCTAGTAAAGGTATCTCAGTGTCTCAAAGGAAGTATTTGATTTTTTGAGGAAACTGAGATGCCAGGAGCAAATCCAGCAAAAACTCCTATGGAATCAACATATAAGTCAAGTCTTAAAGAGGGTGGTACACTAGTGGACATAAGGAGATATCAGAGACTGGTGGAAAAATTGATTTATTTATCTCATACTCGGCCAGATATCAGTTTTCCTGTCAGTGTAGTTAGTCAATTTATGAGCAATCCTCAAGAGGAACACATGGAGGCAGTGTTTAGAATCCTAAAGTACTTAAAAATGACACTTTCTTTAAGAAAGGGGGAGCAAGGAACATTGAAGTTTTCATAGATGCTTACTGGGCCGGATCTGTAACTGATAGAAGGTCCACAACAGGCTATTGCACCTTTATGTGGGGAAACTTAGTTACTTGGAGAAGCAAGAAGCAACCAGTGGTTGCAAGAAGTAGTGCCGAAGCAGAGTATAGAGCCTTGTCACTTGGAATATCTGAAGGAATATGGATCAAGAGGCTCCTAGCAGAACTACAAATCACAATAGAGCCTCCAATGAAAGTGTGGTGTGATAACATGGCCATAATAGGGATTGCATAGAATCCTATACATCACGATAGAACCAAGCATATGGAGATAGATCGTCATTTCATCAAAGAGAAAGTGGAATTTGGATTAATTGATCTTGCCTATGTGCCCACTAGCAGTCAAGTCGCAAATGTTTTTACCAAGGCATTTGCAAGAGTCAGATTTGAAGAACTTAGTTGCAAGTTGGGAATGATCAATATCTATTCACCAATTTGAGGGGGAATCTCGGTGGAATATTATGACTAAAATTCTTGTCAAGATACTAAACAGCTGTAAATAGATTATATTGAGATATAAATAGGCTATAAATAGTTAAGATACAATAAGTTTGAAATCCCTTAAATTAAGGGATTACATTAGTTAGCTTTAGATAACTTTCCGGATTTAAATTCCTACTTTTAATGGCCTATATATGGATTTATACTTTCTATTCAATATCATAATATTATTCCCCATTTTCGTTCACTTTCTAAATTTTTATTTTAACAAAAAATTTGAATATATCTTGAGTACTCAAAAGTTTGTCAATAGTGAAGGTAAACAGAAAAGACCAAACTCAAAATCAACCCAGCAGTGAAAATTTTAGCAGATTGACTACCAAAGTCTAGAGTTTGCAAAACAAAGGTTTGAACCAAACTTCAGTCATTTGCTCAATGTACCGCTCTTTCTATAGACCATCACTGCTAGAAACTGCACCTTAAGAGAACCAAAAAATCAACCCATGCATTGTAGGTTTATTTAAATTTTAACATTTTTTAATGCTTTTAAATTGTGCCAAAGATGCACATGCACTGGAAACATTTTTCAATAACAAAGAAAGAAGGAAACGAGGGTTATCATCCATGAAATTGGGCAGACAGGATCTACAAGAACCAGTCTCTTATCAAGTCGATACTTGACTTTAAATCTGGGTCTGGACCAAAAGGTTTTGTGGCGTTGCAAAAGGATAATGAATATCAAAGTAGGGAAATGAAGATCAATCCCAGGAAAGAAGATGCAAAACTTTTTCCGTAAGCAAGCAAGCAATGTCCCTATCAAGTCAATACTTTGGAGCATCAAGTAAAAGATATCTCAAATGATCAATTTTGTGACTAGCTTTCCATAGATATACAATCAGCATGAAATGTGGAAATAGTTATGTAGTAACTTATGGAAATGAAGATCAGTTCAAGGAAAGAAGATGCAAACCTTTTTCCGTAAGCAAGGAAGCAATATCTATCACGTCAATACTTTGGAGCATTAAGTAACAGACATCTCAAATGATCAATTTTGTGATTAGCTTTCAATATATATATACTGGAATAAATCAGCACGAAATGTGGACATAATTATGTAGTAACTTACTTCCGATGCTATAATCAGCTGCTCTTGCCGCCTGCAACCCCTCTCTCCCACTAATGCCAACGCCAATGTCTGCTTGTTGTATCATTCTCACATCATTCCCACCATCCCCAATAGCCAATGTTCTATAGTCGCAAGATTTTAATATCTCCACTAGCTGCAAATATTTATTTATACCTATTAAAGAATTATACTTTCTAAAGAAATCAGGAAAAAATAAATAACTTCATGTTTAGTACTGAATAATCTGAATCATAATTACAGGAACTCCGTCTAGGAATAGATTTGTACTTATTGAAAAGTTTACAACAAAAACAGCACAAACACAGGACCGATCTCTTCTCCTTATATTTGTGAATTGCTGATCAAATCCCCTTTTTCATTTACATCATTAAAGTTAAGATAAGGACCACCTGAGCTTTTTGTGACGGTGTTACACGACAACATATGGCAGTCCTGGACAGTATTGCTAATTCTGTGAAAGCTTTCCAATAATGCTTCAGTGCAATTTCAAGCGCCCAGCCATCTACAACAAATGCCACATCCTACAGGAAAAGAACAAAAGGGATTAAAAATTGTAAAGTTTCCATTGACACAGCTATTTTCCATTTGACCATTGACTATACATGAGTTTAATCTGTATTAGCTTCACAGGGACACAAAAACATAATCCTCACAGGAAGACCAAACTGCTGATAGAACAATGTGATTTATGATAACAAGCATACAGAAAGACTAGCATAGAACTTACTCATCTGTCGATAATAGCAACAGTCTGCTGCAACAATTACTGCTCAAGCAGCCAATGCTCTAGTTAGCTAAAGTTTCACAAACCTTTAGACATTTTGAAATTAAATATTTGTAGCAAATCTATTGTAGACAATCCCATAATAGTAGATAGTCCCTTAATTAAGGGATTATTCTTGGAGAATATCCTTAGCTGTAATATCTAGCTATAGTAGGGATATTTCTATATTAGGGATATTTCCTAATAAGGAGTCTTCCTAAATTAGGAGACTACCACCACTATGTAACCTAGCTCTATATAATGACCTATGGGTCTGCAGCATATGTAAGATAGAACTTTCAATAAATATCGAAGTTTACATGGTATCCGAGCCACATGCTCTTCCATGAACTACAAGGCTGCAATGGTGGGATCTCGATCTTCATCCCTCGAGACCACCAGCAGCTCAACCCCTTTCTCTGGATCAGGAAATCAACCTGATTCAATTAGCATACAACCAGAAAATTCCCTACAAATTTCAATCCAGAAGCTGAATGGAAGAAACAACCTAGAATGGTCTCAATCAGCCTGTCTTGTAATTACTTGAAAAGGAATGATAGGGTAAATAACAGAAGCAATCCAAATTCCAAGATCAGAAGGCCCGAATTTCGACCAGTGGTGCTTGGAGAATGTCATGGTTACAGCCTGACTCATCAATTCCATGGAACCAAGGGTTGGAAGACCCTTTATCTTTCTCCCAATAGCCAAAGATGTATGGGAAGCAGTTAAAGAAACATACTCAGACCTGGAAAACTATGCTCAGCTGTTTGAACTCAATTCAAAAATGTGGAAGATGCAGCAGGGTGAGCAAGATGTGACTGCATATTATAATGAGATGACTATAATATGGCAGGAGTTGGATCTATTTGAGGAAACAAAGTTGAAAGATCCAAAAGATGCAACCCAATATAGAGAGAAAGTTGACAGAGGACGAGTATTTTTATTTCTTGCTGGCTTGAAGGTAGAATTGGATGAAGTTAGGGGACAAATTTTGGGGCGTAGGCCACTACCATCAATCAGAGAAGTGTTCTTTGAAGTCAGAAGAGAGGAAGCTAGGAAGAGTGTCATGTTGAAAAAAAATGACAACATGGATTTCTAGAATGAAGGTTCAGCATTTGTCTCAAAGAATAGTGACAGTGAGGGTGAGAAAGGTAAAAACAAGCAGAAAACTTAGTGTGATTTTTGTAAAAAACCATGGCATACAAAAGATACCTGCTGTAAGATACATGGCAAACCAACAGACTGGAAGAAAAAAAGGGCTATAGAGAAGAAGGGAAAGCTTTGCAAGCTGGGAACCAATCCAGTCATGACTAGGATACCTCCAGCTCAACCAGGACCTTTCCTTTCACAAAGGAACAGCTGGATCATCTGTACACGTTCCTTCCAGCTAAGAATACCAAAAAACCTTCTTGTTCTGTAGTCCAGTCAGGTATAATCCTTCCAAAAGCCTTTGTTTGTTCTATACCCTCCTACTCTTGGGTAGTTGACTCCGGAGCCACCGATCACATGACTAGTAGTTCCAATTTTTTCTCTTCTTACTCACCGTGTGCATGAAACCAGAAAATTAGAATTGCAGATGGTTCCTTAGCTTCAGTCGCAGGAAAAGGGACAGTCCCTATTTCAGATACCTTAACCCTAAAAAATGTTCTTCACATTCCCAATCTATCGTATAACCATGTTTCTGTTAGTAAGTTAACCAAAGATATGAATTGCAAAGCTAATTTTTGGTCGACTCATTGTATGTTTTAGGATTTGGAATTGGGGAGGATGATTGAGGTTGCTAAGGTTACTGGAGACTTATATCTTGCAAGAAGAAGACAAGAAACATGAAGAAGGAAGCTATCACATTACTGTCAACAAGAAGGAGGAAGAAATAATGATGTGGCATTATAGGTTAGGACATCCTAGTTTACAATACCTAAAGTGTGCGCTACCTCATTTATCTATCAATACTAGTTTTCGATGTGAATGTTGTGAATTAGCTAAACTTCATAGAAGTCATTACCCCATTAACAACAACCGGTGTTCGAAGCCATTTATGTTAATTCACAGTGATTTATGGGGTCCCTCTAGAACTCAAACACCTAATGGAAAGCGGTGGTTCCTCACTTTCATTGATGATTGTTCTAGGGTCACATGGGTATTTCTTTTGGGAGATAAATCAGATGTTTGTGCCACATTTGAGTCCTTCTATAACATGGTTAGAACTCAATTCCAAAAGGAGATTAGAATGTTAAGAAGTGACAACGGGAAGGAGTATGTGAACTTGGCCTTAAAAAACTTCCTAGACAGCAAAGGGATTATCCATCAAACCTCCTGCAATTACACCCCACAGCAGAATGGACACCTTTTAGAGGTAGCTAGAGCAATTAGCTTTCAAACACATGTCCCAAAATACCTATGGGGAGAAGCAGTTCTCACTGCCAATTTTTTGATCAATAAACTTCCCTCCAAAACATTAAAATTCCAAACCCCATTACAAACCTTCACTTCCTTCTTTCCTAACACAAAACCGAACCCACCTGTCCCTCTGAAAATATTTGGAAGCACTGTTTTTGTCTATAACCATGATCCCAAGAAATCCAAACTAGATCCTAAAGCTATCAAATGTATCTTTGTTGGATACTCTAGAACCCAAAAGGGATATAAGTGTTTTGATCCAACATCCCGGAAATTTTTTACCTCTATGGATGTTACATTTTTTGAAGGTAAACCTTATGATAGTCACACTCATCTTAAGGGGGAGTATTTCAGTGAGGAAGATGAGAGGTCTAGTGGAAAAAAAACTGAGATATTGAACCTAGAAGGACCAACAGTAAAAAAGATTACTGGTCAGGGGGAGGAAATAGAAAATCAGGAGGAAGTAGTAAGCGAAAAGCAGAGAACATTTCACGGTGTAGTATATAGCAGGGGAGCAAGGGAAGTAATCTTTGATACAACCCAATTATCATCTCCGAATCTGAATCCTAACCCCTCACCATTTGAGACTGAAATTAATAGTACACAACCAAGTAACTCAAATGATCTTCCTGGTGATATTTTTCTTCCTATTGCAATGAGAAAAGGAAAAAGATCATGCACACAATACCCTACTTCTAACTTTGTCT
>JAOQMS010000002.1:14654829-14674681 GCA_027563885.1 Erythroxylum longipes
AACAGGAGCAATCCAAACTCCAAGGTCAGAAGACCCTAATTTCGACCAGTGGTGCTTGGAGAATGCCATGGTTACAGCCTGGCTCATCAATTCCATGGAACTAAGGGTAGGAAGACCATTTATTTTCCTTCCAACAACCAAAGATGTATGGAAAGCAGTCAAAGAAACATAGTCAGACCTGGAAAACTATGCTCAGCTGTTTGAACTCAATTCAAAAATGTGGAAGATGCAGCAAGGTGAACAAGATATGACTGCATATTATAATGAGATGACTATAATATGGCAGGAGTTGAATCTATTTGAGGAAACAAAGTTAAAAGATCCAGAAGATGCAGCCCAATATAGAGAGAAAGTTGACAGGGGACGAGTGTTTGTATTCCTTGCTGGCTTGAAGGCTGAATTGGATGAAGTCAGGGGACAGATTTTGGGGCGAAGGCCACTAGCCTCCATCCGAGAAGTGTTCTCTGAAGTCAGAAGAGAGGAAGCTAGGAAGAGTATCATGTTGGGAAAAAATGACACTATGGACTTACAGAATGAAGGTTCAACATTTGTCTCAAAGAATAGTAACAGTGAGGGTGAGAAAGGTAAAAACAAGCAGAAATGGTGTGATTTCTACAAAAAACCGTGACATACAAAAGATACCTGCTGGAAGATACATGGCAAACCAGCAAACTGAAAGAAAAAAGGAGCTAATGGAGCAGGAGACGGGAAAGCTTTGCAAGCTGGAAACCAGTCCAATCATGACCAGGATACCTCCAGCTCAATCAAGACCTTTCCTTTCACAAAGGAACAGCTTGATCATCTGTACACATCCTTCCAGCTGAGAATACCCAAAAACCCTCTTGTTCTGTAGTCCAATCAGGTATAATCCTTCCAAAAGCCTTTGTTTGTTCTATACCTTCCTACTCTTCGATAGTTGACTCTAGAGCCATCGATCACATGACTGGTAGCTCCAAATTTTTTTCCTCTTAATCACCGTGTGCAAAGAACCAGAAAATAAGAATTGCAGATGGTTCCCTAGCTTCAGTAGCAGGAAAAGGGACAGTCCCTATTTCAGACACCTTAACACTAAAAAATGTTCTTCACATTGCCAATCTTTCGTATGATCTTGTTTCTGTTAGCAAGCTAACCAAAGATATGAATTGCAAAGCTAATTTTTGGTCGAATCATTGTATGTTTCAAGATTTGGAATCGGGAAGGATGATTGGGGTTGCTAAGGTTACTAGACTTATATATCTTGTAAGAAGAAAGCAAGAAACATGAAGATGGTGGCTGTCACATTACTGTTAGCAAGAAGGAGAAAGAAATAATGATGTGGCATTATAGGTTAGGACATCCTAGTTTACTATACCTGAAGTATGCATTACCTCATTTATCTATCAATAAAAGTGCTAGCTTTCAATGTGAATGTTGTGAATTAGCTAAACTTCACAGAAGTCATTACCCCATTCAAAACAACCGATGTCCGAAGCCATTTATGTTAATACTCAGTGATTTATTGGGTCCCTCTAGAATTCAAACACCTAATGGAAAACAATGGTTCCTCACTTTCATTGATGATTGTTCTAGGGTCACATGGATGTTTCTTTTGGGAGATAAATCGGATGTTTGTGCCACATTAGTGTCCTTCTATAACATGGTTAAAACTCAATTTCAAAAGGAGATTATAATGTTAAGCAATGAACGGGAAGGAGTATGTGAACTTGGCCTTAAAAAATTTCCTAGATAGCAAAGGGATTATCAACCAAACCTCCTGCAATTACACCCCACAGCAGAATGGAATTTCTGAACGTAAAAACAAACATCTTTTGGAGGTAGCTAGAGCAATCAGCTTTCAAACACGTCCCAAAATACCTATGGGGAGAATAGACTTCCCTCCAAAACCTTAAAATTCCAAACCCCATTACAAATCTTCTCTTCCTTCTTTCCTAACACAAAACCGAACCCACCTATCCCTCTGAAAATATTTGGAAGCACTATGTTTGTCTACAACCATGATCCCAAGAAATCCAAACTAGATCCTAAAGCTATCAAATGTATTTTTGTTGGATACTCTAGAACCTAAAAGGGATATAAGTGTTTTGATCCAACATCCTGGAAATTTTTTACCTCTATGGATGTTACATTTTTTCAAGGTAAACCTTATGATAGTCACACTCATCTTAAGGGGGAGTATTTCAATGAGGAAGATGAGAGATCTAGTGGAAAAAAAACTGAGATATTGAACCAAGAAGGACCAGCAGTAGACAAGCTTATTGGTCAGGGGGAGGAAAAAGAAAATCAGGAAGAAGACAAGATTGAGGAAGAGAAAAGCATCGCGGTGCAGTATATAGCAGGGGAGCAAGGGAAGAAATCTTTGACACAACCCAATTATCATCTCTGAATCTGAGTCCTGACATCTCACAATCCGAGACTGAAATTACCAGTACCCAACCAAGTAACTCAAATGATCTCCCTGGTGATATTTTTCTTCCTATTGCAATGACAAAAGGAAAAAGATCATGCACACAATAGCCTACTTCTGACTTTGTCTCTAATGCAAACTTGTCTCTAACTTTTTCTACCTTTATTTCCACACTAACCAGTGTAGAAATTCCAAACAATATACATGATGGTCTAGCTGTTCCTGAGTGGAGGGTTACACTCAAACATTTGGGGTGGACTATACTGAGACATTTTCTCCAGTGGCAAAGTTGAACACAGTCAGGGTCCTATTATCAGTGGCTGCGTGCTTAGACTGGACTCTAATCCAACTAGATGTAAAAAATGCTTTCTTAAATGGGGATTTGGAAGAGGAAGTGTACATGGAGCCACCTCCTGGGTTCAAGAAAAGCTTTGGAGACAAGGTGTGCAAACTCAGAAGGTCCCTGTATGGACTAAAACAATCTCCAAGAGCCTAGTTTGACAGATTCACCAAATTTGTAACAAGTCAAGGGTATTCCCAAGGCCAATCAAATCATACCTTGTTTACTAAAAGGAATGGGGAAGGTAAAATTGTTGTCCTAATAGTGTATGTGGATGATATCATAATTACTGGGAATGATCTTGTGGAGATAGAGAAGTTACAAGCTCAGCTCGGGAAGGAATTTGAAGTAAAAAACTTGGGGCAGCTTAGATATTTTCTTGGCATGGAAGTAGCTCAATCCAAGAAGGGAATTGTGGTGACTCAAAGAAAGTACACTTTGGATTTATTAAAAGAAACAGGTTTGAGTGGTTGTAAACCCTGTGATAGTGGAACCAGGAAAGAAACTTGGACAACCCAAAAATGGTGTTCCAGTAAATAAGGAAAGGTACCAGAGGCTTGTTGGGAAACTAATTTACTTATCTCACACCAGGCCAGATATAGCATTTGCAGTGAGCTTAGTAAGCCAATTTATGCACTCATCATATGAAGAACACTTGAAGGCTGTTATCAGAATTTTGAAATATCTAAAGGAATGTCCTAGTAAGGGATTGTTTTTTGAGAAGAAAGAAGAAAGAAGCATAGAAGTCTATACAGATGCAGACTATGCTGGCTCAATTACCAACAGAAGATCAACATCGGGCTACTGCACCTATCTATGGGGGAATATGGTAACATGGAGAAGCAAAAAGCAAAATGCAATAGCTAGTAGTAGTGCAAAAGCTAAGTATAGGGCTATGGCTCAAGGAGTGTGTGACGTCTTATGGCTCCGAAGAGTTATGACTGAGTTACATTTGGAAATTAAGCCTCCCATGAAGTTGTATTGTGGCAATAAGGCAGCCATTAATATTGCACACAATCCAGTACTTCACGAAACGACAAAACATATAGAGGTTGATAAGCACTTTATCAAGGAAAAAATGGAAGATGGAAGCATATGTATTCCATTTGTTCCTACTAAAGAACAGAGAGCAGATGTCTTCATAAAGGGGTTGTCCAGACAAACATTTGAAGAGCAAATTAGCAAGTTGGGCGTGATAGATATCTTTGCACCAACTTGAGGGGGAGTGTAGATAATCCCATAATAATAGATAGTCCCTTAATTAAGGGATTATTCTTAGAGATTATCCTTAGCTGTTGTAGAATGAGAAGAAGTTTTCTGTATATTGCTTAGAATAATACTACAGGTATTTATACATGAATACATAGGTTTAAACTGGGAAAATAATCCCTATAATCATGCTAAATCCCTATAACTATGATATTTACATTAACTACATAATCCCTCTGATTACGTAATTGCTATATTCTATAACAACTGTAATATCTAGCTATATTAGGGATATTTCCAAATAGAGAGTCTTCCTAAATTAGGAGGCTACCAAAACTATGTAACCTAGCTCTATATAAGAACCTACGAGTCTGCAGCATAGACATATAACTTTCAATATATATCAAAGTAGTTACAAATAGCATACAACCATTTTAGGATAGTGAATCAACAAATTTGATAACTATCAAATGTTGACAGAGAATTATTTTATACACCTAAAACATCAAACTATGAGAACTGTGCTGGGAACATTCTGTTCCTCACAAGTAGAACCTACTGGCTATATTTCTGCTACCTAACCTAATGACATAAGTGATCAACAATTGTTTTCCTTAATCATACAAAAGATTTAGTACTCCAAGTTCATAGTTCATTATCCTCTCAACACGAACACCTTCAGGTATCATAGCCCTGATTAAAAGCATTTCATCAATAACACTTTTTAGCTTCCCTAATGCTAGCAATCTGGATCAAAGGAACTGAAACCTCATAGTAAATTGGGCAGGTTTCCAAATTTTCTCCGACTAGAACCATGTTATCCGTGCTTGAAACTGATATAAAGATGCCTTAATGGACTACATAAGAGACAAAACAATTAACTACATTCAAGCATATATAGAAAGCATTTGCAATCAATCACTATGCTAAAGTGCCAAAGTTTCTAAACAACAAAGCAAAAACAAATAATAAAGATGATAAAGAGTTTACCTTAATAGATATAGGTATCATGATTGAGCAGAGAAGCTCAAACCTTAGAGGGATAATCAGTAATTCGTACCATGGACCTTCACTTGGGTACAACACATACCATTGCTGCAAAGGAGTCAAGTTCAGAAAGATGATGTAAAATTTCAAAAACAACTCAACGATAACAAAATAGAAATGAAGGGTTACACTAAGATTGCAATTACTATAGATAGCCAAACTACTAAAAGTTTGCCCCTCCACCTCCTAACCCATCTCTTCGAGTACAAGGGTAGAGCGCCTTTTTTCTTTCAACAGAAAAAAAGCAAAATGAAAAACCACAAAGTAATGAAATACATAGAGGGAGATACAAGATGCAGAAAAATTGAGTGGAAACAATGTAATAAAAATCCAAGGGTCCAACCATGAAATTAGCATTACTAATTTTGAAATAAAAGGCAAAGTAAAACCATCAGAGCTGAGTATAGAATGGAGAAATATTTGATCTCATTTGATAGTATGAAACATATTTGCCGAAGAAAGTAAGCACAAAAACATATAGAAAACATTGGGCGAATGCACTCATAGTTCCAAAACTAAAAATTACAATCATGAATGATTCTCACCAAGTTTCATAGCTATAATTTCACCATATATAAGTCCTCTCCAATCAATACTCCCAAATTTTACTAAAAAAGAGTTTTCTATGAACAAAGATCTTCTTCCCTTGTAAGGTCAGCATTCCAAATGAAGTTTGTCTTTTCCAGTTGCACCCATATAAACCCTACTAATCCTACAATCATATTGTGCCATCAAGCATGTAAAAGGAAATTAAGAAACTAAGAAAACTTAGACTACATGAACATTTTTGTCATAAGTGACCAAAAACATGAGAGATTAAATTTGGTTGCAGTCATTACATTTGTAAACTTATTTTAAGAAAACACGAAGTGCATTATTGGATATCTCAATCTTCACTTATGGACAAGACATGAAAATTAAAGGACAGAACAAGTGAACTGAAATTAATAACAAACCAAGAAAATCAATTAACTAATACAAATAGCCAATTTAAGACCCCAGCTTAAAGCAATCTTTATAGCCGATGTCTGTATTCATGACAGTGTTCCAAAGCAATGTTGTCGTCAAAGCAAACTTAAATTGTACACATCTAGCAGTCACTAATGAGTACTTTGCACATCTTAATTGCCTCATTTCCACCACAAAAATGTTGACTAGGATCCATATGCTATGAAACAACTATCATTATGTCGACAAGCAATTTGCAAATGCTGAGACATACCAAAAGGTTCTTCTACTAAACATTCAATTTGATTAAATCATTACTGTAGAAAACTATAATTGAGCAAGTCCAGCAAACCTTTCTTGCTTCTGTATCCTTCCAAATGTTACCAGCTATGCCCAAAACAACAACAACCACTATTTGGAAAACAAATATAGCTCCAATTAATTTGTCAATCATGGCATCCACAGCTGTGAGTTTAGGTTCAGGTATACCCCTACTCATACCCAGCTTTGTTTCATTTCCTGCAAAGAAAGCAAGGAAAGAAGCAAATGAGTCAAATGATTAAAGAAAATGTACCATAATCACCTAGATAAAAACTTAAAAAAAGTATAGTGATAAAAGACAGAAAAACAGGATAAAGAAAGAGAAAAAAGAAACGAGAATCCAATAACATAGCAAAAAATCCAACACCTGCTCCCATGGAAAATTCAGAAAGTGGCTCAGCACGAGAGAAGTGGTAATTTGCTACTCATAGGAATTGCAATTTTAGAAATTTTTAGTCAACAATGTTTGGCATTCTTGTGCACTCAGTTTCTTTAAAAAGAAAAGGTTAATAATAGTGTAATCATATTTCTCCTAATGATGAATAAGATTGCCAACCGCTCAGAAACCGGATGATCCACTATAAATAAAAGCAACAAAATTGCATGAATGATACATTCGCGTAAAATTCTATTAGAATGAGGTGAACATAAAGGAGTAGCTCCATGGTCACGCCTATCATTCCTAATACAATTTGACTTATTAGACAATAAATTCCGCTCAACCAATTAAACAATATGAACAGATAAGTGCCCCTTCTCCCTTAACCAACCCACAAAGATTCTGTTGCGGAGAACCTCTTACACAACTAAGAAACCATTACCTAACTAAATAAGAAATTATCATTCACATGTTAAAGTTTAATATGAAAACAAAGGGAGGATAAGGGAAACTACTTATGACAAAAAGGTCTGGCTGTGAACCGAAAAAAGTATGAACTTGCCTGTGTAGACAGCTACTCCACAAGCCCACTCTGTATTTCTCAAGCAGCATGACTGGAGAATCGTGTTTGTTATTGTCAAAGGGCACATATCATTATCTAGAAAAGGAGGAAATAACCGCAGGTTTGCATCAAATCTTCTAATATCCTTATCTGGATTTGGACATTCAATAACACCCTGAGGTCCAAAATAAACAATATAACAATCTAGGAAAACTCAAGGCAAAAAAGACGAAAACATAACATTTATACATCCTCAAGAAACTTGCCTTTATTTTGTGCAATAATTCAGAGTCTATCCCCGTGCAAGCAGAGGGTATTACCCTTGTCTTTAGGTCAGTTTCACCATCTAGAGCAGCTGTCTGCAATGCATGCAAATGTTAAATATTGTTCATAGAACAATAATCCTAAAAGGAAGGGTAAAAGGAAGGGTTAGAGTAATTCGCATAATATAAAATATAAAAGATTTCATTCAAAAGGAAAGTGGAAACACAATGTATCTGACAAAAGAAGGGGTAAATTTCCTAGGCAAAATATGCTACAAAAAGGGATCCTGCGCTAGTATGTGGTAAGAACTGCGACTCAAGATAGAAACAAAATACTGCTATCATGGAAAATCAAGCAGATAATGTTAAAGTCCTATCTCAGAAGATCATATGTGTAACACAATATTAAACACAAATCAAAGTAATGTGACAAAGAAATAGTGGGAAAGCCCAAGGTATACAGAAAAATATAGTATCCTAAAGCTCAAGGTATACAGAAAAATCTGCGCATTCAAGCATTCCAAATAAGAGCCACTTCGCAATTACAAAACAGACAATCAAACACACAAGCTCTACCTGAATCTGCTAGAATAGTGATGTGGTTCGCACTTCTATTCCTAGGATCTTTGTATAGCAATGGTACTTATTCATCAATGAGCATAAGATCCTTAAGCTCAGTAATGACCAGAAAGAATTGTATTATTTTGACGAGTCAACGATGGCCAAATAGGATACTAGGGCAATAAGGTTCAAGCTGACTAAAAGAACCTTATATTTACCTCCACATAGCAGAGCCCTTGAGGCTCAGACGTACCAAGCAACACAAGATCACATGGCACTTCATCATTCTCACGAAGCCACACCAGGTTACCAACATGGATGTCTTGTGCTTGAATCTACAGAACGAAAACCACTAACTAATAAGAATAAATGCCCACACGAGGAAAATAATTAAACATCAAAAACAAAGATGAGTTGCCAAAAGAATTAAAATGATACAAACATTTATACACACATCATGATCAAAATAACCATTGAGATTTCAGCCTTTATAACGCCATTTCTAGAGTTCGCACTTTTACTATGATACATGTCAACCTCATATCAACAAAGTTCCTCTGAGTTCCTTTTCCACAGAAAAAGATAGACTAGAATTTCTAAACTTTAAAAGAGTTTCAAAACGGAAAAAGAAAAAAAAAAAAGGAAGTATGGCTGCTCAATCCCACTATATGACTCGCAAAATTTTGGTCAAGGTAGAGAAGGCTTTTACTAGTGGATGGTGATAGAGACATATCTAGAAACTTATATTATTGATCAATTTACTGTACCAATGTACTAATCAGAGAAATGATAAGGTTCAACAGGATTGGAACATTGCTCTAAAGATTAAAAATGAATAGTCGCTAGAATGAGAACCGATCTAAATCACAGAGTTGATTAAAAATTCCAGCTCAATCAACTTAACTTGTTGCTTATTAAGTTACCTTTCTCCAGCTAATGGAACAGAGAATGGCATAATTTGGATAAAGAAAAAAGGAGCACCATGGATGGTTGCTTACATGTTTTTTAACACTCTGTCTAACAACCCAAACTTCTTTCTCATTTGCCTTTTTGTCAGAGAGATATCTGTTGTAATCATCCCAAGCTTCTTTTGTAGCTGAGACTGCAAATATAAAAATTAAAGGACCCCATGTACTGGCAGGATTTACTGGAGTAATTAGTGACCAAAGCTGAAGGCAGGCAATCAACAAGAAATACTGGTTCATGAACCGGCTGAAAGTAGAAGTGGAAAAAGTTGTTCCATCAATGACGGATGTCATAAGATAACGTCCAATTATTAAATATTGAGGATGCGCACAAAAAAAGAATTACCTGAATTGCTCCCATAAATTCTTTGGAATAAAGTTCACCAAAGTGTATTTTCTATTTGATATGCGATTATCACAATAAAGATCTTGGGTTGGTGATTCATCATCATTGATATATACAAATCTCTTCATGTCGACTAAGAATCGAATGATTCAAAATCAGAAAAGTTCATTGAAGGAAAACAAAAACAAAGAACTTGACTCTTTAAAGGAACTCTACAAGAGGAAAGAGCTCATTGCTGCAGAACCTGCAAGGTAGAGGTTATGCATAATGTCAGAAACAAAGCACGAAAAACAAACGAGGTAAACCTTAAATTCCAATGTTTTAAAACTGGACGGACCATTGAACATGTGAGAAGAAGGGTCCCAGGTTAAAGGTATAGAACTGGTAATATTAAACAATAGAAAATAAAATTAAAGATCTTTAGCTAAAACCCTAAAATTGAACGAATAGGCTCTGACATGATGAAACGCACGGAGCAAGTAGCAGGTCTGTTCGGGACTCATTTTCTCACTCTGCAAGTAGCTGCAATCGGCCTTTCAAAAAAAAATATATAATTATATAAATACAAAAATCGGAGAGCTATTTATTGAATTAACCAAATATAACACTGGAATGAAATTACACGCAAGCAGAAGAAATAAGAAAGTATACAAATCTTACCGAAATTCAATACCTCATTATCATCCCCCGATCACCAGAAAGGATTGACGATAACCAAAATGAAAGGGGAAGCAAAAGTCGACTTGGATCCGAATTTTGATTCACAAATTATATTAGATTGGTCCCTAAAGAAGAGGAGAGGAGGGTTATGTCAACCTTACGGGGAGCAGGAGGACACAATACTTGCTCCTTTCTCTAGTTAATTTACCAAATTATGCAAAACTAAAAAGAAAGACTGATTATCTTTTAAATTTTTGTCCAAAACACGCGTGCTTCTGCCCAATAAGTTATTTAAAATTAAAAATATAATTTTTTAAATATATATGATATTTCTATTTAATGTATAGGATTTATTTTTGTTACAGTTATACACTAATTCAACTTTAATTTTTATTAATTAAATAACGAATTTTGAAATTAGTACATATTACTTTAATTTAATAAAATTTCACGTGTATTCGTTATAAAAAGCAAATTAAATTTCAAATTTGTAAACTAACAAAGTAACTTAAAAGAAGAATATGTATCTATAAATAAGTGAATTACACTTATTATCTTCATATATTTTAAAATTATAAAATTCTTAAAATTTTTAATTCAATTAAATATAAAGTTATGAAGTATGTAAAATTTAAAAATAAAATATCTTCATGTCATGCTAAATTAAAATATTTTTCAAACTGCAAAAAGTTTTATTAATATATATTGTCGTTCATATTTTTTATTATTAAGTATAACAATAATTCTTTTCTAATCTAACTTTATATTTGTGGTGATTGAATTACATATTAAATAAGTAATTTTCCTTGTTGAATGTCTCTTGTTGTGTAGGACTAGGAGGAGCTTTATTAAGTACTATATACTACCGTGAGTGATGGTCGTCGTTGTCGTTGACGTGTCATAGATCAAACAATCATAATTTTTCCCATCATCAAACGACCCTAATCTCTCTCGTCCCCCTCTACTCTAACTCTCCTAATCGCTACTTCTCTCTTACTGTCACCAATTAATGACTCTAACTCTTCCCAACAACGTCTCCCTTGCTCTTACCAATTAATAACTCTTAATTCTTCCCAACAAATGATCTCAATCATGTACCAAAGACAACAGTAAATCGTCCTTCTCTTTTCTGCTTCTCTGTTAATAAATAAAGTTACTTTATTGATATAGGCTTCTTTATCATCTCTCGATCCCTCTAGAATGTCCTGAGTAACTATTACATCTTCCTCTCCAAAGCTCTTTTCTTTCTCTTCCCTACTGAAACTCCTCTTACCCTCAGATCGGAACTATTTTTTAAAAAAGGATCAGCATCAAACATAAAAATGCTCTCAACTGTCGAGCCAAATAGAATCGAAGTTTGAAAAGGAGTATAATCAGAAAAAGTTATAGAAGCAGCAGAAGACGAAGAGAAACAACTCGCAGAAGGAGTCTTTGGAGTTCAACATAGCGACTTCTATAGGCATCTCGCAGTTTGGTACTTTTACCGATTCCAATAGGATTTTATTTATACGTGATAAGAAAGAAGGCGGTGGTCAGTGGTTAATAGTCAGGGCTTTGAAGGGAAAGCAAAAACACATGACTGATAAACAAGTCTAAGAGAGAGAAACTATGGTTGGACGAAAAATACATGTCAGTCACCTCAACTCCACTTTTGACGTCGATTAAAAATCTAACAATGGCTTCAAAACTTTCCAGTTTAAGTTTTTTTCACTCACGTCACTTCCTTGCCGCCAACAAAAGGTCTTCTTTTTCTTTCTCTTTTTGTCTTTTTTCCTTCGATTCTGCTTTATTGATGATCTTATGGGCTTGTGTAGATTCTTCATTTTTTATGATGATAAACCCGTTTTGGATGGATCTGATTTCTCTAACTGAATCAAGTTGCTTTCCATCAATGACGAGGGAGAATGTTGTGAGGAGCAAGAATCATGTAGTGAGGATTTTTGAAGTCCGATGAGGAATTTGCTCGGATGTTAAAAGTCATTGATCAGTTTTCATAATTTCAACATTATTTTTTATGTTTTTTTAGTAATGTTATGTAATGTGTTGGGTTTAGATATTTTCTATGTGTGATTATTTATTTTGTGAGACCCGAGAGGTAAAAATAATTAATGACCTCTCTAAACTTTCTTTATTATGCGGATATATGACGATTGACAATAAATGGGGTGGCTTTCAGAGTGATTATTTATTGACTTATTAGCCTACTTTTTCTTTATAATACGAGGACCTAGTGGGACAGGAGGCAGAAAGGAAGACAGTTCCTAGAGAAGAGCTTGAGGAGAAAGAATTGGTTTCCTTGGCAAAGGTTATAGCTCTTATTTCTTTCCTTATAGCTGGTTGTGAAATGAGTAAATGCTTTTAGCACTTTTGGGTTTTGAGAAGGATGAAATTGTGAATAATTGGATAAAATCGGCAATTAGTAAGGTCAATTTATATATAACGCAGTGGTTAAGGAATGTGAGTGAGATATCTATATGGTTTTTACTCATTTCTAAATTGCATATCTGGTTGTTGTTATACTTACTAAAAGTGATCTTTTTTTAATCTCTACTTTTAGTGGATTCTTTGACCTTGGGTTTAACTTTTTGGGTTTATGAGTTTTCTATGAGCAAGTTCAGAATTTTTTTTTTGATCAATGATTCTGTGGACAGTTTGAAATAATGGATGATCATTTGAGTTGGATTGCATGATAATCATTTATGAGAATGAAACTTCTATGATTTTGTCGCTAAGGACCTCTGTGTCTTACTAACTTAGAGGTTTAATCGTATATATTTTGGTTTTTGTGTTTTGTTTCTTGTTGGTAGTATTAATTTTTAGCTTTTATGGTTGGTGATTTTGGGCAATTAATGTGGCAATGCAATTGGGCATTGGTTAGTGTGATCGTTACTTTTGAATGTTGTTAAGCGTTCTAACTAGTGTAATTTCTTTTGTTCAGTGTATAGGTAGATATATAAGTAGCAGTAATTAGTTTTCAAGACAGATGGTATGCTCACATGGAAATGAAAAATGTTAGTAATGGCTAGGTTTTTGACTGAAGGAAGCTTATCACACACTGTTGCCAGTAAAGAGAAAAAATGGTAAGAATCATTTGTTATTTGCTAAGCGAATACAATTGTGGATGTTTCAATATTATACTTATACGAGACTCGTTATTTGGCAGGGGATGTTAGTAGGAAAATTGGCTTTTCAATGCATCTACAGAGAGTTACATGAGGCAGAGATGAAGAAGGTAATTGTTTCCCATTCATATGTTCAGTTGAAATGTATAAGGCCTTAGTTATATCATGTTCGTGGGGTTGGAATTTGCATATCGTATGTTAAGGAAGATTATGCTCCAAAAGTTGCAACAGTTTTTCATCTTATTTACAGCATTCATTGATGACTCTTTATTTAGTTAGTCTCAAGTTATTCCACTGCTTATGATTCTTGGCAGATATTCAAGTTTTTAGTTTGATATCTATGACTAACCCATTGCATCTTGTAAGATTTGACATTGCTATGAATTTTTGTGATGCCTTATTTGTTTATGCATCTTTCAGTATTATATATGTATGAGCCATGGAAATTTATTTGCACATTTGTGGGCATACTTGTGTTGGTGGAAAGTGAATATCTGTGCTATAATATTTGTGGATATTTGTATCTACTAATGTATTAGAATGTTTGACGCTTGAAAACCTTGATGGAAAATATACATCCATTTAAGTATCAAGCCTAAAGGGAGGTATAGTACTTGTTATATATGTCACTGCTCTTTTATTTATATATTTGTGATTGCATCTGTAATTGAAATTCATTGACTTCTTGTTGTTTATCTGATTATGCGATGCAATTGTGAAGGTTTGTTGCAATGCATGCAAAAAGCCAGTGAAGGTCAGTCAATATGTAGCTCATGCAGGTTGTGAGTGTTTATTTGTTTTAATTTGTCTTTTCCATTTGTTTGAGCAATTTTCTCCCAATGTCTTCTATAACTTGGTTTGCTTATTATTTTTGGGTGCTGCTCTTAGTTGAGTTCTTTTTCCCTCCTATTGTCTCAGAACTTTGTAGGTCCTTAATTTCTATAGAAGAAATGTTGTTGCAACCTTCTGGTGGTATCGGTCACAGGAAACCTCCAAGGAAGGGAAAAAAGTCACTAAACTGTTATTCAGTTATCCTCTGTTATGTTTCACTTTAATAGTTTAATTTGTAATTCATTAAGAACTGGCTGTTTATTGAAGCGTTCTTCACTAGCTACTTAAATACTTTTATCTCTCTTTTTTTAAAATGATTTTCTCTCTTGCTTAGATACTGGTATCTCTTGTTAAAGTAATGCTCTAAAGGCAATCACGTTTAATACTTTTGTAAAAACTTTATTTCGATTAATATAGCAAAAGGCATTTTTCATTAATTTTTAACTAATGAAGTCTTGATACAAAACATAACATAAAGGAAATCATGATGAGATCATGATAATGAGATTCATATCATGTGCAATTATGTTAGTATCTAAATAATCCCTAGTCATAGGATTAATAAGACAGGACATTATTAATCCAAACAGACTAGCACATGTTATACTCCTTAATTTGATCAAGCAATAGATCTCACAAACTGTAAGCATGAGATGTTTAGAGTTAACATGTGGATGCTTACTAAGGGTAGTAAGTACATCGATGACCCGCAATGAGATTATCATATAGATGATCTACCGAATGTCAATGATTAATCTCAACATAGCAATGGTGCAAATATCTTTAGACTTGAGGTACTCAAGGATATCTTGGATACTAATCCTGTTCTTTGATATCATTCCTTGTTACCTCAAGAAGAAATCTCTCTTAGGGTGATGATTGAGTACAGCTATTGGTATTTGAAGGTAATTGGGTAGCCAGTAAAGGATTCACCACTCTTGATAGAAGGAGATGATATTCTTGGCCTTTTTTCGGGGTCATTAATCAGGAGTCTCTAGCCAGAGCAGTTATGTGTCATGAAGATAGTCTTCAATGACAAATAAAGTCATGAGATCTCAGGACATAGACTAGATGTGATGTAGTCAATTTAGTGGAAGTTGACACATAGCCCATATTCCGAACCAAGTGGGGTATAGAGTATGGTGAAAGGACGAATTGCACGGTAATTGTTTATGGAAAGGTTCATAGGTTGGATAATTAACTATCGAAGGGTTCATGTGTTAATCTATTTATATTATAATAAATTAGCATCATGAAACCCTTCATGATTTGCTTAAATTAAGAGTTAATTCAAGTGGCATGAAATTATCTATGATTTGCTAAAATTAAAAGTTAATTTAAGTGCCTAAAATAACCGAGAACCTAAGGGTCACACGTATAAAAGATCGGACGAAAAACATAGTGTGTATGGCCATTTTTAAGTAGGTCATGATCGTGATCGAAGGCGAGCCTGATTTTAAGTAGGCCACGATCGTGATCGAAGGCACGAATAAGCATATAATTGAGTTCTTCACTTATGTACACAAGAGTCTAACCACTTCTTACACACACTTGAGTGAAAGCATAAGGGCTCTAAAAGAGTTCTAGAGTAAGAGAGAGGTGTCAAGAGTCTTATTCTTGCAATTTATGCAATTGTTACATAATCAAAGTGCATGCAACAAGAGTCTTGATCTTTCTTTTCATTTTGAGCATCTACTAAAACTCCTCTAGTTTGGTGCTCAAATCACCCTTACACATTGTTTCTTCTTGATCTTTGCATGTTCTTGGGTGATTAAGGAAGGGTTTGGTATTTACAACAACCCAAACAAGGAGGAGAAACAAGAAAGGAGGAGAAACAAGAAAGGAGGAGAAACAAAAGGTAAAAAGTTTTATATTTCATGTTCTTTTATATGTTTATGCATACATGTGTAATTCTGGCTTTTATGGGTTGTCATGTGGTCGGAATCTAGATTTTGACACTTCCGCTACAATCTTATGCATGTGATGCATGCATCCATGGGAAACCCAATAGTGGTACTAAAGACAGGTTATGCATGTTAATGATGTATTGAATATAAGCAAAGTATTTGCTGGGTTGTGACTAACATGCATGTTGATTTGGAATAATTCGTGTAAATTATAGAAAAATTGTTTTTCTGATTTTCTTTCGCAAAAATGTTTATAAGATGTTACATCATGTTTATATCAAAGAAAAATGCAATTGAATGTCATTTACTATTTTATTTTGAATTAATATCCATACTGTTCATATGTTGGTTTTTGGGAATTTCAGGAAAACTGAATGCATGTGCTGATTTTGAAATTTTCGTAATAATTTTAAATTTTTTGTTTTTTATTTTCTTTCACATAAATATTTATAACGTGTTATGTTATGTTTTTGTCAAAGAAAAATGCAATTGAATGTCATTTGCTATTTTATTACGAATTTAGTTTCAGCTTAATGCAAGTATGAAGTTTTGGGAAATTCTGGAAATCTGATGAACATGCATGCTTGTAAATTTATACATACACATGCAAGATGAGATGTTACCATATGTGTGAGAAGCATGACACTTGTTGTTAAAGTGATTATCTTATGCATGCATGATCTAAAGTTTAACTAGTGTTAGAAGAAATATGACAAGTGTCGTACACATGTGATGTGTTAGCTAGCTAATTCCTATTTATTAATAAATAATTCCTAAGAATTACGCTCTGGAATTTTTTATTAGACATGTTTAGAGTGTGTATAAGACTTTGGAATTTTTCCAGATTTAATTGAATTTGATTCAATTATTAAATCAAGTCAAAGTCAACATTGGACAACTTTTTGAAAGCTGATGGAGTTGACTTACTTAATGATTAATAGTGTATGTATTTCGGTTATAAGACCTTAATAACGTTATTATGTCATAAGAAATGTATTATTTTGATTGTAATAGCATGCTTAATGCATGTGCATGAAATTAGGGCTTCAAAAATTTTCCAAACATCAAATCAATCCCTTTAGTGTCTAGTAGGTTAACTTATTTATCTTGACAATTTTGACTGTCAAGATAATTTTGGCTTGTGCTGAAATTATTTAGATAAATTTAAGATGACCTAGGGATATTATAGATGACTAATTGATGTACAAAAATTTTGGAAACACCCTAGGGATTAATTTAGAATTAATCCAAGTAGAGTATAACATTTCTAGTGTGACTAGAAAAAGGCCATATATACATGGATTAAAGTGTTTAATTTGGACATCAAAATAATTGAATTTTAGGGTTCCTAATTGAATAACATTCATAATTCGAATTAGCCGAGACTAACTCTAGTACCCGATTCAGTTCAAGAGTTTAATCGAATCACGAATTTTAGATGCATAGTCAAGTCATAACCTAAATTAAACCTCCTTTATGTGATACATGCATTAGATGCTTTTTAAGGATTATTATAGATATAGGCTCAATTTAATTGAGTTGTCCATTATATATATATATATATATATATATATATATATCTGCATGTGTGTGCGTGCGTGCGTGCGTGCGTGTGTGTGTGTGTGTGTGTGTCTGTGTGTGTGTGTCTGTGTGTGTGTGATATATATATATATATATATACAAGATCATCCAAATATTGATGAGACCAAAGAACAAATCTCTTAATTGAAATATTAGCACTTACGCCTTCCATTGATATAACAAGAACCAATGTTCTTTTATAGTTGGGTTGTTGGGCAAACCTAAGCCCGCTCTACATGAATATGATCAAGCCATGGAAATTAGATTTCTAGATTAATGTGTTAGTTCTAACTGGAAGCGTTGATTTGTTGGGCAAACCCAAGGTCGACGTGGATAGAGGTGAAGTTGGGTAATATACATAGGATTTATATAAATCAAGAGTTGATAACCTAATGAGTGTGCTAAATCAATAGTTGATAGCACAAGTCGATAGTTGCATAACTGAATGCCATTGGTATGAATGATACCTACCTATTGACCTAACATGGCTTATTAGGCAAACCCAAGGTCATTCTTGGTGATATCAGATATCTACCCATTAAGAAAACTATAAGTTTTCTTAAATTCATGGTCAGGGCTATGGATTTGAATAAGAATAGTGGGACCTATGATGCATGTGATTAAAGTCCTTATTGATATGCATTAGTGTACATTCTAACACTTTCTCGCGTTCTTCTAAGTTATTGAATTGCCACGATGTCTTCATCTAGTGTGAACCTACGCTCTCTATTAGATTCCAACAAAATCATGGGACCAAACTTCTTAGATTGGTTATGAAATTTGAGAAATGTTCTCAAATCCGAGAAACTAGGATATGTCCTAGATGAACCACTTCTTGATCCCCCTGTTATCGACGCATCTGATGAGGATCAAAATGCTTACAAAAAGCTACTAGATGATAGTAAACTGGCTAGCTGTATAATGCTGGCCTCTATGTCACCAGAACTGCAAAAGTAGCATGAGGCTATGTATGCTCATATCATAGCCTACCATCTGAGGGAATTATTTAATGAGCAAGCTAAGTCTAAAAGGTTCGAGACTTCGAGGTTGCTTTTCTGCTCTAAGATGGCTGAGGGATCATCTCTAGTACAAATGCATTGAAGATGTATGGATATATTGAGAGGTTAGGCAGTTTGTGTTTTGTAATGGATCATGAGTTAAGTATAGACTTAATTAGATATCAGTTATATAATGCTTTAGAGCAAAAGGTGTTTATCTCAAAGCATGTTATCTTTTTAGAGAAAGAGTTTCTTCTAAGAGAAGTCAGTAGGAGCCAAGTTGAAGTTGATGAAGTTCATGATGCTCAAACAGATGCAGATCAATTGCCTAACCCAAAATTGTTGTTCACAGAGATGAGACAATAGTTGAACCTTCTGACACATAAAATATTTGTAGGTCAAGTAGGATACGCAATGTTCCAGAGAGATATGGATTTCTCGTAAGCGAACACAATGACATATTGCTCATAGAGGATAATGAGCCTACAACCTATGAAGAGGCTTTGAAGAGTTCAGAATCTAAAAAATGGCTTCAAGTCATGAAGTCTGAAATGAATTCCATGTATGAAAAGCAAGTATGGACTTTGATTGACCTACCCGAAGGGTTAAAACCCATAAGGTGCAAGTGGATTTTCAAGAAGAAAATCCACATGGAAGGTAATATGATTACTTATAAAGCGAGGCTAGTCGCTAAAAGTTATCATCAAAGACAAGGAGTTGACTATGACGAGACTTTTAGCTCCTTATCCATGCTTAAATCCATTAGAATACTCCTAGCCATTGCTGCTCATTATGATTATGAAATATGGCATGTGGATATGAAGATGGCTTTCATAAATGGAAACCTAGTTGAAGATGTGTATATGATACAACCTGAGGGCTTCGTATCCAAAGATGGTAGAAAGGTATGCAAGCGTCATAAATCTATTTATGGATTGAAGCAAGCATATAGGAGTTGGAACATCCGATTTGATGAGACAATAAAAAAGTTTGGTTTCTCACAAAATATAGATCTTGTAGTGAGCGAGCATACGGATGTCAGTTTTCAATCGGACCAAGATGACTCCCAATCCCAGTTAGGTTATGTTTTGACACTAAATGGTGGAGCAGTCAGTTGGAAGAGTTCCAAACAAGAGATAACCACATATTCGACGATCGAATCAAAGTAAATTGTAGCTGCAGAAGCGGTAAAAGAAGTTGTTTGGATCAAAAAGTTCGTTATGGAACTTGGATTGGTTCTGAGTATAGTAGACCCAATACTGTTGTTTTGTGACAACAATAGGGCTATTGTTCAAGCCAAAGAACCAATGTCTCATCAGAGGTTCAAAAAAGTACTCAGGAGATATCACCTGATTAGGGAGATAATTGATAGAGGTGATGTGAAGATAGAGAGAGTGCCCACAGATCA